>JAQISU010000512.1:22500-352500 GCA_029339505.1 Unio delphinus
AGTGATGGAGAGTGTTTACAATGATCCTTTATTTATTCAAATCAATTAAATACATTTATGCTATGATCTGCTGTTTCCTAAAATGTTAGAAGGTGAACCATGGTTATATTTAACAGAACTTTTAATCAATGACGGATGATACCTTCTAGAATTGTGCAGAAAAAAAGTTAATTCCCCCAGCAACATTAGCAACTCCAGGCGAAAATGTGAACGTTTTATCAGTGTCTCTCACACGGAACCATAGCTTGAGAATACATAACAGGATAATATAAATCGTTTTGTATGCTAATACTGCAAATAGTTTTCAATATCCAAGGTTCAAAAATGGTACTATTATTTCCCAAAAATATGCGAATATTATGACTCTATCTGACACATTTTGCCGATTTTCTTTGTCCTATGATGTATCAAGAAGTGTAATCTTTCTTTCTTGATGGATCATTTGATTTATAATATCGCCATTATTCTTCCTACTATAATTAGCTTTTAAGTATTGTGTGTTTTGCTGTCGTTTAAGATATATTACATCCATAAGATAGGGATGCTGAAGAATATTTCATTATGTATTTTCAGAAGGATGCAAAGGATAGCGTGGAGTCTAGTAACCCAAACGTGAGTCAAGCATCATCGAAAGACAAATCTGTGAATACAACTGGAAAGGTATAAATCTTTCACTTAAGATGATTCCTGCAAACAAGATTGTGTATTTTACAATAATTTATTTACTAAATGTTTACTTTGTATTTTTGTAATACAATACGACAAAATACTACCCAGTATCGATTTATTCATTGGATGTAGCAGCAGAGGGGGCGAAGAGAACATCCTTGTAGGCGTCACCGAGGCTTCCTTCTCGTAAATACTTAATAGAAAAGTCTATTTGGCAAATTGAGGTTTCCTAGTAAATATTTAATAGAAGGGTCGATTCGTCAAACTAAGGCTTCCTCGTAAGGGTCCATTTGGCAAAAAAAAAATGACGCCACAATTGTTGGAACTGCTTTGTTGTTCCCTCTGCTACTATGGGTTAACAATTGTTTACGAGATTCAGTAAACGATTTTAACCGAATATTTTAACAAGTCCGACACGATATCTCGTCCGAGGATCTAATAAATTTATCGTCACAAATCCATGTGGGATTGACTGAGCGCGACTAAAGACATTTCTAAAGAGATTATGATCCATATCACCGCTGCACCAAGTTTGCCAAATATTTCTAAGAGTATGTGTATCAACTCCGTTGAATACGGCAAGAATATTACAGTTATCTCTGATCACGTTTGGTATTTGTGTGTATCCTTGAGTGACATATATCACGTCATTTTTTGATGATTACCTCTGAAAAATATCCTAGCGGGATTCTTTTGATTGTCTAACATGATATCATCACATACAACTAAATTGTTAATATCTCCATTAATATCATCAATGCTCGGTGCTTCATCGATATCGGTTATAAACTCAATAATACTCTCGCTGGATTCTTCTACCGCTTTGTCGTTAAAATCTTTTAATACATTGTAACATCGCTGATCATCTAGACTTTGAGCTATCAAATACAGCTTGTCCCATCTCATCCATCTCGTTATTAAATTAAGTAACAATTGTGTCTTGACACTTCCAGATGGTCCGATTATAATCATTCTAATTAAATTCGGCAAGATCGCATGGTGTTTAATAGGTTCCCGTCGTCGGGTAGCTGAATAATCAATTACATTCATGTTATTATAACTATATTATGAATCTATATTGTGTGAAATGTAAGAAGCGTACTGGAACAGATGACTTGACTACCATTACAACTAGCAATAACAGATCAGCATTTTCTGGTAAGTGTGTACAATGCATTACAAACAAATTTAGATTTGTTTCCCTTGATAAAATCTAGGATTTTAAAAAAAACGAGGAGGTGATATTGCAGCCAAGCTAACTAAACTCCAGGGAACACCATGGGCAAAGTATCCAGGAGAAAAACACCTTCCAGGGTATAGTTATTGTGGACCCGGGACTAGACACGATATTAGACTCGATGATCAAAACCAACCCCGACCCGGTGAATATCCAATAAACGCTATTGATAAGTCGTGTCATGCTCATGATGTTGCTTATAAAAGCAATAATCTGCAACACAGACATCTCGCAGATGTGAAATTAATTCATGCCTTGGATTCTATCACTGATAAATCCTTCAAAGAAAAGTTGGCTTCATGGTTGGTAAAATCGGCTATGAAAGGTAAATTAATGTTAGGTGCTGGTAATTAATATCAACATAGAATCTATTTGTTATTCTCCAAAAGGATACTGGAAGAGCAAAGCGGCAATTGGTAAACTCGCTAGCGCCGGAAAGCTAAAAAATACCAATGCGGCGGATTGGTTATCCAAACAGGCGATATGGCAAATTTATCTACCGCCGCCTAATCGAATTAACTTCTCGCATTTTGATGTGACCGTTCCTAATAAGGTTCATAAGGCTGATATATTATTTCTGCCGCAAGATGGTGTTTACAAGTATGCACTAACGGTAGTTGATGTTGCGAGTCGATACAAACAAGCAGAACCGCTAAGGACAAAATCATCAACTGAAGTGGCTTCTGCATTTGAAAGTATCTATCGAAGGGGTCCTCTGCGCTGGCCAAATCTATTACAAGTTGATCCTGGCAAGGAATTTCAGGGTGCGGTTTATCAACGATGAAGATTTGGATATCAATACGCGATGGAGTTTATTCAGGACAAACGATCTCGTGAATGGGTCAAGAGATTACCAGGCGTAATTACCGCGTTGAATAATGAGGTTTCTCGAGTGATTAATATGAAACCTAACAACGTGATTAAAATGAAGTCTATACCCGTAAAACCACAAAAGGATTTTTCAAAACAATCAATACTCGGTAATGTCATTGTTAGGTATTTATATGAACCAGGAGAACTCGAAGGTGGTACAAAAAAAGCTACTGATCCTATTTGGAGTGTCACCGCGCTTAAATTTGTAATATAACACGATCTACGGGTAGACCAGCAATCTATAGACTGGATTTGACCGCTCCTCAGCGAGGATTTACTCGTGAACAACTGCAAGTGATACCAGATGATACTCAATTACCGCCGCGTGGTCTTAACTAGCACCTCTTCGTCTGTTGCACTCAAGACAACTCAGTATCACATTATCTTTGGTATGACCTACGCTGCTATCTTTTCTGTCTACGGTAAATTGGCGAGGATCTTTATCTGACCAACACCAACGTATTATACAATTGCAACTGGCGCAGTGATTATTCTGTTGTTGCTTCAGCGTAATTATTAATTCAGCATCAATATCAAATTCTCTATTTTTTTTATCCTGTTGCTTATAACCAGAATTTTTTTTTCTGATTACATCATCGCGTGTATCACTTATTGTAGTGTCATTACCATCTAAAACAACTCGTCGAAACTGATTTATTCTTCGTACTCTGGACACTGCGAGATAAACTAAATTTGACCACTCGATGTGATTATCCACCATCCAAACAATTGTATCTGATATAGTCAATCCCTGTGAAGAATGTATCGTCGCTGCGTAACCTAGCGGCCATGGGGATTTATCAGCGCGTAATGTATCTTCGACGAAGCTGATATCAACCAGCACAATATCATTTAACACTAAATTCTGCTTTTCACGCTGTCCTGGAATATCAACTTCAATATTCTGTTTTCGTGTATCCGAAGGCCTATAATACAACGGTACTGGAAGTGTTGTAAATTTTTCTTTATGCAATTCAAATAACTTCACCTGAAGTGTCTCTGACTATTTTTCTACTCGCTACTATCAAATCGTTTGGTCTCCACGCTTCTAGAAATCTTTTAATGGTGTTTCTAAAATTATTTCACGCGCTATCTCGCATTGAATTCTATCAGGTTGTAATCTGATTAATTTCTTGAACTCGCGTAATTGTTCATCAAGTGCTCTATGATCAGTATTAATTTCTTCATAATAGTCTACACAATTCTTCAGCCAATCATGTGGGGATAAGCCGACAAATAGTGGTGGTTGGCCATGATCGTTGCACATTATTACTTTAGTATTCGCTAACGATAACCAATCGAGAAATGTTTGTAATACATCTAACGACTCCGTGCATATTTCATTCCAAATAATGACTTCAGGAATACATTTCTCGCCCATTCCTTCAGGAGTCCATTCATCGCCTTTCCATCGAAAGAAGCTATGATAAGTACAAGCATTTACCCCTCGTTGTTTCATCTCTCTGGCAAGTCTGTGTGTTGGTGTTAGTACAATCATGTTTGATTTCCCACGAAATAATTCAATCACACAAGTCGTCTTTCCTGACCCGCCACAGCCGTTTAAATAAACTTTTTAATATCTACATATTTGATCAGATATCTGCGGTGCATTAGATAGTTCTGATATCTGTTTTTTTTTTTTTAGGTATTTATCTTCAATCGTAACATCTGCTGATTTGGAATAATCACGCAGTATTTCCCGCTTAATTCTCCATGATCCCCAGCTCTCGTCAGAATTAGTGAATTTGGTCACTTCTTCCCTGTGTTTCGCGTCTATATAAAATGAATCAGTGGCTACTCTAACTGCGGTGTCAGGAAATCTATTTATCATCGAAAATAAATTGATAGATGCATAAGCTAGCATAGACGCCCTCAAATGTGTATACTGAAGATTTTCTTCGTCTGCGTAAGTAACAATTGTACCCAATTTGGTTCCATATGACATAAAAGCGTCTTTACAATCGACATATCTACCCTTAGATGTTACATCCGCGATTATAAAGTCGTATTCAACACTATCTATAATCAACCGTGAAGAATATCGTTTATTGTCGTATTTTCCACCCTGAGTAAATTTACCAATTATTCTTCTTCCGAGATCCTTTGCGACTTGTTTTCTAACTTCAAATAACTGTTTGGACCATTTCACGATATTTTCTTCGTCAAGATCGGGAAACTGTTTTCGTTGTTCGCTGATTATACTATCTAGATTGGGTTGTGGTGACCAGACTTCAGTCTGAGCTCGATCTGATATAATCGCTTTACTGACAATCAATGATATCAGCATGCTACAATCAATCAGATACCGTAACAGCACTATTGGTATCCAGTGTTTTTCAGAGATATGTCTACCAATCGAAACATAACAACACGGATGAAGTCCTGTAGCCAATTCAAATGATATCACACGAGCGAATCCGGTTAAATCAAAATCGGGCAGTGGCCCATTAATCGCAACACGGGTCATCTCATGTGTGGGATGTCCAAATCGCTTGAAGTATTCAGCGCATTCTCCGTACCCGAGAAAACTCGCCGGATAACACGCGACTATATCAATTGAAATAATAGTTTCAGGGTTGTATTTTGTATTCCATAATCCACCGTGGTTAAATTCTATACAACTTGATTTGATGCCTGTGAGAAATTCAGCTCGCGTTGGTTTTCATGTGTTTCTCTTTCTCGCAAAATGAGCTGCAACCGACGGAATTGTAAAACAGTTTGTTAGTAATTGTTCGTCGTCGAAACTCTTCGAGAAACTACTAGCTAGTTTTTTGATTGCGTGTTGGAGGGTTTCAGTACGGTATAATTCTCCATTGGGTCTTACAAATTGATCGAATCTACCCTCCTCGTTTTCAAAACTTTGAAGTAACCACATTGACACAAGATCGTTTTTACTCAGCTGGTAAATAAAATCAATATATTCTATATATATTCTTTATGGTTCTATCCCGCGGAATATTGTTACTTCAGATGTCCATTTTTTGTTCATTATGATCAATAATTTTGATTGGAGCTCCTCTCGATTTATATTTCGGTTTGTATAATATCTCGCCTGTTATCGTCATTACCGATATTGGAATTTGAGTATTCGCTCTAACGCTGCCACATTTTGAATTGTTGCCCCCCCCCCCCCCTCCCCGCTCCTTCACTGCTAGTCCCCACTCGTTTATTTTTTTACGTCTTAGATCAGTCAATTTGTTTCCACGCAGCGCATTTGTGAAGTGTTCCATTATTCGTTCTGCTACACAATTCAGCGATGATAGTTTCATGGGTTTTAGTTTTCAATACTCGCTTTATATCCCATAAACAACTGCTGTTACAGGTTAAGATCTCTCGTAGTATGGTTTGTCAATTCCAGTCAGAATTCCTGGTTTTGAATCTTGACTCACAATGACAGTTCTTTTATCCCTCAAGATGGGTTCAAATTTATCTCTGATAATCCAATCTCCTGTGTCTGAACGGATAATGAATTTTATTCTAAAAGAATACCTTTTTCGCCCAAGATGTGAGATTATCTTGGCTGCTCTTTCTTCGTTCATGGTAGCATCAACGTTATCATCAATTCGAAATTTGACCAACAGTGAGATGCTCCATCACGCTTGAATTCATTAAAACAATCACAGATTTTACCTATCATGGTTCTATCACCTATTAGATTCTTTGGTGCTACGGAGACTCTATCGAGATTAAATATAGCATTTTTCGAATGCGTAATTTTCGATAATCTCTCAAACTCCTTCATATTATAATTAAAACAAGTATTTAAATAGAGAATATATTATATAATGAATCATTGCAAATGGCTTATGATTGGATCAGTAACCTCGTGAAACAAATTATGTAGAAAGGAGTTCTGTGGGTATTATATGTAAAGCTTTTGGCGTGGAAGCCTTAGTCCGATTCCTTGTATAAGATGTGGGGTAGGGGTGCGAGGAAAATCACAGTTGTGTCTCGGTTGTGGTGGTAAGCGATACAGAGAGCTGAAGCGTTATTATGATAAAGGAACTAAAAATTCCGTCAATGACTCTAACCCTGACAGCGTCAACGACAAAATCATAAGAACACCCCAAGACTACATTGAAAGATTCCAAAGTAATAATTCAACCAAACAATGAATTAGACAAACAATAGTATAGTATATAAATGAACCAAGAATTCCGACCACACCTTGTGATTGCAAACTATGAGGCATCTAGTGATGGTATTATCAGAAACCGTAGACTGAAGAAGCCAGTCGGTTTTGTGAATACTATGGAGTATTTGATGTTTGCTGCTGAAGAGAAAATACGTCTTAATCACAGAATCACATACGAGTGTTTTCATGGATTGATCGAAGATGGTTTTGTTATCGGTCACATAAATGGTATTAAGACTGATAATTCTTTATCAGATCTACGAGCTGTTACGCCGAGTGAAAATAATGTGTTTGGGAAAACTTTAACTTATAAATCAATGGGAAAAGACCCGTAAAATCTTTTAATACAACAACTAACGAACAAATTGTATTCAAATCAATGGGTGAGGCTAGTAGGTATTTTGATATTTGTAGAACCTCGGTACTATATGTTACAGAGGGAATAACCCGATCAGCTAATTCAAAAAGTACTGGACAAAAGATTCAATTTTAGTATGTCTAATCATGTTTTTGCATTATTCTATATAACACCAAGGGAGATAATTCGTGTGGGAATGTTTACGGCTTATGAAAGAGTTATGAATCTCAATGGGTTTTCCCGATGATTTCTCAGTGGAAATATAATATATTTTGTAAGAAAACGAATCAAATATGTAGTATTTTATAAATAATTTTATTTTCGTTTTTTTGTGTGTTTTTTTTTCTTTCAAGTATTCTGTTTTGTTTCATACACGAAAGGTATATGGGTTCGTTGATTCAGTCAGTTGTGGCTTGTGATCGATCCACTGACATCATACATTGTACATCGCAGATGTTCGCTATTGATTATATTAAGTTACCTATATATTATATACCGTATATAAGAACCGTTAGCTCAGTGGAAATATAATCTATTTTGTAAGAAAACGAATCAAATATGTAGTGTTTTACAAATAATTGTATTTTTCTTTTTATCTTTTAAGTATTCGGTTTTGTTTCATAGACAAAACAATATGGATTCGTTCATTCAGTCAGTTGTGGCTGATCGATCCATTCATTATACATCACACCTGTTCACTATTGATTGTATTAGCGTACCTATATAATATATACCGTATATAAGAACCGTTAGCTCAATCGTAACGTGTCGCGGTGCCATACTGGAGGCCATGGTTCGAAACCCGTAACAGGTATTATTGCCAACGGTGCCGACAGATGGTTTTAATTGGGTGGTGGGGTACCAAAATTTAAATTGCAACTATATCAACCACACCGAGCCGTGGTGTGAATGATTTTTCATTCAACCCAGGGTGATTTTGTGGGGTGGGTGGGTGGGTATATGCGGTTGCAATGTAAATGTAGGAGTGTCATCATTCATTGACCTCAGTCATTTAATGTTATATGTAACATTGTCTTGTACTATCCCTATACAATTCGCCATAAAGTCGAATTGGGAATTGTATAATCATTCATTGACATCATTCATTTAATGTTATATGTCGTGTTGTCCCCTGTGCTGTCCCTATATAATTCGCCATAAACTCGAATTGGGAATTGTATAATCATTCATTGACATCATTCATTTAATGTTATATGTCGCATGTAGTCTTATATGTAGTCTTGTGCTGTCCCTATACAATTGCCATAACACTCGAATGGAATTGTATAATCATTCATTGACATCATTCATTTAATGTTATATAATCTATTTGTTTGTGCTGTCCATTCGCTAAACATATCCTCTTGTGATTCT
Source organism: Unio delphinus (assembly GCA_029339505.1). Classification (NCBI taxonomy): domain Eukaryota; kingdom Metazoa; phylum Mollusca; class Bivalvia; order Unionida; family Unionidae; genus Unio; species Unio delphinus. Next base: position 31,147 of record JAQISU010000512.1, read on the forward strand.
AACGCGTTATTCGACGAGTTAGATTCACTCTTAGGGGAATATGCTTCGTGATAAATGTGCTGTCCCTATACAATTGTAAAAACACTCGAATGGAATTGTATAATCATTCATTGACATCATTCATTGTATAAATGTATGCCTAAAAACTATCCTACCCTTAACATGTTTGTGCTGTCCCTATACAATTGCCAAAACACTCGAATGGGATTGTATAATCATTCATTGACATCATTCATTGTATTTATCCATCCTTTTTGTATGCCTAGAAACTACCCTAAAACCGTAGTAATGGCATTGTGCTGTCTAAAAAATGGGTCAAAAGTGACCCCCAATTTTTGGGTTTTTTTTGTATCAGAAATATGTATTTTCATATATAAATTCTGAAAATATGAATAGGATTATATCCGAGATTTCAAAATTAAAGAAACAAGAGATTAAATTATCAAATAATTTAAATCCTGACCAAATTATGTCTGACTTTCAAGATATAGAATACGGTATTATAACTAACAAATACATGCTGCCAAAGAAGTATGCGCTGATAAAAAAATGCAGAATTCTATTCACGATTCTCTTGCATTCTGTAGTGACGTAAGTGTGTTTGTCCCGTTATTTACTATCGTGGAAGGAATACAAAACGAATTGGGCCGGGATTGTGAATTGAAAAATTAGGTTAATTCGAAGATCAGAAAAAAACGCTGGATACCTCTGGTTGTATAACTAACGATTTGAGATGTATAGCGCGTTAGTAAAATTCTTGCTATAAATCATCACTACATGGACAGATATTGCAAATACAATGGAAGGTATGTGTGCTCAACTGTAATCAATACCAGCTTTGATCAATGAACAAGGAATTATATTAACTGAAAAATATTTAGTGAGTGTTTTTCTTGTGGTTATTTTTCATTGATGCTTGTCTATCTGAGTCGGGATAAAACGTAGAAATTATTTGATGATGACAAAATCACTACATCATACTTTAATTGGAAATTGCTTTACTGTTTCAATAATGGTCAACGAAGCATTAACTACATGACTAGCGAGAGATAGAGATTATCATCAATTAGGAAATTCTTACCAATCCGCGATTCCGTCAGAAGTAAATTACAAACTAGACCGAGTCTTCAGACTGTCTTTTCAGCCGGAACTGAAGATTTGTTTAGGCCGATAACAACGGCAACAAAAGGAGTAATATCAGCCACTGAGCGAGCTATATACGGAGATGTCCGCAAAGAAGGATCAAGAAAAGAAGCTCCTGTACTTCCTGTACTTGAAAAAATAGCAAACTGAAACTGAAAAAAACATCAGCTTTGTTAACAAAACCATTTCCTGGTCCCAAGAAAAACGAATGTTTCTCGGTTGGATAAATTTACCGATGAGGCTAAAACAGCAAAACATAAAATTCAATTATTATTTTGCTGATAAAAGCTATAATTCAAAAAAAAGATTTTTTAAAGGACGAGTATAAGGGTGATAGAATATCAAGTAATGATTGGGTTGATAATTTGTATAAAATAAAGAAAGGGATTGGTCGTTTGAATAAGGACGAGTTGGGGTATAAGGAATTTCAAAAGGGAATCAGTAATTATAAGAAAGAACTAATAGAAGAGCGACAATGAGAACTAGAAGAACGACAAGAGCGAAAACGTCAAACACCAACACAGAGACAAACACGAAGACGAAAAAAGCAAAAATAACCTCAACAACAACTACCACCTAAACTATTGTATACACCATATGATAGAGACGAAGATGATGATATTGAAAAATTAATTAAGGATTTTTCAACAGATACACAGGGTGCAACTGGTTATAGTAGTGGGAAGGGATTAAGAGATTCCCATGGGGTATCAGGTAGTGGTCTTATTCATCGTCCTTGTAATATTCTCAGCGATATAGCACGATTAGAAGTTCTCATTGGAGGAAAACGAGCTGGAAATAACTCACCAGAAATAATTAATGAAGCAGCTGATATCTGTAGGCGGTTATTTCAAGGTGGTATCATGGACATTGAAACATATCGAGATTTCATTGATGAGTTAGTGGAAAATCCTACGGATTTTCACCATCATGGTTATCACAGTGACTAATCTGATGATAAAGTCATCGCATTAGATAAATATCATTTAAAAAAGAATGATCATACACTACAACCATGACAAACCAGCCAGTGTCTATGTAGTAAACTCGCGGTTTCCAGTTTATAGAGCATACTATGGTGATGGTCTCGGAGATACCATTGCAGGGTAATTTGCAAGAATGGCTAAAAAAGTAGCACCGCTAGCAAAACAATTATCAATGAAAGCCATTTATGTTTTTCGCGATAAAGGTATTAGCGCTCTTGGAGATGATGCCGGAAAAGCATTATCCGCCGCGAAGGATAAACTAACAGCGTTAGTTCGGCGGTGAAGGAAACCACAATTGGGACCATTACCATCTACAGCAGAGATGCCTGCGCAGGTTAGTAAAATAATAAATAACGCAGTAGATCAGAAATTGGCGTCGCTGGTGACCAACGACCAAAGCAACATCGCAAATATGATAGCGGGAAGTGGCTTAAAAAAATCACGACGTGATCGTCCACGATCACGACGATGATTTAGACTTTGATAAATCAAGGAGAATATATAATAAAATGTTCAAAATGTCACCTGATCCGGCGTTTGATATGGACGCCCCAGTGCGCAAGGATGATTCTGTAATTATTATCAATACTATGCCTATCAAGCAATACAACCAAATAGTCGAACAAGAATCGAACTTCAAGTTCATGATACCAGTAAATACTTTTTGCCTTGTGAAGCTTTTATCGAAGTAGAAGGAGAAATTGCAATAGACGATGCAGCTCATAATGATCCAACATATCCACTTGATACTCAAGTCGGTTTTGTCAATAATGGGATCATGGCGTTATTCGAGAACAAAATATCTCATCGATGGAAAACAGATTGAGTCGATTGATCGTGATGTTGATGTGGCCACAACAATAATCGGGTTAGCAAGATATTCCGACGATTATACAAGATCGGCAGGTCCTTCTATGATGTTTGCAAAGGATGGTAGTGATAAAGCTAGAAAAAATCCATTTATTTTCAGACAACTAAAGAATCGTGCTGATAATCATTTTAATAATGATGAAGTCGAGGATATGATTATAAACCATGAGCCTGATTGCAACTTAGGAGCTGCAACACGTACGTCAATGTTGGATGGAGCGCGTAGATCATTCTCATGCGCGATTCTACTACATCATATATTTGGATTCTGCAGAAATGTTCGAAAAGTTATTTATGGCGCAAAGCACACAGTAGCACTCGTGCGAAAAGGTACTGACGATAATGCAATTTGGAGAATTGCGGCAGATCCAGCAAATCCGGAAAATGATCCCGGTAAAGTCAATTTAACTAAACTATCACTGTGGATGCCAGTGTTGACTCCATCAATCACCGCAAAAGAACGATTACTATCATTTATGGACCAAGGAGGAAAATCACTGATAAGTTGGCTAACAACGACTTCAGATGTTAAGCAATCAGCTGTTAATGGGTTATTTACATGGAATCTAGCATCACAACAAGGCGTTTCAGCCCCACGTCATATATTTATTGCGTTACAGGATAATGCGCGAGTTGGTTCACAATTACGCATACCATATGATATTTGATCAACTTGGCATTAGTGACGTTTCAATGAGAATAAACGGCCAGCAAGAACTATCCGAGGATATACAATTTAATTACGGTGAAAACCATATTGCCCGCGTGTATCACAGGTTGTTGTCATATATGGCGCGTGATCAAAATGTTGATACCGGTTTACAAATATCACAGTTGGATTTTAAGAATTTATATCCGATCTACTACTTTTCGTTGGAACATCTTGATTTAACAAGACAATCAATCGTTGATATGCACTTTAGAGCTAATGTAAACAGCGGTATTATTGGTCCTGATGCTATTCTCAACTACAGAGCTGTTGCTGTCATTCTCAGCGATAAATCAATGCTACTCGAAGGTGTTGGTGGAAGAATGAGAGTGATAGATGCACCAGTAGAAAACATGTAGTGGTCCAAAACCATGTAACAATCAGATCAATCTGTTATTAATAAAATGCCATATGATGCTATTAGTGTTACGTTAACTCCTAATCAAATTAAGAAATTACGATCACCAGCAACTGAAAAATGTGGAACTACAATTACGTTGAAACCTAGTCAGATGACCGGCGGGGCGAATAAATTATCGTTGAAACCTAATCTAACAAAACGTTTTAGTGACGCGCTCGAAAATAAAAACGGAATTCGAATTAAACTTTCTGCGGCTGCAATAGACAATATGAAAAAGACCGGCGGTATATTTCCGTTGTTAGCTGCGTTATCAGCGTTGATTGCGGCAGCGGCCCCAGTGGTGGTTAAAGCGGCGGCGCTAGGAGCAGTTGGTACCGCAATAGGAATGGCACTAAAGAAAGCAACTGGGAAGGGATATAAAAAAAGAGAAAGGAAAAGGTCTAAGATTACCAGGAACCCCGTATTCATGGTACAGCGGAAAAGGCCTGATACTAGAACCGGTTTATTAACTCAGAAATCTTCGATTTCCAAACCTTCGATTGTGGAATCTTTAATTCCTATGTCAAATTTTGATTTAATCGATGCCTCTAAAAAACTTGCAATTAAAAACATCAGAGGCGTCTTTATGAAAGATCAGTTGCCGACACAACCAAATAACGCTGAAACCGGTATCATTAATCTTGATAATAGCACCGGACCCGGAACCCACTGGGTTGCATACGCGATTGATCCACGTGCAATTGTTTATTTCGATTCATACGGGTTAGCGCCGCCGAAGGAGTTCATGCGTTATATAAACCGCTTAAAAACTCCTCGTTAGTATTCCACGCTATCAACTCAACAAATGAATGACCCACCAATATGTGGCAGCGAAGTATTGAATGTCCTTGACGCTATTTCAACATCTTTAAAACCACCACATGTTGTCGTAAATGAATATACTAGTAATCACTTTTTAGAGAGAGATTATATACAATAACATGATTGATATTTGGGGGAGATCTTTATCAGCGCTGAAGAAACCCGAACCTGATGGCGTTGCAACCGGTGATATAAAAGAAATAATCGAAGATGAAATAGCTTATACGTTGAACTTAGCAAGTGTTGATCCTGATGAAATAGTTGTATTTCAAGATCGTCAGGGTAAATTGAAAACCAGAAATGTTTCTCTGGATGATATTTTAGTTAAACAACGAGACGCAACCGAGAACACCGTTGCGTTATTTTCCGATCAGGGTAAACTCAAACCCGGCATACTCGTTTCGACGATTACAGATAAATTAAAAACTCTCAACGATGAGATAAAATTATACAAATTTTGTTTGGTGATCCAGCGACAACATCACCGAATTTATCATTAATAAAAACCTCTATGGACAATATAAATACTGTCAATGACGAATTAAAATCAATTATGGCTTTCTTCGGCGAACCAGCAGTGATATCACCGAATTTACCATCAGTAAAAAATCAATGGATAGATTAATTGAGCTTGATTATAAAATTGACCAATTTGAAAACAAGTATGAGAAGCATGAAAAGGATTTTAACACACTTCGAAATAAAATTGTTAGAGAATTGTTTGGAACTCCACCGGCGGTCACAATGAAACTCGCGGATATAAAAAATTCTCTAGATGAAATAACCGCGATCAATCGGCAAATAGATGCTATCAACACCGATATTAAAACGACCAATGATATTATCAAGGATGATATGCCGAAGATGATAAAAATACTTGAAGAAACAAATAATCCTCAAGAGTGAACCAACAACGTAGTACACACAATTCAACACGGATCATTTGCGTGGACATCTACAGACAATATATTGAGCATCATTGCAGCCGTCAAGGGTATTTATCGATTAAGACTAGTGACGTCGACTCAATTTAACATATCATCGTCGAGTTAATCTGGGGTCAACCATATAATATCAACAATCATCGACAAGGATACAACTGAACGATTCATGATAACATCCACTGGTAAAAATTTGGCTAGGGTTTCAGTAACATGGTATGTGGAATTCGTAGCGGATTTGAGTAAACAACTAAATTGAAATCGTAAACGATTTGAAAATAAAATGTCATCACAAATGATTTCAAATTCAAACTAAACTCAAAGCGCTCACCGAGGGGTACCAAACAAAAAAAAAAATACCGACGAAGAATCACCGTAGTTGATGTTACTGTGTACTCTGTGAGTGGCGTAATCGCCGGAGCTGGTATAATACTATCCTCGGTGACAATGATTGCTCCGATAGCTGTTTCAATTTGTATATCAGCAGCGACAACAATCGCGGAAATTATTTCAATAATAACAAAGAAAATATCATCATGCAGCCATCGTAAACTGCTAGATTACATAATTAAATTTCATGTTGTATGAACTGCATACTAGCAATTGTCCTCGTTGATATCGTCATCGCTCGATGATACATTTATATTGTATGATTCCACGATATCGAAATTAGAGCAAGACAATAATAATAACAATGACAACACCGCAAGAATTACTTCAACAAATAGTGGAGAACACAAACCCGATGAAAATCAGCATGATCTCAGTAACCTCAATCAATCCTGAATTCAGTGTGAATTTCCCTAATCCGGTTCCGTGAAGGAAATCGCGTTAGCAAAACTACGAGTGTATCACAGTTGGCCTAATATTAGGTCGGTAGCATTTGGCGGTCAACAACCAAATAATTCCTTGGTATTTGCGAATAAGAATAAACCCGATGGAACTCCAGACTGGAACGTTGTTTCGCTGCCATCTGGGTCATACCAAATCGAACAAATCAATGCTGAATATCAGCGTAGAATAAAATCCATTACCGGAACAGAATCGAAAATCGGTATAACAGTTCACGAGCCGACACTATCATCTGCCATTGAGATGAACTCGCCTAGTTATGTCGTAGATATCTATAAGAGATCTATAAGAACAATACCTGGGTGGCCTGAAATCCCACCTCGGGGAGAAACCGTTAATTTACCAGAACCACAATAATTAGATTATACCACCGATAAAATAAAACCCGATAATCCAGTAAAAAGCTATAGCGGTTACAATAGGTTGAATTTTTTTCACTGGAATGATAGACGCTAATAGAAGATACTTCACAACTCGGCGAGATACAATCACCGAAAATTTCACAGCGATGAATAATGATTTTTCGTTGTTGTTGATATCACTTAAATCCGGTACTCTCACCCGAGATGAATTTATCAGCGTTGTACAAACATGTAACAAAATCATCAATGACATGGAAACATTTCAATCACAAATTATTCAAGAGGTATTAGGTGATAGTAATCCTAAAAACGACAACAGAGTTTGCGATAGTGTATAATATACGCGTAGAAGAAGAAACTACACGGATATAACATCTCAGAATTAGAAAAATCTCTCAATGATGCCGTTGACGTTGGTTTCAATAAAATCCACGATGCATGGAAAAAAACAGCACAAACAACCATCTTGACATATAATAATGACCCAGAGGGAGGCGGGCGGCATATCGCGCCGCTAAATGTGAATATATCCTCGGTGATAGCATTGAATTTAGTATGTAATGTCATCGAAGGAAGCTATCAAATAAATCTCGAGCGATCAAATCAAGCTCAACAAGGATATATTTTATATTTATTTGCACCAACAGCTCCTCCAGGATTTCTAATAATCGAGGATCCAACTAATCCAGTGTATATGAGATATCATAATAATTCGTTAACGAGAATTAATTTCAAACTCACTGATCAATCCAATAATCTCATTGATCTACGAGGTGAGGTCCTACAAATTAGTCTGTTTGTGATATCGTAGCGATTTTCATCGTAAAGAATTGTTAACCCAAAGCAGCAGAGAGGGCGGGGAGTTCCAACAATTGTGGCATCTTTTTATCTGTGCCAAATAAACCCTTACGAGGAAGCCTTAGTTTGACGAATCAACCCTTCTATTAAATATTTACTAGGAAGCCTCAATTTGCCAAATAGACCTTTCTATTATATATTTACGAGAAGGAAGCCTCTTTGACGCCTACAAGGTTGCTCTGTTCGCCCCCTCTGCTGCTGAAGTGAATCGTATAAAAAAGAAATCCAGGATCCACAGGTTAGAGTAACCTATAAGAATATTGTGACATTGAAGAACACACATTACATTAACAACATAACATTGAAGCTGTATATAGGACACAAATGTAAATTGAAGAATAATATAAGCATGTTCCCGAATTTTACGCCTGTGATGGGCATTATTAACCTAACTAGGACGATACGATTGTAATAAGCTACCCTTGATACGTACAAAATTAATACACGTGACGAATGAGCTGGGAAAAAATTACAGAGAGAGAGAGAGAGAGAGAGAGAGAGAGAGAGAGAGAGAGAGAGAGAGAAGAGAGAGAGATTTGGATTTTTAACATAACTTAAATAATGTTGCATCCATATATCACAGTCTCTAGTGTGGACGTTCATAGAGATATATAGCACTTGGTCATTATACTGCAGACATGCAGGACTATGTCCCACTGAGTCCCACTTACTTGACACTAGGCAGACCAGTCTATTGATAAGAGAGAGAGAGAGAGAGAGAGAGAGAGAGAGAGAGAGAGAGAGAGAGAGAGAGAGAGCAACAGTGATGGTGATTGTCTGTTTTCAATAATCCTTTATTTATTTATTTAAAATCAATTAAATACATTTATTTTTTAGGTCGGGTGCTGTTTTCTAAAACTGTTTAAAGTGAACGAAGGATATATTAAGCAGAACATTTAATCAGAGACGCATGATGCCTGGTAAAATGGTGCAGAAGAAATTATCACTCCCCTTGCATCAGAATCAAATCCAGGCGAAAATATGAACATTTTGGTTCAGTGTCTATAGCACGGGGCAATAGCACAATTGCTGCATAATATATAACATAACGATATAATTTGTTTTGTATGCAAATACTGCATATAGATTTTCGATATCTAAGTTCTAGAAATCGTGACATTATTGTGCAAAATAGTACGAATATTTTATATCATCTGACACATTATACACATTTTCTTTGTACTCTATTTTCAGAAAAGCGTACAGTCAGGTGATCCAAACATGAGAGAGGCATCTAAAGAGAAATCTGAGACTGGAAAAGGAAAGGTATACATCTTTAACTGCTGATGATTCTTTGAAAACAAAATTGTGGAATATAATGCACACATGCACATATTCTAACCATTTTGTGTATTTTACAATAATTTATTTACTAACTGTTTACCTTGAAATGTTGTAACACAGAAGATGACATATTACCCAGTATTGATTTATTTTTTGATTTAATTGTTAAGTATTGTTTGCATGTTGTATTGTTATGTATAGTGCTTCGTATAAAAATGAAATCCTAGATACACAGGTTAGAGTAGCTTTGAACACAATTGTAGGTGTGAAGAACACACATTTAATCGAATACATAACAATGAATGAGGCATGAAAGTTTATATTGTTGTCTAGCTCTGGGGTTTCATAATGCAAACATGCAGGACTATTTCCCACCTAGTCAGATTATCTTTACCAGAGCTAGACCAGTCGTACCAATAACTTCTTTTTGTTGAGCGCTTCAGGCGGCCGCAGTTGGTACCATTTGTAAAACCCTAGACGGGTATGCCTCGAAAACGGTGTTTACCCCTTACCTCCCACATCGTCACGTCACTATGCCATATGAGCTGAATAATGATAATATAATTGAGAGAGAGAGAGAGAGAGAGAGAGAGAGAGAGAGAGAGACAGAGAACGAGAGAGAGAGACAGAGAAACAGAGAAAGAGACGTTTACAAAGAGAGAGAGAAAGAGGGAATGAGAAAGAGACACACACACAACGAAGCAACAGAGATGGACAGTGTCCGTTGCCAATAACTCCTAATTTATTAATGATCAGTTATGTAAATTTATTGTACGATCGAGTTATAATTCCGAAAATCTTAGAATGTGAACAATGGATATATAAAGCTACACATTTGATCAAAGACGCATGCTATTTTTTAGAGTGGTGCAGAAACATACGGATGATCCCTCCGTCGGCATAAGTACTTGCAAGCTAAAATGTGAACATTTTGCAACATACTGTAACGTGTGAAAATAGTCACAAAATATGTAATATATGGATAGATAGAATTTATGTTGGAAACACATATCGCCACAATTTGTTTTAATATCAAAGTGCTAGTAATGGCAACATTATGTTGCAAAATATTACGATTGGTGTGGCATCATGTGTTACATTGTATAGATTATGTTACCCCCTTGCTGCATCAAGTATTTGTGTCATTTTCTTTGACGGATCATTCAATTTAGTCAATGGCTATTATAAATCGTGCTAACATTATTTTGTTAAGTATCGTCGATGCAGTGGTTTGAGAGATGCATGTGATCTCTTTGTTAGACTATAATGGAGATGCTGAATAATATTTGGTATATATTTTCAGAATAATGGAAAGGAAAACGTGAAGTCTGGTGATCCAAACGTGATTGGGGCATCAAAAGACAAATCTGAAAATGAAAATAGAAATTTATTACTCATACACAACTGTTGATTTGTTTTAAAAAAAATAATCGTGGAAGATATCTCACACATTCAAATATCTGAGCAAGTTTTTGTCTTTACAATAATTGATTTGATAACAGCTAACCTTGTAATTTAGGAAAAGAATATCGATTTAGAATTACTCTGTATATATTTGTGCATTACATGTACTACTTAGAGAAAGAAAAGCTTGAAGCAACGGGAGAAAGTAATTTTTTAATTAAATTGTTACTCAAAATTTCAGCAATGATGAGGTGTATGAGTGTGCGCTGAAGATGAATGCATCCACAAACAGAAAGTGTGGGGTTAGGGAGAGGGAGAGGAAGCAACATAATAGGATAGTGTCTGTTTTCAATAACCCTTTATTTTTTCAAAATCAAAATCAAAAATCTACATTTATGTTAGAAGCGGGTGCTTTTTCTTAAATTTTAGAATGTGAACCGAGGACATATTAATCAGAACATTTAATCAAAGACGCATGATTGCTTTTATAGTGGTGCAGAAAAACCCAATCATCCCCCCAACAGCTTAAACAACTCAAGGCAAAAATGTGAACATTTGATCACATTATCTCTAACACGGGACAATACCTGTAGAATATAAAATAGATGGATAGAATTCGTTTTGTATGCAAATACATCACAAATTTATCATTATAAAAGTTCTCGAAATGGTACATTTGCAAAATAGTAATTTTGCATCATCTGACACAGTGTACAGATTTTCTTTGATCTATGACGTATAAAGCGGTGGAATCTTTCTTCTTTCTCGATGGATCATTTGATTTATAATATAGCAATAATTCTTAGTAATTAATTAGTTGTTATGTATTGTTTATTTTTGTTGTTGTTTAAGATATATTACATCCGTTTCTTAGACTAAGGAGAAATTAATAATGTTTCAATATATCTTTTAAGAATGGTGCAAAAGAGAACTTGGAGTCTGGTGATCCAATCGTGAGTGAGACATCGAAAGACAAACTTGAAAAGAAAACAGGAAAGGTATAAATCTTTAACTACTGATGATTCCTGAAAAAAAAATTGTGGAATATAATTCACACATGCACATATTCAAACAAGCTTGTGTATTTTACAATAATTTATTTAATATCTGTTCACCAGTGTTGATTTATTCATTGGTAGTGCGTCGTATAAAAATGAAATCCTGGATGCACAGGTTAGAGTAACCTTTAACACAATTGTTGGTCTGAAGAACACATTACATTGAATACACAGCAATTAATCGGTGTGTAAGACACAAATGTAAACTGAGGCATAATACAAGTATGTTCTCTTATTTTACGCCTTTGAAGAGCATTGTTAACCTACGCCGAATCGTTTGTAACAAGCTACCCTTGACACGTACTAAGGTAATAACATGACGATGGAGGTGAAGTTGGCGAGAGAGAGAGAGAGAGAGAGAGAGAGAGAGAGAGAGAGAGAGAGAGAGAGACAGAGAGAGATTTAACGTAACTTTAATAATTTTGCAGTCATTTTGTTACAGTCTCCAATTTGGATGTTTATACTAATGTCTAGCACTGGGGCATCATATTGCAGGCAGGCAGTACTATGTCCTACATAGTGCCATTATCCTACCCCAGGTAGACAAGTCTATCCAATAAACTTTTATTATTGAGCGCTTCGCAAAGCAGCCTTTGGTCCCATTTGTTATAAATCTTGGAAATGACTCAGCTGGGGTCCCTTACCCACGACCTCACACATCTGTGGCGGATGCTCAAACCACTATGCCATATGAGCTGGTTAATGATATTAGATAATTGAGAGAGTCTCACACATATACAGAGAGAGAGAGAGAGAGAGAGAGAGAGAGAGAGAGAGAGAGAGAGAGAGAGAGAGAGAGAATTCGTATTAATCACCAATTAACCACAAACAATGACGTAAATGATCTGAACGTCTCATAGGCTAATCAAGGTTCCTAAATGTATGCAAGTCTTTCCAAACAAAAGCTGCTTCCTTGCATTTCAATATTTTTAGACGCTATAGAGTATACATTAGACTTTATGTTATGCTATTCATGGTCTCTTTGGTCACTTCTGAAAGTGGATTATCCGAATCCGACTGATTATTATTGCACAGAATCATTCAACGGCAGCGCGAAATATCTCATATGTTCAAAAATAAGCAATTGGTATTGCATTTACATTGTGAAAAGCACAATTGTGAATGTATCAATTGCAATTGGTAATTTCTATGTACAGACTATTTGCAAATAAGAAAACGAGTGGGTCCATCTACACAACATATTACGAAAATTTCATATTAAGAAAGATGTAAGTATTTAAGAAGTTGATGATGCTTGTTTGAATGTACCCAAAATCTTTAAAATTTACTTTCGAGACAAATATAAAGCGTATATAAAATTTATGACGAACAAATTAACTAAAAATAATATAAATTGTTTGGAAATGTCCTTTTTGTTACATGCGTTGTCGAAACGCTCCTTCTTTAATCAGTTGCCAGAAATGCCATCCATCTCAGCTAAAGATCAGAACATCGGCAATAACAATGTCTGTTATGCATGAAAAATTAACTAATTTGTTCTTAACGAAGCCTGAGTGTCGGGAGCTGTATCTTTGAACCTTAAACTAATATTATTTAATCACCGTAAGCTCATAGCTACTGATGAATGTAAAATGGTAGAACTTACCGGACTGAATCTTTAAAAGCTGTCACTTATTATGGCATTTTTGTTAAGATCAAGCGAATCATTCCATCTTCATTTTAAATAGTTCTGTTTTTGCAATCATTTAATGTGATGTGCTATTCGTATTAAAAATGATCATAATTTGACCAAATATTAGGTTAACGGTTTATGGGATATTGTGTGTGCCCATATCCACCATTTACGTTGATGTTGATTAAAAAAAAACATTTTTCAGCTACGCTTTCGAAACAGTTTATCAACGATACCATCTGCAGCACCATGTGACATAATGTGCTGTAAAATCAAAATACAAATCCTATTTCAGACACGCACCATTCGGCCGAACAGAACGTTTGTTTAACCTAATTTCAAGACTATGTTGGTGTTGTTTTGTTCCACATTTATAACTTGGTATCACACCTCCTTCCTTTTCTGGCAGTTATTAGTTTTTAAAATAAATATGTTTTGCTTCTCTCCCTAAAAAGAAATTAATTTATACGCTCACTAAGATAAGCATTTTGGTTTCCTTAGCAATGTCTTATTTAATCAGTAATCTGTTTTATTGTTTATTTTCGCATAGCAAAATCAAATTCTAATTATAACCCTAGAAGGTTAGTATTGAAATGGTACTTGCCAATATAATGTTATGATCTTGATAGTAATTGTATATACATATGTCTTATTACGATAAGACCGAATCGTGATACAAGAACAGATGTCCAAATATATAATTGAAATTGTTTTTAATTAAATATATCGTATTCCTTTTATAGAATAAGTGTAAAATTGCATTATTTTTATTTGATCTTATCCAAATGGTTGGTATTACAAATTTAATTGAAACATAATTGGTCTTTAAAAATACTGCCTAATGCAGAACGTATACTAGTATAATTCTCAAGTATATGGTTCACGATATTATTTATGTATTTGGTTCTTCTAACTATAATTAGTAGTAGTAGTAGTAGTAGCAGTAGGTTAATACTATAGGCTATATACAAATTCTATAAATACATTTAGTATCTAATGTACAAATAAGGTCTGTCTCATTAAACTGTGGCATGACTGACAAGCATACCTCAAAACCTCATTATATTCCTGTTTAAATATACTAAACTCTTTGGGGAATATATATATATATATATATATATATATATATATATATATATATATATACGTTGTTTTGCAAACTAACATGGTCTTTGATAGGGCAAATGTTGAGTAACTGATGATGGTATTTTGAGGTCTACGGATACCATTTTAAAGGCAGAAAATGCAAGCCAATAACTAGTATTCATATTAAAATGAGACATAGATTTTTAAATAATAATAATAATAATAATAATAATAATAATAATAATGAATTTGTGTAGCGCCTAATCTTTCGAAGCTCTAAGAGCTTTACACCATCAATAATGATATGACTACACTACAGAAAAACAAATGACAAAAAACAATGAAATTGGAAAACATAAAAACATGCTGAAAACATATAAGAAACAAAACACGATTAGGTCTCTAAGTTTGTCCCTTCAGTCTAAACATGTGAGTTTTAAGAGCAGTCTTAAAAGGGACCACTCTGTCTTTGTGTCTAATTTCAATGGGCAATTTGTTCCACGTTGCCGGGCCCTGATATGCAAACGAACGTTGTCCATATGACTTTGTTTTCACCGTGGGAACAATGAGTATACGATTATCAGAAGAAGAGCGTAAGTATCTAGCTGGTGGATACACATGGGTGAGGCTGGATCGGTATGTTGGACTGGAGTCTGTCATTTAAACATAGCGCAGAGAACAAATTTGTGTTTGATTCTGTATCGAATCGATAGCCAGTGTAGGTTACAGAGCAGTGGTGAGGTGTGCTCTTATCGAGGTACTCTAAATATGATCCGTGCAGGTGTGTTTTGAACTGGTTGAAGTTTCTGGAGTAAATATTGTGACGAACCAGACAGAACTGAGTTACAACAGTCCAGTGTAGAAAGTACTTTTGGAGACACAAGTGTTTTAGTGACATCAACTGAAAGATATTTACGAATGGAGATGATGCGTCTCAGCTCAAGATATGCAGCCTTGCATATGTTCATGGCATGTTGGTGCAATGTGCGAGTACTCTCTAGAGTAACGCCCAGGTTTCATACTGACTGTGAGAATTTAATGATAGTGTTGCTGATATTTATTGTCTGAGGTAAAGGATGTAAATGAGAAAGTCTTTGTGTTGTGATCAGAATAGCCGCAGTTTTATCATCATTCATCTGCAGCTTGTTATATGTCATCCATGATTTCACATCAGAAATGCACCTCTCTATTCCATGGATGGTAGCATCAACTTCAGTTGAATGGTTAGACTTTTTTGTTTGGGTGTCATCAACGTACAATTGGAGAGACACTGGGTGATGATCTATGATACTTGAGAAAGCTGAGTTTACAGAATGAAGAGAACAGATCCATGTGGAACGCCACAACATACATTTACTATGAATTATCCCCAAAAGATGATAATATATCCAAATTTAGAAAAAGAGAAGATTATTTTGATTAAACAGGTTTGTAATCTGGCAACACTATTATTATGTGATCAACAATTCCACTGGTGGTACTTTAAACTAATCGTAAAGATTAAAACGTAATTATATAAATAATACGGACGTAAAAACTACGAAACATATTGTTTCGGACTACATGCAGAGTACATTACTGTTACAACGACTAAAGTAAACTTAATAATGAGATTATGTATATGTATTTATAATATTTAAATACATAGGTAATACCCTATAACGTCAATTGTTAATAAAGTGTTAAAATAATTATGTCTTTTGAAATGTCCAGAAAATCCAGAAAGATACTTTCGTCTAAAACAAATTAAAATATGTAAAGGGAATTGGATTTCTGAAATTGATTCAAGGTTCTTTGTTTAAGATTGATGCATATATTGTATCTAAAGAGTGTATGAATGTGGAATACGTTTGCATGGCTATTAAAGCGTTCAGTGCATTTAAAGACCGTGATGTCTTTAAATTGTTAACAGAAAATGATTTACATTTAAATACACATTACAAAAGGCTGCATTTGTCATCTATGTTGATAGAAATGTAATAGCTAAATTATATAAACTGATTAATTATAAGAACACTATTAGTGTATAACGTATATACTACCAAATACAACAAATGTCCTACTCTGTTTTGAAAGCTTAGGTTTGATATGTTGCAACTTGAATTGAGAACATAATCTAACTTACAATTTTGTTCTTCGTTAATATTATACATACCTGTTATTCAGTGGTACACAAATCATTGTATATTTATTCGTCCATTTCTCTATTCGTGTACACATATTTGTATGTATCACATTATTGAGTATATCTGATATTTACTCAGAAAGAGAAATATGTCTCCTAAGCACTCATTATATTAACAACTCTATGGATATATCCACCTAATAGTTTAATGTTAGTATACACAGTCATATGGTAGAGAAGAAAGACATGCCGGCACCTATCGTTTCACATGCTAAATCCATACTTAGCGCCAAATCTTTCCTAATATATAAACATCTTGTATTTACACTGAATGTGATTTCTCACGTCAGATTACATCATGAATAAGGATTCGCCCGTTGGTTTGTAATTCGAGCAACCATAATTTACAGTTATACATTCTAATTACAACTGATGTATGTTGGACACGTGCTTGCTCTGCTTAATATAATAATTGTATGGCATTATTGTTAGGTTTGGCAGATAATAAAACCTCTATTAGCTGAACGTTTAATAGCAATGCACATAAGAGACCGAAGTATATAAAATATAACTGAAATCCAATTTATAAAGTCTATCTCGACGCATTATAATCCAACGGACTTGTATTTTGTGGCATAACTAAGTATATTCAGTCTTTCTACTGAAGTTGAAACCGGCGTATACATAGCCATTAACATCATATGTTAAAACTAAACCATGTATTAATACACATTATGAAATAGATGTAGTTTACAACATATTTAGCCAATACAAATACAAGATACTCTCTATATTAACTGGATCCATTAATTTGGTCAATGCATACATTAGCTAAATGTGTGTTCTCAGATATTTCCGGTTTTCTAAAGGTAATGTTTTTGCATGTTTCATGCCGATAGTTAAATAATAGTATCAATTACAAATATTGAATAGGGTCAATTATGTTAGGATCTTTATGTAGCCTACAATTAAATGTTAGCTCATATGATGAATTTGCACCCTTTAATATGGTGCATCAAAGCTATAATTGCACATTATATTATCATGTATACATACTTAGTGGATTAGTGAACGTTTTCAAAACTTGATTGAAACCTCAACGATATGTTATATCTAATTTCGGAATATATACGATATGGACATATATTGGTTTTTTTTTTTAAAGTCGCCTTATACCATACGTCCGTTTATCATCTGCGATGTTTAAGAATCAAGCCCATATTTCATGGTTTGATGTTTGCCTTTAAATTTACCAAGAAATACTTAGTCAAGTTATCAGATATTAAAATAAAAATCCTCATAATAATGCTAAATCTACAGGTTTTATCAAATATAAGCTGTTAATTATTCTAAGACAAAATTATAAAATGACAATTATAACAGAGGTTTCCATTTCAATAATTTATATAACAATTGTCGTTGAATGTCTGATAAACCTATTTTTAGTCATATGTATCCACCAATCTGTTTTCAGCATTTAAAATGCAAAATAGATCTGAACTTCGAACTCACGCATGATATCAAGGTTATTTGGCGAAAGACAACCCTTGAACTGAAAGGAATTGCAGCTAAGGTACATACTTTATTTTTTTTACTTTCTTGCAACTCTAGTAATTATCATCATAACATATTTTTTTTTAAATTTGCATACATTTCAGTTTTTTTTATTTGTGTGTATGTGCTCGCCGTTATCTAGTCTGTAGTAGAAAGATACTGTATAATTGAAGGTATGCGTGGAAGAAAAATATTTTTGTTGAGAACTCTCTGGTCTTTGTATTCTTAACATACAAACATAAAATGTTTCAGAAATATGTCACGTTGAAGAAAGGAAATAGATGGCACGAAATTATATTTCACAAATTGCTGATATATATATATATATATATATATATATATATATATATATATATATATATATATATATATATATATATATATATATATTTATTATTTATGCATTATGGAAAACAGATAGGCACGCGTTAATATTGCTTTCTCCAGAGCATACATTCATAGCAATATAATTATAAATATTAATCCAAGTTAAGTAACATACGTCAAGTGGTGCATAATAATTTGAAAACAATACAATGAATTTGACAAGAATGCGATTTAGGAAAAAGAAAAGAACGAGTTCAGCCTGTACGAATACATAAAATGTCATACAAATGAGAGGATAAGTTGACGAATATTAACGGAAAAGTACAATCGTTTCTGTAGGGCGTAGCTATGCATATAAGAACCCGCATATTGCTTCTAGAGCATTTTTGAGAACTATATTACCAGTAGAACTAGTTTTCAGCAAATGCTACTTATATTTCGCTTCTCAAACGTTGATGATTTGTTAGCAAATTAGCAATACAACCCTAGTATCGCCGAAGTCCATTTCATCTTCTTTGATCTTCGTTATGGATGTATTAATTTAATTTTCTTGCGTAGCTGAAATTTAAAAAAATAATAATATCACATTTAATAAGAAAATGTAGCCTACCACGAGTCATCTAATATAAATAATGTCTGCCCTCATATGACAGTTCTATTTGATGATCTTTTCAATTCGGTTGATTGGTTTTAAATACAGCACCAATGATAAAACTGTTTCGAAATTAAATGTGCATTTATTGCTTCTTAACACTTTGTAATTTTGTGAACTTATTTTAGCCACTCTACTCATTAATCGAAACATGTCTGGATATGCCGTTTACTGTCTTGCCATTCACATCAAAATACTTGAAGAGATGTTTCGACCTGTGCTGGAAAATGGGATTCCAAAAAATGCCACTACATCTGGATGGTGTTGCCGAGCTGGATGCCTATGCAGGGGAGGAGTTTGATAAAGACAAGTTCAGAGCTTATACACGTTCTGGGAGTCATATTGCTTTTGTCGTGTGGCCAACACTGTATCAGTATGAAGGTGGCCCAATTCTTGTCAAAGGCATAGTGCAGTGCTACTCACCTGTTGCAGCAACAAATGAAAAGCATTCATAACTATTATTGTTCGAAGAAAGAAGAGAATATTGATTGGTTTGATTACTTTTCTTAGTTAAAAATATTCATCACCAGTGATGTTATATTGTTTTGTTTAATATATCCGTTATAATATTTATACATATGACATAATGCAGGTTTTTATCTTTACAGACTTGTTTTAAAACACGCTTAAAACAACTGAATATTTTAACAGCCTTAATCGTATTTGTTAAATCATAGGTTCTTATGCCAGAGGATTTGTAGAATCTCCTAAATGTAAAATGTGGATCCAATGTCAAGAATATTGTATACAGATCAATATCAATTTCTCCCTAAAAATGTACTTGCAACAAACGCCAGTATGCTGCGATTAAAATTCGAGAAAGCCAAGTATTGTATGTATTACCTCTCGAAACTTATCTTCGCTTTCTTGTTGTGTGAGATGTCATAAACCTGCAACCACAAACTCATCAAAGAATTATTTTATATGGTTATACAATGTATATCTGGCTGATTAGATATAATTTCTAAGAAAGACATATTGACTAAGGAACTTCCGATTCCAAATTGTAATTACTATAAGGGATTTTCAATGTAAAATATACTGGTCATAATATTCTATCTCGCTTAGCGTATTACAAGCAATAAAAGAATCACTAATGTATCTAAATTTCTAGTAAATGGAATAAGAGATATAACTCGTGTTTAAATCGCGGGAAAATAGGCACATGATAGTGGAGAATAAGATTGGAAAATTAGTCACCCCTGTATTGCCTGCAGCAACATACATGTGTGATAGAGAAACAGAATAAGGGGTATCCAATACCAACTAATGTCGATATCATGTCACTTAGACTGCAATCCTTACATTGTGACGGAGAGAGAGAGAGAGAGAGAGAGAGAGAGAGAGAGAGAGAGAGAGCGTTTATGTAAATTTGATAGCCTATGGTTATGAATATGTCCACTAGATATATCTTAAATATTGTACTGTTTTGTGGATCCTTTCTGTCTCGGCAAGCACATCGTTACATATGTCATACATCATATTAAGACATTACATGCTGGTAATTTAACTGGTGTATTGATTATATATATATATATATATATATATATATATATATATATATATATATATATATATATATATATATATATATATCGTACAGCATACATGTTATATATATATATATATGAAATGACACGTCGACGAGAACATACAATGCGTTAGCAAAGTGAGTGAATGGAATATGAACGGACCAGAGGTATGAAATTAAAATTAAAATTTTAATCACATATACCTATGAGAAAATAATTTATTTTTCAAACGATAGGTCTGACTGTTTTCACATCTGAAGAATGTGGATTGTTAACTTTTATTTATCCCATGTGTAATACCTTTTTCATTTATTATCTTATTAACGATTTCAATATAACCAACTCGCATAACTTGCATCTGATTTGTACGCAAATGTATCGGATATTTTAGATAGCTTCGCACAGAGAGAGAAAAATCACACGCACACACACACACACACACACACACACACACACAATAGATAATGATGTGTATAGGGCATCTCATGAAATATGTGATAAAATGGATTCCTTGTTTGTCAATTAACACATGAATAGGATGTCATGCCTTCTGCCTTTAATATTTGTGTTGCTATAATAATTGTGACTTGTCCCTATTTTATAACTATTTGATGTGAATAAATAAACTTAATATGATTTTTTACATACATTTGTTTTTATAATGACTTCTTTATTGTCGGAATGATATTTTCCTAAACATTTTAAGGTTGGCATTATTCTTGCAGCTTTTAGTTGAAGTAAATGTTGATTCTGAGAACGGAAACTACTGGTTGTTTCATATTCAAGACCTACTAAGCTGACCGATTAAAGTTGCGAGTGTTCCCATATCCAGTAGAAAATATTAACTTATTGCACAATGTGATGTAGATAATCCAGTTACAGTTCATTTATACACTGATTTAATTGTCTTGAGGGTACAAAACAATGATTCGAAACATACTTATCAAGAATAACGAATGAAACTGCTGTCCTACAAAAGTTATCAGATTTGTTTGCTTATAATGAATACTATACCAAAGGAGGAGTAATGTGGGGCAGTGGGGGGGGGGGGTTGAGAAAACATGACTTGAATTGCCATTAAAATGCTAATAAACACATTACGCGGACCTTGGGCAATTTTACCTGTATGGTCCGCTTGGGAGACAATGCAAGTTTAACATGGGGATAACACATGGAGACAATAGGTTTACAGTTGAAAATGATCAATGGAAAATGTAACACAGATGACGTCATAGAGGTTATAGGGACAAGAACGTCTTTAAGGAGAAAAGGATTTATAGTGATATAAGAGCTGCATACGGACAAAGGGTTTATGGGGGCAAAATAATGCATACACAAACAAACAAATACATACTTACACAACCCCAACAGTTCAAATTATGGCACCAGTAGAAGTACAAATCTTTTTAAGGCAAATGAGTGGCCCTGTAAAGGGACATTGTGTTTCTTCTTCTAGCTCAATCATTTTTCAGTCTTTGGAGGAAATTTGTTTCCATCTTACTGTCGTCAGGTATCCAGTCTGGATTCGCATGCTAATAAACAATTCGTGGATATGGATTCAGCTGTTATTGAGACTGTTGACATATTCTTGTTTCTCCTTATTTGTATTTTTGTTTCGTTTCTTAGCCCATGTAGATTGATCTTCACTGTTCATTCATTCATCACGTTTCGCACAATACTTTCAGCTCTATTTAAGGCGTTGATCCCCTTGTGTGCACTGATCATGCTTAGGTAAAACGAATTGAAGCAGGCTTCAGTCGTATTTTTAAACAAATATTTATTTATACCATCCATTCCAACACCGTTTTCATGTTTCCCACACCACAATATCCCAATGTTAAAAGCCAATTTATCTTCATTGTTTCCTCTTTGGCTACTTTATTGACAAGGCTCCCAGCATTTTGTTGAATGTCACTTGTCTTGTTTTGCCACAAAATGTAGCGTGCCGTGCGAAATCCAAATAGATCTATATCTTGTGTACAATATATTCCACTTCCAGCATCCAATGGCAATCTTCTTGTAAATCAAGCACTGGTCCATTGTAATGCTACTAGTGATGCTGCTACGAGCTTGATATGTAATATCACATCCATGATAGTGTGACAAAAATAAATAAATAAAGAAGTAAATAAATAAAGAAATAAATAAATAAATACACAAATACCCGAATGTTAACTAGCAGGCACATATTTGCATATAAACACATGAGTTTCCACCCGTTAACATATATGCGTACATACCTGCATGCATATACATAAGTACATGGGGGAGGAGGGCGGCAGTTATAAGAAAATGGCCACAGCAAACAGAAAAATGCTCGTAAAACTCAAACACATACGAATGTCAATATGTCGATAAAGTTCGATTTAATTTGGATAGAACGGTTTTGCTCATTCATTTCCCGTTTAAATTAGAGTGAGTTTGGCGCTCTGGGGAAGATGGTGCATATATATATATATATATATATATATATATATATATATATATATATATATATATATATATATATTTATATATATTTATATATATATATATATAGGCGAAAGAACGTGCTCTTTCGAAATATAGAAGCAACTGCGCGAAAGTCTGACTGTCTTATATATATATATATATATATATATATATATATATATATATATATATATATATATATATATATATATATATATGTATATATATATCTATGTCGGTCACCATAAATACCTATACGCGTATCCTCATTGTAACTGCTGATAATATAGTATCGATATTAACTGCATCTCGTTGCAATAAATATATCTGGCCCATATATATATATATATATATATATATATATATATATATATATATATATATATATATATATATATATATATATATATATATATATAATCAGTACAAAAGAAGCTAAAATACTTTGACTGTCGGCATCTATAAGAACTATACTGGGATGGCCTGAAATCCCACCTCAGACAGCTTATCAAATACCCGAACCACAAAATTCTGATTATGTCACAGTCGGAAAATCGTATCATGAAATCAACCCATCACATCGAAATGATTTATCCGATATAAAAAATGCAAAAGTAACCGATAGATGTATCTTTACCGATAACAATACCATGCAATGGGATTTTGTTTTCGAGAAAACCCTTGATTCGTTTGTTGCCATTGCATTTACGCTAAAATACGTCATTGAATACTTCAGTGAGATTAATCAATTACAGAAAACACAACTAGAACGACTACAACGGAGTTTCCAAGGGCATCTCTCTGATATAACAAATCCAAGTACCGAGATCATAAAACACATTAGAATATTGAATCAGCTTGTATCCGATATGGAATATATCAACAAACGAATAATTCAGGCGATAAATGATGACAAAAACGGAGCTAAAGAAAAATTCCTAACCGGTCACAATATATCAGAGGTCGATTTACCCGATTTTAAGTTTCCTGGGTATAATGCAAATGAACTAAAACAATCTGTTAATGATCGTATTCAAGAAAACGTTGATACTCAACAAATGGAAACAACAATCCTCAAACATAATAATGACCCAGACGGCGGTGATAGGCATATCGCTCATCAAAATGTGAAGATATCCTCGGTGATAGCATTGAATTTAGTATGTGATGTTATCGAAGGAAGCTATCAAATAAATCTCGAGCGATCAAATCAAGCTCAGCAGGGATATATTTTATACTCATTTGCCTCAACAGCCCCTCCAGGATTTCTAATTATTGAGGATCCAACTAATCCAGTCTATATGCGATGTCATAATGATTCACTAACGAGAATTAATTTCAGACTCACTGACCAATCCAATAATCTAATTGATTTACGAGGTGAGGTTTTACAAATTAGTCTGTTTGTAAAATCCTAAGGACTTTCATCGTAGTGATTTTCATCGTAAAAATATTGTTAACTCATAGCAGCAGAGGATGTGAATTTCAAAGACGATGGCGTCTTTATTTTTGCCAAATGGACCCTTACGAGGAAGCCTTATTTTGACGAATCGACCCTTCTATTATATATTTACTAGGAAGCCTCAGTTTGTCAAATATACCTTTCTAGTAAATATTAACGAGAAAGAAGTCTATCTAACGCCTAAAAAGATGGTCTGGTCACCCTCTCTGATGCTAAATGTAACACAGGTGACTTCTTAGAGTTTATAAGGACAAGAACGTCTTTAAGGAGAAAAGGATTTATAGTGATACAAGAGTTGCATACGGACAAAGGGTTTATGGGGGCAAAATAATACATATACAAACAAACAAATACATACTTACACAACCCCAACAGTTCAAATTATGGCTCCAGTAGAAGTGCAAATCTTTTTAAGGCAAATGAGTGGCCTTGTAAAGGGACAATGGGTTTCTTCTTCTAGCTCAACCATCTTTTCAGTCTTTGGAGGAAATATGTTTCCATCTTACTGTCGTCAGATATCCAGTCTGGAATTGCATGTTACTAAACATTTCGCGGATCTGGACCCAGCTGTTATTGAGACTGTTGACATATTCCTGTTTTTTCTTATTTGTATTTTTGTTTCGTTTCTTAACCCATGTAGATTGATCTTCACTGTTTATTCATTCATCACGTTCCTCACAATAATCTCAGCTCTATATAACGCGTTGATCGCCTTTTGTGCACTGGTCATGCTTAGGTAAAACGAATCGAAGTAGGCCTCAATCGTATTTTTAAAAAAAATATTTATACCATCTATTCCAACACCGTTGTCATGTTTCCCACTCTACAATATCCCAATGTTAAAAGCCTATTTATCTTCATTTCCTCTTCCTCTACTTTATTGACAAGGCTCTCAACATTTTATTGAATGTCACTTGTCTTGTTTTGCCACAAAATGTAGCGTGCCATGTGAAATCCAAATGTGTCTATATCTTGTCTACAATATATTCCACTTCCACCATCCAATGGCAAGCTTCACGTAAATCAAGCACTGATCCATTGTAATGCAACTAGTGATACTGCTACGAGCACGATGAGTAAAATCACATCGATGATAGTGTGACAAAAATAAATAAATAAATATATAAAAAAATATATAGAAGAATGCTGACTTGCAGGAGCATATTTGCATATAAAGGGTTGAGTTAACACGTTAACATATATGCGTTCATACCTGCATGCTTATACAAAAATATATAGTAGGGGGTGGCGCAGTTATAATAAAATGGCCACAGCAAACAGAAAAAATGCTCGTAAGACTCAAACACGTACAAATGTCGATGGAATTCGGTTTAGTTTGGACAGAACGGTTTTGCTCATTAATTCTCGATTAGATTAGAGTGCGCTTGGCGCTCTGGCGAAGATGGTGCATATATATATATATATATATATATATATATATATATATATATATATATATATATATATATATATATATCTTCAGTAGCATTTCGACATAATTCATGGGCATCTAGCAAGTTACCAAGCATACCATTTACTTCACTGGATTCAGATTTAAAACAGTTATTATAATATGATCTACATATATTATGTTGTCTCTTGTTCTTCGCTATCTATAGGATCGTATACATGTGTGCGTTACAAAGCAAATGTACGCTTCCAACCAATAAACACACCTCTCCAAAACAAATCGTCCACTATCTAGTACGTAGTATCATTTGCATGAGCTCAATGCTTTTCTCTTAGTTAATGTAATTCTACTTAGTGTTCCATCATCATAATCTTTGTACAAAACTATCACAGGTGGCTTTTTTATTGCTGAATGTTCCTATACGTTCAAATCTACAGGGTTCATTAGGCATATTCGAAGTAAACAAGGAACCTGATTATGAAACAGTAAGGAAATCAGTGCTTAGACAGGTGAAACTCTAACGGCATACAATCGAGTGATAACATTTCATAAAGTAATACAATGCCCTCGAGTGAAGAGTTTGAATACAACAACAACCAAAAATGGGTCTTTTCTGATGGTACCTTACATCACAGATGATATTTTGGATTGCAGATTGATATGTTGTTTCCTTTTATACCTTCATGGCATATTAAATACATACTTCTAGCAAGCATTTGGATAGGGGCATGTCGTTGGCATTGAGGATACAGCCTCCCAGTGGCTCAAGTCCTACTTAGTCAACAGGACACAAATTGTATCTTCATGTGGAATAAACTCCAACCCAAATGATATATGTTGTGGTGTGCCACATGGGTCTGTTCCTGGACCTGTATACTTCATTCTATACACTCAGCCGTTCCCAAGTGTTATATATCCTCACCAAATGTCTCACCAATTGCACGCTGATGACAAGCAAATATATAAGTCTAGCCACCCACTTGAAGTTGATGCTACAATCCATGGAGTAGAGAGATGCCTTTCTGATGTGAAATCATGGATGACATGTAATAAGCTGCAGATCAATGATGTTAAAATTGAGGCCATTCTGATCATAACATAAAGACCTTCTCATTCACAGCCTTTACCTCAGACAATAAATATCAGCACAGTCAACATTAACTTCACACAGTCAGTACGAAATCTAGGTGTCTTTAGACAGTACTAACCCATTTCACAAAAATGTCATTAAAATATGCAAGGCTGCATATCTTGAGTTGAGACGCATCAGCTCAATTCACAAATATCATTCAGTTGATGTCACTAAATAACTTGTGTGTTCATTAGTTCTTTCAAGACTGGACTATTGTAACTCAATTCTATCTGTTTCGTCTGAATATTTACTCCTGAAACTTCAACAAGCTCAAAACACAGATGCTTGGATCATCCTTAGAGTACCTCGATCAGATCACACCTCAGCACTGCTCTGTACCCTACACTGCCTATCCATTCGATACAGAATCAAATGTTGTTCTCTGTGCTATGTTTCACTGTCAGACAGCAGTCCAACATATCTATCCGGCCTCAACCATATGTACACACCAGCAAGAGACTTACGCTCCTCTTCCTGCAATCGTATACTCTTTGTTCCCACTATGAAAACCAAGTTATATGGACAATGTTTTGTTGCATACCAGTGCCAGGTGATGCGTAACTAATTTTCATTGAAACTAGACGCAAAAACACAGTGATCTCCTTTAAGAGTGCTCTTAAAACTCTCCTTTTTTACTGCAGGAACAAACTTAGAGACCTAATAATGTTTAGTACCTTAAATATTTTCAGCATGTTTTATGTTTTCCATTTTCGTGGGTTTTTTAAAAATATTTTGTGTAGTCATATCATTAAATAATCTAAAGATGCAAAATTATCATTACTAGTATTAGTATTTTTAGAGGGATGTTTCAAGCATGAACAAAGCAAGTTGTATACATTTAAACTGCCAATCATGTTTTCAAAATATTGTTATTTCTCCATCGCTACTAGTGGATATGATATTCTTATAAGCTTTAACTATATCGAGCACTACAGGTACAGTCAAGCCTTGTGATAAAGACAAATATCCAGTGCATTATCTATTTCCAGTAAATTTCACACAGTCTTGTTTATGTTCAGTTTTCTAGCTATTCAAGCAGTCCAAATGGCAGCGTTGTGCTCATCAGTTATTTCACAACATAAGCCTCGACATGTGGCAAAACTTTGGATATCTTTAGATCACAGTATGTTATATTTTACTCGTTTATTATGAATCAGTTGCCTCTATGTATCACTCTGAATATAGATTGTATATCCTTATGTATTCCATTTGCAACTATGTTCAATTTCTCTTAGAACTCTTCAAACGCAGATATCGTACAGGTACTTTTGCAGCATTCATACATCTAATTCATTTTCAAATGATCAAAATTAATTTACCATGTATAACGTCTCATCTTTTCATGGTTGAATTTACTGATGACACTGGGCTCAAACATTTTGAAAATTCCGATGCGATAAATTATAGTCTTTATATGCTGGTTTTACCACAGATGTATTT
Source organism: Unio delphinus (assembly GCA_029339505.1). NCBI lineage: Eukaryota > Metazoa > Mollusca > Bivalvia > Unionida > Unionidae > Unio > Unio delphinus. The sequence continues at coordinate 59,641 of JAQISU010000512.1, forward strand.
ATTGTATATAGTAGTTTGGAGAACCTTTCGTTAGACCTTGTTGGTGAGGCAAAACAATAGAAACCGGTGCTGTGCAAAATATTGATTAATTGCCATTAATTAGAACATTATAGTTGAACATTCCACTGCGCAAACGTCTAATAAAAGTTTAGACTAAAGGTCGAGAAGGAGGACGTTATAAACAAGCTTGCTTATTCAGTTCTACCTCTATAAACGTAGAGAGGAATTGTAAAGGATGATATGGTGGGCACGTCAGGACCGGTATTGGTCGATACCTAATCACAATCTGGGAATTATACTTCACACTATAATTCTTATTCATCAGTTACCGCCAAGCAAACAAATTAGGCAACTTCAAATATAAAGATCCAGACACTTAAGAAATTGTTTCAAAAGATAACTGTTCAAGAGGATATGGGTCAGAATCAGAAGTTCGTTTTAACCAAAGAAGCAAAATAATTTCTTATTAATAAATTAATAAATAACATATCCTGATGAAGTATAATCAACGATTTATGTAAATGATGTGGCTGTGCACATTTTCATATAAAAATGTCTTCAAACTTGTTAGTGTGTGTTGTAATATGTCAAATCTAAACTAATAATCACTGTAAAATGACCCAACTTTCTACACAACTTTAGTACCGAAACATTTTCAACTGCTTCATGCAAACACATTCAGTTAGTTAGACACTGATGGAGAACAATTTAATAATCAACTTTGAGATGAAACTAGGAACCATCTGTGTAAAGTAGAAAAAGAATGCAATAATTACTGCTAGAGCAGCATGAATGATATTCTCAACATTGGTAATTACAAAGAAAATTTGTTTTAGGTAATCTCCATACACCTTCTTATAATATCCGTCCATATTCACCACCTACTTATCATCCTTCAACATACTAAGATTCTCTAAGACATTCGGAAAATTCTCGTTTATTATAAATTCGTCTACTCTATGCGACAATGTTATAGATGATCCATACTGTTTTGATGTATAAGATTGCGTTGAGAATAGAAGCTTCAGAAGCTGTGTGGACTTGTGAAATATGTAAAGTATAATAGATCCCACATTCATAGATATCATCCGTTTACTGAACCGTGCCACACATTAACAAAAGCATGCTATAAACGTTAAAATCATTTTCGTTTCTTAACATTTCATTTACTACTGTAATTATTTGTATTCATTTTTTTTGATATTGTTGCGCCATAGTTGGAGTAACTGAGGCAAATGTTTAACACAGTGTTATATCGTGCCTACAGACATAATGCATATATATATATATATATATATATATATATATATATATATATTCATTTGATGCTCAGGATAAAAAATGCAGAGTACATTTTATGCTGCCATTATTTATTATTGACATAACTTGTTATGTCAGGCTATTGCCATCCTGCATAACAAATGTATAATAGGGAGATTCAATTGCATAAATACTTCATTTGTTCACTTTACCACTACATTTGGGTTGGTCATACCAAAAGCATTAACTTTATTTAATATATAGTTTGCTTCCTCAACTGTTCCATCCTTCCCTCGTTGATATTACAAGTATCATACAATTTTTTTCCATATGCAATACATCTTTGTAGGATGGTTTCGCAGCATCAGACTGAACCGGTTTCTTTGTTCAACTTTATAAATTATGGCTTAGCACATTTTGTTTAATGTTTCAGTATATGCATAGTTTGTTTTGAAAAAAAGATCAACTACTTTCAAGTGGTATTAATAGTTTTTTTTCTATCACAACGCACGTGATATGCTTGCATGTCACCCATATACTTGCTTGCTGTTTCCTTTTCGCCTGTAGACTTTGTATGTAGTGATTTTTCCGTTTAAGCTTCCTTTTAGTCAGTATGTTGTTAAAAGAACATATCAGTTATTTGCAGCTGGTACTTTCACTTATAGACAATATGCATCATATTGCAAAGTCGGTCAAGCGTAATTTGAATTTAGAACACGAAAAAACTCAGCAGCTTTATACACAGCATTCTTTTGAGATACATGTTACTTCAGACACTATTTCTGTTTAGGACGAACGGAAGGGAACATTTCTTGATTTATCCACATCAAATCAATTTATTCCCTTTTCGTACTGTGACTTTCACTTCCTTAAACACACTTTTAAATGCATCATTGCACCATCATTTATCTTGTTCAATTATATTACAACATATTTGCTATGGTGCTTCTTCAAGGAATACAACTGTATCAGGTTATCTACGCCATTTAATAAGAAACAAAGTTTGTAAATATGACATTATTAAGTTTTACTAGCAAGTTACATGGTCCATGCCTCACGTACTGAATATGCAATTGAAAATAATTTGGTATATTTTCATTACGTCTAAGTGGGAGAGGTATGCAGTGGCAATGCTCTTCGCTTGGCTAGTATGTTGTTTTGTGTTGTTTTTTAACGAAATAGTAATACACATGCATCAACATTATGGTATGGTAAGATACGTGGTAAGGAAGATTGGTATGGTAATTAAGCAATTGTTGTGAGATGAGTTCCGGTGGACTTTGTTCGTTATTATTGTTTCATTTTGTATTTTGTATTTACTTGGTAGGGGATATGAGCAAGAATATGTGGGTAGGCTGTGTGATTAAGCAGTAGGGACGAGAGTCGGCTCTGTGTATGGCTTTTGGTGCTGTTATGTGCAGCAATAATGACAACAGTTCAGTTTAAGTTGATTTAGATGTTACAAACTTCGATAGTAATACAAAAGTTCCTTTCCCAGTTTAGGCTTAGGGATGTAAATTACAGTACGTAAATATTTTAACATTATTATGAGTATACATATTTTGGGGGATTTGCCATCAACATTGTCATAATATATCGCAATGCTGTAAGTTTAAATATGATTCTACTCCAATATCAATTATATGTCTTAAAAAAGAAAACGTTAGGTGAATGGTATGATTGTTAAAGCGACGAATTGATGAAAACAAGCGTTTAGGAAAAGATACACTTTGTATATGAACGTAGGTATCACACGGAAACATATGAGCTTGCAAGTTATGTTATATAAAACGTCCTAGGAAAATTATATTGAGATTACAAATAGCAAATATATATATGCAGGCATACAATACATTATACTTATCATTGGTTTTAAGAATTTGTATTGCTTTATAATCATAAGGCAGTCACATTCAATGGTAGTCGTATAACAAAATCAACATAGAATTAGTTCGTGACAACCGACGTAATTAATTACAATTTCATAGTGTTGAGTAAATCAAATTCTTATTATATGATACTATTATATAATGTCTGATAGATTATTTAATATAAGGCTGAATTATATCTCTGCTTAGAACGATGGTGATACTATGCCGCTAAGAAATTAAACTGGTCATTCGCTTTATGCCCAATGGTATTGGTTCTTGTTAACATCACATTGTCCTACCTAGTCAATGGACGGTTTGCTATGACGGCAACAGATTCAGATGTTTACTAGCGCAGAATATTATATTTTAAAACAAAATTAGGGTGTAATTAAGTTGTCATTGTAAAGTCAGCATTGAATATAGTTACACTTCAACTTTTTTGTCTAATAGTGTCTATGATTTATACATATATCATAACTCTTGCTTTAGGATAACATAACGTAAGACGATAAGATAACTTATTTTTTAAATTATTAACGCGAAGGTTTAGCTTGACTCTTACATCGTCCAAAGTATAAACGAAAACGCTACTGTATCATCCAACTTCCGAGCTTCTTTCCTGACCTGCTATGAAATGCCTACCATGCTACTGACGCATTGCTCGAAATTTATTATAAAATTTATAAAATGTGGTGACTAACCAGGGCCAAACTATCATAGTAACATCGTATATACCAATACCGTATATTCAGATCCAATATTTCGTTTGCTTTGTTAGTGTGATGTTTTTTTAAACCCTTTTAATATTGCTAAATTTCTTCCGATCTTCCAATACGAGAATATTGGTCACGCTCTTTGTATACCTTAAACTGAATTACAGAAGTACATTATTATTCATATGGGAAACTAGTAGTATTTAATTACTGAAAATATGTCATTACTGTCAACAAGGCATGCCCTATATGGCGACATGAAATTAATTCATATCTTTGAATGTGTTATTTTTGTTTTACTTTTCGGATGAACTATATATTACGTTTTGTCTGTATGCATAAATTATTTAGTCCATCCAAAGCGACGATTTACCCAGAAAGGTGTTTATGTGGAATGGGAGACAATTCATAAAAAATATGGCTTGATATTTTGGGATGTGAAGGTTATGCAAAGAAGATTTTGTGAGAAAGTATTCAGTGTATTGAATCGAGTGATATTTAAAACATCTACCTAAATAGAACTGTATATTGGTACATATCATCTTTCTAGCCCACTCAAGCGAAAACCATTCCCTGGAAAAGGTTCTTTCGGGGAGAATATATAAAATAATGAGGCATGGTATTGGTGGAATGTGATATGTCTAAACATAGTATATTGTAAGAAAGTAATAATATGTAATAATTTACTTGACCAGGCGGGAACAATTTTGCGACTATTTTGGGAGTCTCAAAATCGCGAAATCAATGGTAACATGAGGAGATGCGTCAGCTGATTATTTATATCACTACTCCTAACATGACCCTGACGAGAACCAATCATTTTAACTTTAAAAATACAAAATTATTTCCTTTTAATGTACTATTGCCATCTTGACCTTTACATCAACCAGTCATTTTTTAAAACAAATACAACCTGTTTATATTTTTGCCTTATAAATTGAATCACGGTGATTATCTAGGTCAATATGTCTTGTTTACCAAATAACAATTTAGGCCAACCATGTTTCTAAACAAATATCATCTCTAGTAAAAACATTTAAATTGACATAAGCATGTAATTATCAAATCGCATTTTATGCTGACAAACAATATTAAAATAAAACAACTATATATAAAATCAGATGTGCGTAACATTTCCCCACATAAACATAATATATATATATATATATATATATATATATATATATATATATATATATATATATATATATATATATATATATGATAAAGCTTTATTGTTACCATGGATTTATGATTTATGAGACTTGAGGTTTAAGAACAACATGTGAAGTACTCTTATAATCTACAAACAATATACATAAACTGATACATTTATTCTACACCCGGGAAAGTGCATCACCTATTAAAGTATATTTTCTATTATATAAGCTAGTATCTCTGTAACAATAAACTCCCCCTGCAATCATCACAATTATCGAGATCAGAGGTGATCATATCCATAAGACGTTGAAAAGTTCTAGGCGACCCGTCCATACACAAGAATATTACTTTATATTGGTAAAGTTCATGTGGAGTCACGAAAGCCGAAAATTCTTTTGGTCAAACCATTAGTAAAATTTGCCAAAGTCATTTCAAAAGTTCGAATTAGGTGACATACAAGGCATTTCCGATCGTATAGATAGTCATCGATTCTTCGTAATGGAAAGGAATTTGTCGTTGTCACACTATTGACCTTCCAAAAATAAGTCCACATACGAACAGTTTATTCTTGTTTTGGAGCAGGTATATATTTTAAACTGCAATCCCTTTACTAGGCTCAATGAAATTATTGGGCAGATGTGAGAAAGCCAAATAGGGTACAACACTTTATCATTTATTAACATTTATTAATGTTTTAGAATTAAACTTCTTCAATGGAAATGACTCCGTAAACATTGTGGACGCACAGATAACGGTCAACATGTATTATTTATCTGACCTGGTCTTACGTACAGGACCAACACAATATGCCATGATTTCTACTAAGTCGCCTCTCAATGCAGGAATAGGTTGCATATGAGCGTTGTGTATCCTCTGATTGGAGTTTGCTACCTTCTGATAAAATATGACAAGATATACAGTATTTGATAACATCACGTTTGATTTTTGGCAAATACAAACGAGCCAATAACTTGTGATAAATCTTAGTCATCTTTAAATGTCCAAACAAAGGAGTTTCATTGACCAGACTAAATATTTCATGTCTGTAAGGTTTTGTAACTACATTTTGATAGTAAACTGACCACTCGTCAACAGCAGGCACTTGGGGATGTCTGCAAGTTCTCATGCAAATTCCATTCTTAATGGAATAACAGACAAGTTCTTCAAATGCTTCAGTTTTATTAATGGCCATTTGACACAAACGGCGATTTCATGAGCTTTTTTGTTTGATGAAAAGCGATTGTCGTTTATCACCATTATTCGAATATTGAAAATGGGTAATAGAAAGAGGATCATTGTGATCCATTCCTTCTGATTGATACATTGTGTGAGCGAAAGTGACATCCTCGAAAGCCTGACCAATACTTTTGACAGCTACATTAGTAATTTTCTTATCAACATCATTATCAATAGCTTTCGTTGCCAAAGGTAAGATAAATTCGCATTCTGGGAATACATAAGGAAATTTGTTCTCAATTGGATTCCGATCCAAACAAGGCTTGTCAGTTACAAGTGGATTAAACAAAACTTCTCTCCAGCTAGGTCAATATTAATTGTAAAGGGATGCCCTAAAAGGGTCAAGCAAAGACCGCTCCAAATGTGACGAGTCCTAAGACAAAGTCTGATGACAAATGTACACAATATAGAGGAACATTAACACAGTCTCACTCAACTCAGTGAATAAGATCACTCTCAAAAGAAACGTACTAACTTTACCAGTGAGTACACATCGCAATAATTGAGCTCAATTCTCACTTGGCGATTTGAACTTTTCAACAGCATCTTTAAAACGAGTGAAATATTCGTATACGTCTCTTTCTCTGAAATGGGGCACTAACCTAGTGTGTTTTGGGAAATCAAAATTTAAATTTGGATGTAAAGTAAGATTGTGAATTTCGCTTGTCAGCTCGTTTCTTTCAACTTTCATTGATTTTACTTATCTTCCTTCTCACTTTATCACTTTGCATCCGCATCTATCTCTATCTCTATCTCTTCCTTCTCAAATTTCAGCTGTTATTCTTCCACATCTAACATGATTTGCATTTGTTTACTCCTTTATTTAACTATATATATGCATTTATTTTTCAGGTAACTACATTTGCATTTGTTTTACTGTCTCCCATTCCTGAAGCTCGAGCTTCTTTAACAGCAATTACATGTTGTATTTTCATTTTAATTATTTGGTATTAGATCAGAGTCGGATATAGACTTACTGATCAATACCAATGCAATTGTAGCCAAAACATTCTTTTCCAGCAAATAATGAACCAAAATATTTCATATTTCCTGTTTCGTTAAAGAAGCTTAACTTCAGAAAGATTGTATTTTCTGGGAAGTTAAATTAATTCATCGTATGTGAAAAAGTGTAATTGTTCCTGGTTTGGATTGGAAAGATCGATCTCCACTTTTGTTCACATTTTAGAAACAAGCTATCGATGTCACTTAAGAAAAAGTGTAAGAACTAGGGGAAGTCAAATTTCAACAATCACAAACTTCCCAGAAATAGTTTAGCCAAAATAATAATATCCATGACAAGCAACCCAATTATAGGTTACGGGGTTTAGGCTCTAATACAGAGGAGCAGTGACAAAGTGAAAACAGGACAAAAGATTGCACAAATGGAAAAAAATATTCATAGTTTTAAGAATTAAATCCAAAACTAATGAAAAAATAACCAACGAATAAAATTACAAAAGTCTTAGTAATGAAATGTTCCAATAGATACAAGATCGATTCATGTCGTCAAATTCAAGATAGAAGACGATGACGTATGCTCAAGTGGATTTTGTGTCTATCTATAGTTACTTGAAAGTATCACAACTTTTAAACTTCGGTGTTAGAAATCCGAATATTATATTGCTAACCTGTCATGGTCCAATAAATACTTATAGACACAACAAATATTTCCCTAGATGCGAATTAAGCCTTTAAAATCCAAATGAACTATGAAAAAGTTAAAACAGATTCAAGAATAAACGAGTATGACTTAACGTCATTTTAACCAGCACATAACTAACTATATTTCTCTTAAACAAACAGTATGTCGTATTCTGTTACACAGTTTCGAAAATTCCCAAAATTGATTTTATTTAGGATATTGCTATTATTAGTCCTATTCAAATTATGTTTTAATGTAGTGTGTGCTTTTGCAGTAGTTTGAGATATATCCCACCCTTTCCATGACTACAATATGGAAGCAGAATAATGTTTCATTATATATTTCTAAAATGTTGCAATGTACAACTGGGAGTCGGGTGATGTACACGTGACTGGAGCGTCGAAGGACAAATCCGAACATGAAAAGGAAATAGTATAACTCTTACGCTTTTGATCATGTATTAAAACAAGTTGTGAATATTATGCACATATACGCAAAACAAAATTTCATTTTGTGTAATGTACAATAAATGATATAACTATTTACCTTGCATTTTAGTACCAGAATATCTGTTTACAAAATCTCCACAGAGAGAGAGAGAGAGAGAGAGAGAGAGAGAGAGAGAGAGAGAGAGAGAGAGAGAGAGAGAGAGAGAGAGAGAGAGAGAGAGAGAGAGAGATATGTTGGAATAATCAAACGTCTTTAAAGATCAGAGACGAAAAGTAATTTCTAATAACTACACCTACATTCATCTTCTTTATCTCTCTATCTATTTGAGGAATATACAGGTATCGGCATACCTTTAAATGTGCTTTTCTATGATACGTATAAAACACCTATATATTGTATAACCGTTGTATGTAAATCAGCATTCCTTGTATGTTGGTAAGATGTATCATGCTCCACATTCATTTCGCATAATCCAGTGTTTGGGAGTCTTAAGATTACGGTAGTGATGGTCAGAGGTGGATGCGGGTACGAAATGGTGTGGGGAAGGCATACAGCCATTGTCTCTCCTCTTCTCTCTCCAACAGTGAGCGCAAAACAAATGGAAAGTCTCCTTTAATACATTTCCTTTGCATCTAGATAATTACATTTCTGGCTTGGAAACTCTTACAATATAGGTGTTTCTGAAGGCTCCATCCTCTGGGTCTTCACTGATTGTGTCACACGTATTCATTGACAACTTGTTTATGAAATATCTCACCAGGATCCCCTTTCCTAATCCTACCCTACTCCATGGACACAATCGTGATTCAGGATATAAAATATATTCCTCAATTGTTTTGAAGATGACGTTTACATTGATATCTGATATACATATGTAGTATTCCTCCACAAGTACTAAAAGGAATCAGATGTTGTATTGATTCTCCTGTTGCCTGCGTAATTAAGTGAAAAGGGAAGGGCGGATGGATACTGTTATCTCTACAATGCTTTTCGTTACAATAGCAAACAAAACAAAAGGTTTTAGAACTTTCAACATTTACAGTATAGAAATACTTTATATAGATTTTGCTATGTTAGTAATACATTTTAAAATATGTATTTTCAAAGAGAAGCTCCATCAAACGAAAAGAAAAATCCTATCCCACACAATCCATTCTGGTAATAATGTGTACAATTGTGATGGCTTTCATCAAGCAGCAGAGAGGGTGAATCCGACAACTTGAAATAGAGGCGTCCTTTTGCCAAATGGAGCCTTAACGATTTTAGAGCTCTATTTGTCAAATTAGGGGTTTCTCAAAACCAAAAAGAAATGTAAGAAGAGGATAAATCGGACAAACCATTACTTTTTGGTAATCCAAAGCTTCCTCATAAATGCTTAAAAGAAACGTCCACGGGCAAACAGAATTTTAAAATAATCGACCCCATAGTCGTTGTCACCACCCTGTTGCTGCTAACGGGTTAACCGAATTAGCTATAGATACAATGATGAATTAGCGATATATTTTTTTTATATAAATGGCAAACATCGGAGAAGCACAAATAACTAGATTAACTAGAGAACGGTTGGCTGCGATTAAGAAATTTCTCCCTGTAAGAGATTCTTTCAGAGATAATTTGCAAGCTCGACAACAAGCAAAGTTAGATTTTACCGCCGATGCTGAAAAATTATTTAAGCCGATAACTACGGCAACTGGAGACGTTGTAACCGCGATAAAAGAATCACAACCTGCGGTTGCACAACCAGAGGTTAAGCCTCCAAAAAGATGCGATAATAGAGTTCAAGAATTACGAAATAGATTTACCGAGGAGACTTTAGCATACATCGATAAAACCGAGAGAAAGAGGAACGAGTACGATTAAAACAAGAACGAGCAGAAGAACGAAAACGTATACAACCAAGTCCACGAGGACGAGGAGGACGAGGACGAGAGCGAGACACACGAAGACAAAAGGATCCTCTTGTGGAAGATCCTCAACCCCAAGAAGAAGTACCTGAAGCTGATCTCACGCAAGATATACCTGAAAAATCCGGTATGGGTTATCACGGTCGTAATATACCCTGTTCAAGAAGTGTCCTCGATGATATATCACGGTTAGAAGTTCTCATTGGAGGAAAAAGAGCGGGAAATAATTCTCCGGAGATAATTAATGAAGCTACTGAAATCTGTCAACGGTTATTTCAAGGTAGTGTAATGGATATTGGATTATATCGTAGTTTCATCGATGAACTTACTGATGATTATTACAGCGAATAATCACCACGACTGAAAATCCAAGGGATTTTTTTATTGATGACTGTATCATTCGACTAGATATATAGCATTTAAATAAAATGATAATACATCGTAGTATGAACAGAGCAAGACCCCTTTATGTCATAAATTCACGATTACCGGTTTACAAACTCATATATAGAAATGGACTCGGTGATATTGTCACTGGATTATTTACTAGAGTTGCTCCAAAGCTGTTACCGATCGGTAAAGAAATAGCGTTAAAAGCTATTGGGGTTCTAGGTGATACAGTTGGTACAGAGGTTGGTAATAAAGCATTTGACGTGTTGGGTACTGCAAAAGAAAAACTTATGTCGTTGGCAAGAGGAAGAAAACCAGTAAAATTACAATCTACAGAGCAAATGCCACCTAAAATAGGTGGTGCAAATAGCAAAAGCGAGATTGAGATTAATTGCTGGTTCCGGTCTGAAACGATTAATGATTTAGATCAACGACTATAGAATACAATGTTTAAACAAGAAATCGATGATGCTTTTGATGTAGATGCTCCGGTACGAAAAATTATTGTAAACGCGATTATCAGTATTTTTCGTATAACGCCCAGAATACAAATACAAGGTCACGAATTGAACTTAGATTTGATGATACATCTAAATACTTTTTACCGTGTGAAGCGTACATCGAAGTAGAGGGACAACTAACAAAACATGATAATACTCCATTTGCTGCTGCTGATAATCTCAAAACTATCCCGATCGGGTTTGTCAACAACGGAATAATGGCGTTATTTAGCAGAGCGCAGTATATAATTAATTCTACTTGAATCGAATCCATCGATAACGATGTTGATGTTGCAACCACAATAATAGGTCTAGCTAAATACTCTGACGAGTTTATTAAATCTGCGGGTCATTCAATGATGTTTGCGAAGGATACTACCGATAATGCTAATCATATTGAATTTCTTTTCAGACAACCAAAGAATCGTGCTGCTCCTAATCCTGCTAATAATGATGAAGTCGAGGATATGATTATTAGTAAATATGATACTTACAATCTAGGATTTGCAGCACAAAAAAAGAACATAGACAACCTATGTAGATTTTCATGTGTTATTGCAATGTCGCATATATTTGGATTTTGTAGAGATGTCAGAAGAGTTATCTTTGGTGCTAGCCATACTGTAGTGCTCACGCGAAAATCAACCGATGATTATGCTCTTCACCGTGGTGTTGCTCCTGTTAGAGATGGTAATGTAGAATTAACAAAGTTAGCATTATGGATGCCAATTATGACTCCATCGTTTACTGTTGAGACTCGATTGCTATCTTTTATGGATCAAGGAGGAAGATCATTATTGTCCTGGTCTGATATCACAACAGCTACAATAACAAGTAATGTTATTAGTGCTTTTACTTGGCAGCTTGCGCTTACGAAAAATGTTTCCGCGCCAAGACATGTCTTTGTTGCGTTGCAAAATGTGAATCGAACTAAAAAATAGCTGGGGTTGCAGATGACAGTTTACAATTACGGTCTCATATGATATATGACAAATGTGACGTCAGTGAGGTAACATTGCGAATAAGTAATCAACAAGAACCCGCGGAACAACTTATTCTCGATTACGGTAACAATCAAATAGGACTAGTATATCATCGATTGTGGTCATATACGGGTCGTGATCAAAACGTCGATACTGGACTACAAATATCACAATTGGATTGTAAAGACTTGTACCCGATTTATTACTTTTCGCTGCAACATCGTGATCTATCTAAACACTCAACCGTTGATGTAAAATTTCAGGCTCGTATCGGTGATGCCCTTGGAGGATTTAGAGCAATTGCTGTTATTCTCAGTGATTAATCTATGACGCTCGAAGTTGGTGGTGGAAAAATGCGAGTCACTGACGAACCAGTAGAGAATATGTAATGGGACAATTAGATGATCACTATCTAAATAAAAGTCGTACAATCATGTTAATGTCACCCTGACATCTGGTCAGGTAGAGAAACTTCAATCGAAAAATTCAACTACGTGTGGCACAACGATAACGCTTAAAAAAGAAGAGATGACATATGGATCAAATAAATTATCGTTGATGAAATCTCAGATTAATCATTTCAATAAAGCATTAAAGGGTAAAACAGTTGTTAAATTGACTTTTTCACAAGCTGCTGTCAGCGACATGATTAAAACCGGAGGTATATTCACGCTGTTAGCTGCAATTCCAGCGTTGATTGCAGCAGCAGCCCCAGCGGTGGCTAAAGCGGCAGCGCTTGGAGCTATTGGTACCGCGGCAGGATTTGCAGTAAAGAAAGCAACCGGTGGATCAGTTAGAACTAAAAAAAAGGGAAAATTATTCAGACTACCAGGAAGTCGATTCACAAGACATTTCTCAACCAGTTAAATTCAATGTCAAATTTTGATTTACTCGACGCAGTAAAAAAAATCCCAATAAAACATTTCCGAGGTGTATTCATGAAAGATCAATTACCAGTACAACCACAAATACCAGAAACTGGTATAATTAATCTAGATGACAACACTGGACCTGGAACTCATTGGGTGTGTTATGCAATTTATCCAACATCGATTATTTATTTTTATTCGTATGGATTACCACCCCCGAACGAATTTGTCAAATATGTGTCTGAATTTTCCAAAATCCCAGTTTGGTATTCAACGTTACCCACACAGACATTAACAGATCCTCCTATTTTTGGACGAGAGGTTCTTAACGCGCAAACAGCTATCTCGACGAGTTCTAAATTACCTCACAAGGCCATCCACGAATATACGATGATGAAAAATTCTATGAATTTTCATAATCACTTAAAGAGAAACGTGTAATATATAACATGGCAGATATTTTTGGAAGATCAGTATCACGTCCTTCCGAAACAGTTACTATCGGACAAGTAAAAAAATAATCAACAAAGCTATCTCATCGATAGCAAACTTAGATGAATTAAAAAAATTATATGATTAAATAAATGCTATAACGGGATTACAAAAAATCATCGATGACGTGAAAGTCACTGCTGGTGACTCCGCCATTGATATGAAAAAAACTACGTGACGATTATAACGATCATATAACCAAATTTAATCAACTCCAACATGATATCATTGATGCCATTGAAACTCCCATAAATAATTTCTTTGGTGTTCCGCGTGTGACTACACCGAAGCTTACAGAGATAAAACATTCTATGTTGGAACTAGCAATACTTCAATTCAAATATGAAGAACATGTAAAACAGTTTTCAACTTTTCGTAAAAACATCCTTGATACATTTCTCGGATCTCCACTTGATAAAATTGATATAAAACTTCCTGATATTAAATAATCCATTGATGATCTCAAAACGACCACCAATGCCATCGTAGCGGATGCAACAAGGATGATAGCAATAGTTGAAAATACAAAAATTCCTCATGAGAAAACCAACAACGTAGTATACACGATTCAACACGGATCATATACGTGGACACCTACAAATAATATTTTACACGTTACTGCAACCGTAAAGGGAATTTATCGATTAACGTTAGTAACACCAACTCTGTTTAATATATCATCATCGAGTTCATCTGGAGTCAATTATACGATATCAACAATCATCGACAAGGATACGATTGAACAATTCACGATAATATCCACTGATAATAATCTAGCTAGGGGTTCAATGTCATGGTATGTGGAATTCGTAGCTGATTTAAGCAAACAACTAAACTAAAATTGTAAATTGTTTACTGTGTTAATAGATAACAATGTCATCAACGGTACCTTCAGTATATCAATATCGCTATGATACCATCAAAGAATTTCAAACTAGTCTAGGAATACTCACTGAACAATATCGTGTAAAAGTAAAAAAATATCAACGATGAATTAATATAATTGATGTAACCGTGTATTCGTTGTCTGGTGTAATTGGCAGCGCTGGAATAATACTATCTTCGGTGACTATGATAGCTCCAGTTGTTGTTCCAATTTGTATATCCGCAGCAGCAACAATCGCTGGAGTATTAACCGGAATAACAAGAAAAATATCATCGTGTTCTCAGCAAAAATTACACGACTACGTTGTTAAACTCGCTATGGTATCCAACGCGTACTCGCAGTTGTCAATGTTGATCTCAACATCCATCTCTGACGAATTAATATCCGATGATGAATTCTCGAAAATGGTCCGGTTGTATGATTCAACAATGTCGAAATTGGAGCGTGAAAACAATTTCAACATTGACAAAAACAATTACAATAACAATGTCACAAGATCAGCTTTAACGAATAGCAGAAAATACTACCACGACAAAGACAAAGTTGATCTCGCTGGTAACGAAAACACCAGAGTTCATCGTTGAATTTAACCCTCCGCTGGCAGCATCTGAGATAGCGCTAACGCAATTAAGATGTTACTACAGCTGGTCAAATGTGCGATCAGAACCGTTTAATGGTAAACTTCCCAATAAAAGTTTTACTTTTTCGTATAACTAGGTTTGGGATGTGCCAGCGTTGAAAGCATCGCTGAGAAAACTCATTGACGAATTCTTTTCCCAGATTCACGCGTTATGGTTTAAAATAAATCCCCCCACGGAAATTCTACGGTCGAATCATTCAGTATTCAAAAACAACAAACACAGATCTCCCGGCAACATTGATATATAATCAGTTATTGCAATCCACGTTATTTGTGATGTAGTGTTAGGAAGTTTCGCAGTTGATATTTCAAAATCAAATAACGCTGATCAAGGATACATCCTATATACGTTTTCCCCGAATGTTTCCCCGGGGATTCTCATAACGAAAGATCCACCTCATTTAACCCACTTGGAAACCACTAATAGACTCATAACAAGGATGAATTTTAGAATAACTGATCAGGATTTTAACTTGATTGACCTCAGAGGGGAAAAACTACAATTGACTTTAGATGTAAAGTCCTGAGGACTTTCAAGTTCTTAAGGAACTTTTTCATCGTAAATGATTTCACAATTAAAAATTACATAACAATTAGAAAATCTATAAGATTTTTAATAACATGTATCAACATGTTTTAGTATCCATCCATGAAAAAGATCTCCTTGAAACCGCTATCAGAGAAATCCTCGGCAGAAAATCGAAAAGTGGGTTCTACATAGACGTAGTATTAGATAATCTAGGTAATGAGAAGTTTTTATTGACGGATTATTAACTGTTACAACTTCAACAAAACGTTATAACCGCGGTAAGATTAAACCGTGATCAAGTAATGCAGTATGCTCATTCATGTATATCTGCTGATGAGCTAAAAAAATAGTTTTTGAAAAATCGTAAATGGAAAATTCTTTGAATTTTCATTGCAATTTCAACGAATTTCCAATGAAAAAAAAAAGGAATCACTAAAAATTAACCCCACCCAACAGCATAAACTATTATACTTCGGTGTAGTTAATCTACCAACAGGTATTACACAATTTTACTTCCTAGTCGCTTTAAAAAAATTTTGTTCTAGTTGAGTAAGTGCGCTCTACCTGTATTTTCCAACAGGTATTATACATGTCATACACATAGTGAGAATTTTACCTATGCGGCGTTATTTATAACTCCACTGAGGTAACAATTGTGGTATTTTCAGATTCGCGAATAAGCGTTTTAATATTTCGAATTTTTGAATTAATTTTGCGCTTGTTCTCATATTGAAGACCCAAATCCTTTCTATTTTTTCCACATTAGTAAATAACGGGACAAACCTGTCTACGTCATTTTCTTTGAAAGAATCATAAATCGCCTGTTGAATCCGCTTAATAAATCCATATGACTTAGGTAATATGTACCGATTTCGTTGCATATTTTCTTGTATATATTAGTACTCGGAAACAATCTGATCACAATCTAACCTTTCTGATAGTTAAATCCCAATATTTTTCAATTTTGTTATTTCAGATATAATCTGAGTAATATTCTCATGATTTATTTTTGAAAAATACATTTTTTATATATAATTATATACTTTCAATTGAAAACATAAAAAATGAACTCTGTCCGTGATAAGATGTTGGTCAACTTAGCACGTCCAGCGATATTTATGCGTTATGGACCCCGTTCGTGATAATTTGTTTTCATTTTACTCACGCATAGAGCAGAAGAGAGGGTGAGCCGGACAACATTTTTAGACAAGTATTCACTGAAATCACGCTTAAAATCAATGAAACCAATGACATCAGGCCCAAAAGTCAATGACATCAGGTCCCAAATGTGTGTGTGAATCATGGATTAGGTCCAAAAAAAAATTATGAAAAAATCAATGAAATTAATGAAATCAAAAACTTTTCAACTATTACATTTTTTGGGAAAAAGGGACTACAACGTCGTTGTCACTACCCTCTCTGCTGCTAGAACTTTCAGTTGGGGTTAACCGAATATTTGATCCAGTCCGATACGATATCGTGTTCGAGGGTCATGTAAATCACTACGACGAAAATCACTACGATTTCACAAACAGACTAATTTGTAAAACCTCCTCTTGTAAATCAATCAGATTATTAGACTGGTCAGTGAGTTTGAAATTAGTTCTGGTTAATGAATTATTATGACATCGCATATAGACTGGATTCACCGGGGACTCAATTATTAAAAACCCTGGAGGAGCTGTTGGTGCAAATGAATACAAAATATATCCCTGCTGAGCTTGATTTGATCGTTCTAAATTTATTTGATAGCTTCCTTCGATCACATCACATACTAAATTGAGCGCAATCACCGTTGAAATATTCACATTGAACGGAGCAATATGCCTGCCACCACCGTCTGGGTCATTATTATGGGTCAGGATAGTTGTTTGTGGTTGTGATGGTGTTTTTTTCCACGTATCATGGATTTTTTTGAAACCTTCATCGATGGCATCATCGAGAGATTTTTGTAGTTCTGAGATATTATATCCTGGAAGTTTGAATGTTGGAATATCTCCTATGCGGATCCTATATTCTATTGCAAATAAATCTCTTGTTTTAGGACTACTGTCACCTAATACTTCTTGAATAATTTGTGAATGAAATGTTTCCATGTCATTGATGATTTTGTTACATGTTTCTACGACACTGATAAATTCATCTCGGGTGAGAGTGCCGGATCTAAGTGATATAAACAACAACGAAATATCGTTATTGAAAGCTGTGAAATTTTCAGTGATTTTATCCCGGTTAGCAAGATGATGAATAAGTCGTACTCTTTCATCATATTCTACTCTAATGAAAAAATATGACTTATCATAATATCTATAGCTTTTTATTGGATTATCAGATTTTATCCTGTCGGTGATATAATCGGTTTTTTGAGGTTCTGGTAATTTAACGGTTTTTCCACCGGGTGGTAATTCAGGCCATCCTAGTACGGTTCTAATAGAACTCTGATAGATATCTACGACGTATCCTTCTGTGCTTATTTCAATGGCAGATGATAGTGTCGGCACATGAACTGTTATAGCTATTTTTGACTCTACTCCAGTAATCGATTTTATTCTACGCGCGAATTCATCATTGATTTGTTCAATTTGATATGATCCGGTTGGTATGGAAACAACATTCCAGTCTGGGGTACCGTCGGGTTTATTCTTATTTGCAAATACCAGTGAATTATTGGGTTGTTGACCACCAAATGATTTCGACCTAATATTTGGCCAACTGTGGTATACTCGTAATTTTGCTAGCGCTATCTCCTTCACTGGGACCGGAGAGGGGAAATTCACACTGAATTCTGGATTCGTTGAGGTTATTGAGATCATGCTTGTTTGTACTGGGTTTGTGTTCTCCACTATTTGTTGAAGTAATTCCATCTGTGTTGTCATTGTTATTATACTCATGTTTTTGTATTTCTAATTTTGACATCGCAGAATCATATATATCTATCATCGCTGAAAACTCACTCTCTGATATAATTGTATCATCGAGCGATGACGATATCAATGAGGATAATTGCGAGTATGCAGTGGACACAACATGAAAATGAATTATGTAGTCTTGTAGTTTCCGTTGGCTGCATGATGATATTTTTTTTGTGATTATTGAAATTATTCCAGCGATTGTTGTTGCCGCAGAAATGCAAATTGGAACAGCTATCGGGGCCATCATTGTCACTGAAGACAGTATAATACCGGCTCCGGTGATTACACCACTCACTGAATACACAGTAACATCAATTGCGGTAATTCTCCTGCGATATTTTTTAATTTTCATTGCATACTCCTCAGACAGGGTTTTGAGTCTAGTTTGATATTCTCTGACCTGATCAAAGCGATATTGCGATGATGAAATCATTTTTTATTTTAACAACGCTAGCGTTTTCAATTACGATTTACTTAAATCCGCTACGAATTCCACATACCATGATACCGGAGTTCTAGCCAAATTTTTATCAGTAGATGTGATCGTGAACTTTTCAGTTGTATTCTTGTCGATGATCGTTGAAATCGTATTATTGAACCCGGATGAACTCGACGATGATATATTAAATTGATCCGTTGTCACCAGTGTTAATCGATAAATACCCTTAACGGTTGCAGTGATATCTAATGTGTTGTTTGTAGGTGTCCACGAAAATGATCCGTGTTGGATCGTGTATACTACGTTGTTGGTTTTCTCATGAGGAATTTTTGTTTTTTCAAGGGCTGTTATCATCCTCGTTGCATCCCCTTTGATGCCTTCGATGAAAGTTTTCGTCTCATCGATGGATTTTTTAATATCAGGGAGTTTTATTTCAATTTTATCGAATGTAGTTCCAATAAATTTATCAATGATATTTCTACGAAATGCGGTAAACTGTTTTATGTGTTCTTCGGTTTTAGATTGAAGTGTTGCTAGTTCTAACGCAGAATCGTTGAGAGTTTTAAATCGATCTGTAATCGTCGAAAAAAGTACACCCGGTTTGAGTTTACCCTGATCGGAAAATAACGCGATAGTATCCTCGATTGCGTTTTGTTGTTTAACCAAAATATCATCCAGAGAAATATTACTGGTTTTCAATTTACCCTGATCGGAAAATAACGCGATAGTATCCTCGATTGCGTTTCGTTGTTTAACCAAAATATCATCCAGAGAAATATTTCTGGTTTTCAATTTACCCTGATCGGAAAATAACGCAACGGTGTTCTCGATTGCGTTTTGTTGTTTAACTAAAATATCATCCAGAGAAATATTACTAGATTTCAATTTACCCTGTTTGTCCTGAAATACAACTATTTCATTAGGATCAACACTTGTTAAGTTCAACGTCTCAGCGATTTCATCTTTAATTTGTTTTGTTATATCACCGGTTGAAGTGTCATCGGGTTTGGGTTTCAAAGATCTCCCCCAAATATCAATCATGTTATTGTAAAACTCTTTCTCTCTCTAAAAAGCGATTGCTGGTGTAGTCATTTACGACAATGTGTTGTGGTTTTCCCCTTGGGTTACCCAAGGAGTTAGAAATAGCGTCAAGGACATTTAACACTTCACTGCCGCATATTGGGGGGTCATTGATTTGTTGTGTTGGTAGCGTAGAATACCAAGTCTTCATTGGAAGGGTTTTTATATACCGCATAAACTCTTTTGGTGGGGCTAATCCATATGAATCAAAATAGACAATCCCACGTGGATCAATAGCGTATGCAACCCAGTGAGTTCCAGGTCCGGTGCTGTTATCGAGATTAATAATACCTGTTTCAGTTTTGTTTGGTTGATGTGGTAATTGATCTTTCATAAAAACACCTCTGAAATTTTTAATCACTAGTTTTTGAGCAGCATCCATTAAATCAAAATTGGACATTGGAACCATAGATTTCTGAATTAATAAACCGTTCCTGGTAGTCTCAGGCCTGATCCGTGAACGGATCTCCCGCTGTACCATGAATACGGGGTCCCTGGTAGTCTTAGACCTTTTCCGCTGTACCACGAATACGGGGTTCCTGGTAGTCTTAGACCCAATCCTTGAACGGATCGTCTCTTTTTTTTATATCCTTGTCCAGCTGCCTTCTTAAGTGCCATTCCTGCTGCAGTACCAACGGCTCCTAACGCTGCTGCTTTAGCCACCGCTGGGGCTGCTGCTGCAATCAATGCTGGTATTGCAGCTAACAATGGAAATATACCACCCGTTTTCATCATATTTTTAATAGCAGCCGCAGAGAGAGTAATCTGAACCCCTTTTTTATCCTTGAAAGCATCATTGAAATGTTTCACCTGACGAGTTGTCAGCGATAATTTATTTTCACCACCAGTCATTTGATTAGGTTTCAACGTGATTGTGGTTCCACATTTTTTAGCCGATTCTGATTGCAATTTTTTGATTTGACCAGGAGTTAACGTAACACTAATAACACTATATGACATTATATATAATTGATTGATTCTAAATCGTAAAACGATTCAATGGAAATATCCTTCGGATTTTCAATTACATGTTTTCCACTGGGGCATCTACCACTCTCATTCTTCCACCAACACCTTCAAGTAACATTGATTTATCACTGAGAATGACAGCAACCGCTCTATAATTCGGGATAAGGATAGGAGGAGGTGCCCCAGCACCAACAGGACGGGTTACACGGGCTCTGAAGTGTATATCAACGACAGATTGTCTCATCAAATCAAGATGTTCCAATGAAAAGTAATAGATCGGATAGAGGCTTTTAAAATCCAATTGTGATATTTGCAAACCGGTATCCAGATTTTGATCACGTGCCATAAATGACAACAGGTTATGATAGACACGTGCAATATGATTCTGACCGTAATCAAGTTGTATATCCTCGGATGGTTCCTGCTGTCCGTTTATTCTCAGCGAGACTTCATTCACACCTAACTGATCAAAAATCATATGACTTCGTTCTTGATTACCAACTCGCGCAGCATTCTGTAACGCAATAAATATATGACGTGGAGCTGAAACACCTTGTTTTGATGCCAGGTGCCATGTGAATGTACCATCAACACTGTCTTGTTTAATATCCGTAGTCACTGATAACCAACTCAACAACGACTTTCCTCCTTGATCCATAAATGATAGTAGTCGCTGTTCTTCTGTGATCGATGGAGTTAACACTGGCATCCACAATGATAGTTTTGTTAAAATGACTTTACCGGCAGCAACCCCAGCATTACGCCAGATTGCATCATCATCAGTACCCTTTCTCACGAGTGCTATTGTGTGTTTGGCTCCATAAATAACTTTTCGGACGTTTCTACAGAATCCAAATATGTGATGTAGTGGAATCGCACATGAAAATCGTCGACGCTGCCCATGCAACATTGCTACGCGTGTTGCAAATCCTAAATTGAGATTACCGTTAACGCCTCCGAGAATATCAAACGCAGCTCCGGGTCTAGTTCGACGTTCTGGATTAGCTGCTTCTTGTTGATTGTTTTCTGCAGTACCCTGTGCTGTTAACACTTTAATGAATTGAAGGTGATCAGCGTTATCAGTAGTATCCTTTGCAAACATCATAGATGGACCCGCTGTTCTTGTATAATCATCAGAATATCTTGCTAACCCTATGATTGTTGTGGCCATATCAACTTCACGGTCAATGGATTCAATTTCTTTTCCATCAATGAGATATCTAGCGCTTTCAAATAACGCCATTATGCCGTTATTAACAAAACCAACTCGGACATTTGCGTTATCTGCATATGGGGTATCAGCTACAACATTTGTTACAAGTTCTCCTTCTACTTCAATAAATGCCTCACACGGTAGAAAATATTTACTGGTATCATGAACTTGAAGTTCAATTCGCGATCGGAGATCGGGTTGTACTGCGTGATAAGAATAAAATTGAAAACCGCGTACAGAATCATCTTTACGCACTGGGGCATCCATATCAAATGCTGGATCAGGTGACCTTTTGAACATTTTATTCTATTTATCAGAGTCTAAATAGTAAAATCGTAAACGATTTTCCATTTTCATCGACGTAGTTTTTTAAGGCCACTTCCTGCTATCATGTTTGCAATATTGCTTTGGTCCCCTTGATTTACCACCGACGCTAGTTTTTCATCTACTGCGTTATTTATTATTTTACTAACACTTGCAGGCATTTCTTCTGTAGACGGTAACGGTTTCTTTTTTCGCCCCACTAATGATGTTATTTTATCCTTCGCAGTTGAAAACGCTTTCCCGGCAAGATTTCCAACAGTACTAATACCCTTATCACGAATAACATCAATGGCTTTCATTGATAACTGTTTAGCTAACGGCATCACTTTTGGGGCCATTCTTGAAAAGAATCCTAAAATGGTATTGCCGAGGCCATCTCCGTAGTATGCTCTATAAACTGGAAACCGTGAATTAACTACATAGACGAGGGTTGGTTTATCATGATTGTAGTGTACGATCATTATTATAAAAACAATAGTGTTTTCAATTGTTATTTAATCACTATGATACCCATTTGCTAACTCGTCAATGAAATCTCGATAGGTTTTGATATCCATGATACCGCCGGCAAAAAACCGTCTACAGATATCAGCTGCTTCATTAATTATTTCTGGAGAGTTATTTCCAGCTCGTTTTCCTCCGATGAGAACATCTAATCGTGATATATCATTGATAACACTATCAGGACAAGTGTTTCCAATCCTTGGATTTCCTAATCCACTTCCGCTATAACCAGCTGCTTCATCTAGTTTGTCTGTATCCGTAGTTTGTAAATAATCAAGAGTATCATCATCATCATCATCAGGTGGTAGTTGTTGTTTTTTAGGTTCTTCTTGTTTTTTTTGTCTCCGTGTTGGTGTTTGACGTCGTTTTTCTAAATCATCATCATCATCAGGTGGTAAATGTTGTTTTTTTTGTCTTCTTGTTTGTCTACGTGTTGGTGTTTGACGTTTTAGTTCTTGCCGTTCTTCTATTTCTCGTTGTCGCTCTTCTATTTGTTCTCTTTTATAATTACTAATTCCCTTTTTAAATTCCTTGTATCCTATCTCATCCTTATTCAAACGACCAATCCCTTTATTTAGTTTATACAAATAATCGAACCAATCATTACTTGATATTCTATCATTTTTATACTCGTCCTTTAAAAAATCTTTTTTTGAATTATAACTTTGAGCAGCAAAATTACCAAAGGCTTGATAATCCTTTGATTTCAATAAACTAGGTTTTTTTATTACTATTTTAGCATGATCAGTAAATTTATTCAACAGAGAAACAGTCGTTTTTTTCGGATCAGTTTGTTCAGTTTGTTCAGTTTTCGCTGCTAGTTTTTCAAGTACAGAAATAAGACCCTCTTCCTTTCTCTTACCGTCAGGATCATCTCCCAGTATAGCACGCTCTACCCCTTTCGTTGCTGTGGTTACTGGTTTAAACAACTCTTCAGATCCCGCAGCAAAATCAGTTTGTAAACTCTGTCGTTGTTGCAGTTTATTTCTTACAGAGTCACGAATTGGTATAAATTTCTTAATTGCATCCAGTCGTTCACGTGCCAGTCGGGTTGTTAATGCTTCATTGACCATTATTTGAAATCGCAAACCATTTTTCAATTGCAAAACAATTGACATGTCGGATGATTTTTAACACAGTCATGGAAGTGTTATTTCATCGTGAGACACCTTCTATCATTGATGGAGAAAGTATCAAAATTGTATATAAATAAAATAATACTGATAGTTTCTCCACTTTTTTGACATCAATGACATGTCGGATGATTTTTGATACGGTCATGGAAGTGTTATTTAATCCTATAACAGCTTCTATCAATGATGAGGAAAGTGTCATAATTGTATATAAAATAAATAATACTGACAGTTGCTCCATTCTATTTTGATCAATCTGACACATCGTCCATCGATTTTTGACATCCCCTTGAGGGTCGGCTAAAAAAAATGAGAGTCGATGATAATGGTCGGGCAATCAATGGTCGGGCAATCAATGGTCAGGCAATCAATGGTCGGGCAATCAAAATTGTTCATTTTCTTGAATTAATGCTCGTAGGTTTCTAATTTTAGAGTTGACTTCTTTTTTCAATTCGTATTCGTACCCCAATTCTTTTCGTATTCCCTCTACGATAGTATACAACGGAACGAACACACTGATGTCACTGGAAAATGAAAGAGAGTCTTTAATAGAATTCTGAATTTTTTTGATGAGTGCATACTTCTTGGGTAGCATATATTTGTTAGTGCTAACCCCGTATTCTATATCCTGAAAATCAGACACAATTTGATCAGGATTTAACCCATCTGATAGTTTGATATCCTGATTTTTCAATTTTGCTATTTCAACTATGATGCTATTCATGTTTTCAGAATTCATTATTCTATAAGAATGACATATCTCTAATTGGAAATTATGATGCATTAGACATAACTAAATTGAAATTTTTGCCCCGTTTTTTTTGAAATAGCAGATCGATAAATCCTCCCTGCAACTTTTTGTACAGAAGTCGGACAGATATTGAAATATTTTCCGGCTTCATTCATAGATGAAAGTATTTTTTCTTCATTAGTTATTGTATTCAAAGATGTCACAGGTCTCTTCCCAACCGTTTTGCAAGTGCCAGTCTTTCCTTGTTTGGAATTCTCACTCAGTGTGATAGCCTGCAGATTGGATACAGAATTATTCTTTGGATTAGAATCCTTGTGGTAAATAACAAAACCATCTTTGATCAATCCATTAAAACATTCAAATACGAAACGATGAATGAGATAATTTTTCGTTTCTTTTCCCTCCCTAACAGTAAACCTAAAATATCCTTGATTAGTCACAACACCGACCGGTTTCTTTAGTCTACGGTTTCTGACAGTACCATCACTGGATGCTTCATATTTTGTAATCACTGGATGTGGTCTGAATTCTTGGTTCATATATACTATTCTATTGTTTGTCTAATTCAGTGTTTGGTTCAATAATTACATCACTGGAAAATCTTTCGATATAGTCCTGCGGGGTTCTTATGATTTTATCCTTGATGTTGTCAGGGTCAAGGGCTTTTTCAGGGTCATAATTTCTAATGGATTGTCCATTTTTTATTCTTTTATCATAATAACGCTTCAATTCCCTATATCGCTTACCACCACAATCAATACACAATTGTGATCTTCCCTTAACCCCAACCCCACATCGAATACAGGGTAACGGACCAAGACTTCCACGTCGAAAACTTTGCATATGATACATACAGTATTCATTTTTTCTGCATGATTTGTTACACGGGGTTACATTTCCCATCATGAGCCATTTGCAGTGATTCATTATACATAAAACTTTCATTTAAATGTTTGTTTTTTATATAAAATGAAGGAGTTCAAGAGATTGACTTCGAAAAATGCTAAATTCAATGCTGATAGAGAGTTCAAGAGATTATTGAAAATCAATCCTAGATTTAATCTCGATAGACCAAAAAAACGTCAAAAACGTCCAAGAGACGGAAACATGAAAGAGTTTAAGAGATTATTAAAAATCAATCCTAGATTTAATCTCGATAGACCCAAAAAACGTCCAATAGACGGAAACAAACGTAACAAACGTCCAAGAGACGGAAACATGAAATAGTTTAAGAGATTATTGAAAATTAACCCTAAATTTAATATCGATAGACCCAAAAAACGTCCAAAACGCACAATGGACGGAAACATGAAAGAGTTTAAGAGATTATTGAAAATCAATCCTAGATTTAATCGCGATAGACCCAAAAAACGTAACAAACGTCTAATAGACGGAAACATGAGATCATCATGGAAGGATGCTCAATTCAATCTTGATATAGTTTCTAATACACCCAAGAATAAAATTCTTGATAAACCCATCAGAGACTGTTTTAATGAATTCAAGCGTGATGGAGCATCTTATTGTTGGTCAACATTTCGAATTGATGGTGTTGTTGACGCTACCATGAATGATGAAAAGGCAGCAGTGATCATTTCACGTATTGGAGAAAAAAGTCATTTTTTCCGAATCAAATTCATTATCCGTGAGAATGGCAAATGGATTATTAAGGATAAATTTGAACCCATTCTCAAGGGCAAAAAAACTGTCACCGTGAACCAGGATTCCAAACCGGGAATTTTGACTGGAATTGATAAACCCTACTACGAAAGATCTTATCCTGTCACAGCAGTTGTTTACGGGATCTATCCGCTCAATGAAAAACCTGATATTTCAAAACTAGCACCCATGAAATATTCGACAGGACTCAATTTTGTAGCAGAACGAATAATAGAACACTTCACAAATGCGTCCCGGGGGAATAAACTAACTGATCTAAGACGAAAAAAAATAACCGAGTGGGAGTTCACGGTAAAAGAGCATGGAGCAACAATTCAGGATATAACTAAATTAGAAACATCATTAAGATTTCCAATATCGGTAAGGACAATCACCGGTGAAGTATTAAAAGAACCGAAATATCAATCAAAAAAAGGAAACCCCATTGAAATTATTGATCATAACGCGCACGCGTGGTCATCTGCAGTAACAATATTTCCACGGGATAGAACCGTAAAATATCTATCCCCAGCAGGGTTGGGACCTGAAGAATGTTTTACCGAGCAGAAATTATTTGATGCTATTTACCATTTGAGTAAAAACGATCCTGTGTCGGCGTGGCTATTTCATAGTAATTCAGACGAGGAATGCAGATTTGATCAGTTTGTAAGACCTAACGGAGAATTATACCGTACTGAAGAACTGCAGAATCAAATGAAACAACTAGCTAGTGAGTTTTCTGAGGACGGAGAAGAAGACGATCAATTATTAGCAAACTGTTTTACAGTACCATCCATTGCAGCACATTTTGCTAGAAAGAAAAACGCGTGGAAACCAACACGAAGTGAGTTTTTATCAGATGTCAAATTGTCCTGTCTTGAATACAGCCATGGAGGATTATGGAACACAAAATACACCGCTGATACCGTTATTTCAGTTGATATGATTGCGTGTTATCCAGGAAGTTTTCTTGGGTATGGAGAGTGTGAGAAATATTTCAAACGATTTGGACACCCTACACACGAAATGACCCGTGTTGCGATTAATGGACCACTTCCTGATTTTGATTTAACCGGATTCGCTTGTGTGGTATCATTTGAAATGGCTGAAGGACTTCATCCGTGTAGTTATCTTTGGATTGGTAAACACATGTCTGAAAAACACTGGATGCCAATAGTGTTATTACGGTATATGCTTGATTGTAAGATGTTAAAATCATTAATTGTCAGTGAAGCAATTATATCCTATCGAGCACAGAAATCAGTCTGGTTACCACAACCTGATCTAGAAAAAATAATTAGCGAAGAGCGAAAACTGTTTCCTGATTTTAATGAACAACAAATCATGGATTGGTCCAGACAGTTATTTGAAATCAGAAACAATGAAGCAAAAAATCTTGGACGAAGAATAATCGGTAAATTTACCCAAGGTGGCAAAGATGATAATACGAAATATTCTTCACGATTGATTATAGACAACGCTGAATACGATTTTGTAATAGCGGATTTAACGAATAAGGGCCTATATGTCAATCGTAAGGACGCATTTATGTCCGATGGAACCAAATTGGGTACAATTGTTACCTACAATGATGGATACCATCCGCAGTACACACATTTGAGAGCTTCTATGCTCGGGTATGCTTCTATTAATTTATTTTCAATGATCAATAGATTTCCTACCATCGCAGTTAGAGTTGCTACTGACTCATTTTACATAAATAGCAAAATGGCTGATTTTAAGGCTACTGGCAACGAGAAATGGGGATCATGGAGAATTAAGAAAGAAATGATTCATGATTATATTCCATCAGCAGATGTTACCATTGAAAATAATTACTTAGAAAGAAATCAGTGTTCAGAATTTTCTAGTGCACCACCGATTTCTGATCCAATATGCCTGTATAAAACAGTTTATTTAAACGGCTGTGGTGGGTCAGGAAAAACAACCCGGGCAATTGAGTTATTCCGTCGTGGAAACGCTAGCGTTTCTAACATGATTGTGCTAACACCGACTCATAGACTTGCAAGAGAAATGATACAGAGAGGGGTAAATGCTTGCACTTATCACAGCTTTTTCCGATGGAAGGGAGATAAATGGACTCCTGAGCGCATGGGAGAGAAATTTATTCCTGAAATTATCATTTGGGATGAAATAGACACAGTGTCAGAAGATGTCTTAAAAATATTTCTTGAGTGGTTGTTATTGAAGAATACAAAAGTCGTCATGTGCGGTGATCACGGCCAACCACCACCATTTGTCGGTGCATCTCCCCATGAATGGCTAAAGGGTTTTGTAGACTATTATGAAGAAATTGATACCGATCATAGATCACTTGATAATGAATTAAAAGAATTGAAGAAACTAATTAGATTACAACCGGATAGAATCCAGTGTGAAATAACCCGTGAAATAATTTCGGAAACTCCCATGAATGAGTTGTGGGAAATGTGGAGACCAAACGATTTAATCATTGCAAGTAGAAAAATAGTCAGGGACACACTTCAGATGAAGTTATTTGAATTGCATAAACAAAAATTTGCAACACTTCCAGTGCCTCCTCGTTATAGGCCATCGGATACGCGAAAACAGAACATCGAAGTTGATATTCCAGGACAAAGTGAAAAACAGAATTTAGTATTAAATGATATTGTGCTGGTTGATATCAATGTTGTTGAAGATGCATTGCGTGCTAATAAATCCCCGTGGACGCTAGGTTATGCAGCGACGATACATTCTTCACAGGGATTGACTATATCGGATACAACTCTTTGGATGGTAGATAATCGCATAGAATGGTCGAATTTAGTCTATCTCGCAGTGTCCAGAGTACGAAAAATAAATCAACTTCGAAGAATTGTCCTGACAGAGTCAGGCGATGATGAAATCATTGGCGATGATGAAATCATTGGTGACGATAATGATATTATTGATAAAAAACTCTCCGGTTACAAACAGCAGGACAAAAAAAACAACGAGAATTTGATATTGATGCTGAATTAATAATCACTTTGAAGAAACAACAGAATAATCACTGCGCGAGTTGCAATTGTATAATGCGTTGGCAGTATTCGGATAAGGATCCTCGCCAATTCACCGTAGACAGAAAAAATAACAATCTCGGTCATGTCAGAAATAATGTGATGTTGACTTGTCTTGAGTGCAATAGACGCAAGGGTGCTAGTTAAGCCCATGGGGTGGCAATTGAGTTTCCTCGGGTATCACTTGTAATTGTTGTCTAGTAAAACCCCGTTGAATCCAGTTTATAGATTGGAGGTCTACCCGTAGATCGTGTTATACTAGATATCTTATGCGTAGTGACGCTCCAAATAGGATCAGTAGCCCTTTTTCTATCCCCTT
Source organism: Unio delphinus (assembly GCA_029339505.1). Classification (NCBI taxonomy): domain Eukaryota; kingdom Metazoa; phylum Mollusca; class Bivalvia; order Unionida; family Unionidae; genus Unio; species Unio delphinus. The sequence goes on from JAQISU010000512.1 coordinate 89,511, forward strand.
CAAGCTCTCCTGGTTCGTATAAGTACCTCACAATGACATTACTACCAAGAATTGGTTGGGAAACGCTAGCGTTTCTAGGGAAATCTTTTTGTGGTTTTTCAGGTATCGACTTCTTTTTAATCGCGTTGATAGGTTTCATGTTGATGGTTCTAGTAATCTCGTTATTCAGTGCGGTAACTACACTTGGTAATCTCTTAACCCATTCACGGGATCTTTTTTCTTGGATGAATTCTTTTGCATATTGATATCCAAATAACCGTTCAGCAAGAATCCGATTAAATCGTTCTACAATGGCCTGATCACGATGCAGTGCAGTATGCCCTTGTCTGATAGCGACATTGTGATATTTCATTGTAGATAACACTGCACCCTGAAATTCCTTGCCCGGATCAACTTGTAACAGATTTGGCCAGTGCAGAGGGCTCCTTCGATAAATCCTTTCAAATGCAGAAGCGACTTCAGTGGCCGATTTTGTTTTTAACGGTTCTGCTTCTTTGTATCGACTTGCAATATCAACTACAGTTAACGCATATTTGTAACCACGATCATGTGGCAGAAATAATAGATCAGCCTGATGAACTTCATTGGGTCCGGTTACATCAAAATGCGAGAATTGAATTTGTTTAGGCGGTGGTAGATAAATTTGCCATAGTGCCTGTTTGGATAACCAATGAGCCGCAGTGGTTTTTCTCACTTTTGCAGCTCTAGCGAGTTTACTGATTGCAGCGTTACCCTTCCAGTATCCTCTTGGGGAATAGTAAATAGATTCCATGTTGCTATTAATTACCAGCACCTAACATCAATTTACTTTTCATTGCCGATTTTATCAGAAAGGAGGCCAATTTTTCTTTGAAGGATTTATCAGTGATAGAATTCAACGCATGATTTAATTTCACATCTGCTAGATGCCTGTGTTGCAAATTGCTACTTTTATAAGCAACATCATGAAGGTGACAGGCCTTATCAATAGCGTTTATTGGTTCCTCACCGGGTCGGGGCTGATTTTGATCATTGAGTCTGATATCAAGTCTTGTTCCCGGTCCACAATAACTATACCCTGGAAGGTGTTTTTCTCCGGGGTATTTCCCCCATGGGGTTCCAGGGAGTTTTGCTAATTTGGCAGCGATATAACCTCCTCGTTTTTTTTTAAAGGTTCCTTGGGTTCCTTGGGTTTAGAAACAAATCTAAATTTCTTTGTACTACACTGTACGCATTTACCAGAAAGCGCTGATCGGTTATTTTTAGTTGTAATCGTCGTCAAGTCATCTGTGCCAGTACGCGCCTTACACTTCACGCAATATAGATCCATAATTTATGTATAGAGATATGAATATAATTGATTTTTCAGCGACTAAAACAAGAGAACCAGTGAAGCATCATGCAGCGCTACCAAACTTTATCCGCGCAATTATAATCGGACCATCTGGATCCGGTAAAACGCAATTGTTGCTCAATTTAATAATGAGATGGATGAAGTGGGATAAGTTGTATTTAATTGCCCCTAGCGTAGACGACCAACGATGCTATGAAGTGCTAAAAGATTTTAATGAAAACGCTTCAGAGATTGCCGGCGAGGATGTTATTGAATTTATAACCGATATTGACGCCATCAGTAGAAGACCTCGATGGAAGTATCAACAATTTAGTTGTATACGATGATGTCATGTTAGATAAACAAAAAAATCCTGCTAGAATATTTTCCCGAGGCAGGCATAAAAACACGGACGTGATCTATGTCACTCAACGATACACTCAGATTCCAAAAGTGATTAGAGATAACTGTAATATGCTTGCTGTATTCAACGGCGTTGATACACATACGCTACGAAATATTTGGCAGACATGGTGTTCTGATATGGACTTCAATCAATTTAGAAATTTCTTTAGTCATGCTCAGTCTGCCCCCCCACGGATTTGTAACAATAAATTTACATGACCCTCGAACACGATATCGTATCGGACTGGATCAAATATTCGGTTAACCCCAACTGAAAGTTCTAGCAGCAGAGAGGGTAGTGACAACGACGTTGTAGTCCCTTTTTCCCAAAAAATGTAATAGTTGAAAAGTTTTTGATTTCATTAATTTCATTGATTTTTTCATAATTTTTTTTGGACCTAATCCATGATTCACACACACATTTGGGACCTGATGTCATTGACTTTTGGGCCTGATGTCATTGGTTTCATTGATTTTAAGCGTGATTTCAGTGAATACTTGTCTAAAAATGTTGTCCGGCTCACCCTCTCTGCTGCTCATAGGGATAGTATGCGATTATATGCGATTATATATGATGACTCCCATATGCGCCTCAGGCATCTTCATATCGGAGACGCATAGAGGTTATAACAATACAGGTACCACTAGACATAATCTCCTATGAAGATAACTAACTCGTCAAACAACGGGTTAGAAAACTAAGAAGGTATGCTTAGGGAATGACAATCACAATTACATATATACATATATACATATATATTATACTGAATTTGAATGGATTATAAATATAATGAATGACGTCAATTGGTATTGAATGAATGAATGAATGATATTGAATGGATATATACAATGACGGTGGCGGGTCTACATTCAGTCTGTATGTCTGACAATACCGGTTCATTTATATACATAATACTTTGTTTGTCTAATTCATTATCTGGTTGAGATATATTATTTGAAAATCTCTGAACGTAATCCTGTGGAGTTCTTATGATCTTGTCGTTGACGCTGTCAGATTCTTTGATGGAGTTCTTAGTGGAATCTTTGATGGAGTTTTTAGTGGAATCTTTGATTATCTTGTCATAATAGCGCTTCAACTCTCCATATCGTTTACCACCACAACCGAGACACAACTGTGATATTCCTCTAACCCCTACCCCACATGGTATGCAAGGTAGTGGTCCATTACTTCCTCGACGAAAACTTTGCATATGATACCCACATAACTCATTTCTGCATGATTTGTTACACGGGGTTACTGATCCAATCATGAGCCATTTGCAGTGATTCATTATAAAATAAATTCTTTATTTAAATACTTGTTTTAATTATAATATGAAGGAATTCGAGAGATTATCGAAAATTGCGCCTTGAAAAAATGCTAGATTTAATCTCGATAGAATCTCTGATATACCAAAAAGTCCAATAGACGATAGAACCGTGTTGAGTAAAATTCGTTATTGTTTTAATGAATTTAAACGCGATGGAGCATCTCATACGTGGTCGACATTACGAATTATTGATGATGATGTCAATGTACCCACAATCGATGCTACCATGAACGACGAAAGAGCAGCTGAGATAATCACACATCTTGGGGACAAAAAGGTATTTTTTTTTAGAATGAAATTCATTTATCAGAGATAAATTTGAACCAATTCTCAAAGACAAAAAACTGTCATTGTGAGTCGAGATTCCAGACCAGGAATTCCAACTGGAATTAACAAACCATACTACGAGAGATCTTATCATGTAACAGCAGTTGTTTATGGGATATATACGCTAAATGATAAACCAAGTATTGAAAAACTAGGACCTATGAAATTATCACCGCTGACTTTGTCAACCAGAATGAGTTGTGTAGCAGAACGAGTAATGGAACACTTCACAAATGCATACCGGGGAAACAAATTAACTGAACGACGACGTAAAACAAATGACAGAATGGGGACTAACAGTGAAGGAGCATGGGGCAACAATTCAAGATATAACCAAATTAAAAACGTCATTAAGATTTCCAATATCGGTAGCGACGATAACCGGAGAAGTATTACACGAATCTAAATATAAATCAGAAGGAGCTCCAAATAAAATTATTGATCTTAACAAACATGCGTGGACACCTGCAGTAAATGTATTTCCACGAGATAGAACCGTAAGAAATATCCCTGAGGAGTTTCGTAAGGATATTTTCCACGAAGAGAAGTTATTCGATGATATTCATGCGTTGTGTAAAGATGACCCTGTATCAGTGTGGTTAATTCACAGCACTGAAGATTCAGAATTGGAATTTGATCAATTTGTAAGACCGAATGGAGAATTATATCGCACTGAAGAGTTACACTCGAGGATGAAAATTATCGCTAATAAATATTCATGTGAAAACTCGAATAGTTTCATTCATGTGAAAACTCGAATAGTTTAAACAATGAAAAATTACTCACGGATAGTTTTACAATTCAATCAGTGGTAGCTCATTTTGCACGAGAAAAGAACTCATGGCGTCCAACACGAAGTGATTTTGTATTGAATGTTAAATCAATCTGTCTTAAATTAGGCCATGGAGGACTGTGGAATACAAAATACTACCGCGAGGGAATGATTTCAATTGATATATCTGCGTGTTATCCAGGGAGTTTTCTAGGATATGGAGAATGTGCTCAATATTTTAAACGATTTGGACACCCCACACATGCAATGACTCGTGTTTCAGTTAATGGTCCATTGCCTGATTTTGATTTAACTGGATTCGCTCGTGTGGTATCATTTGAATTAGCTACAATATTACATCCGTGTAGTTATGTTTGGATTGGTAGACAAATGTCTGAAAAACACTGGATGCCAATTGTGTTATTGAGATACATGATTGATTGTGGTATGCTGATATCGCTGATTATTTCCGAAGCAATTGTGTGTTATCGAGCTCAGAAAGAAGTTTGGCTACCACAACCCGATCTAGATAGTAAAATTAGCGAACATCGAAAACAACTTCCTGATTTTAATGAACAACAAATCATGGATTCGTCTAGGCAGTTATTTGAAATTGAAAATGGAGAAGCAAAATATTTTGGACGAACAATAATCGGTAAATGTACTCAAGGTGGAAGATATGACAATGCAAAATATTCTTCACGGTTGATCATAGACAGTGCTGAATACGATTTTATTGCTTCAGATTTAACGAAACATGGAAAACGTGTAACTCGTAAAGATGCTTTTCTATCCAATGGGACTAAGTTGGGTACAATTGTTACCTACTGTGATGGATATAGTTCCCAATATACACATTTAAGATCATCTATGCTTAGTTATTCTGCTATTAATCTATTTTCGATGATAAATAGATTTCCTAATACCGCGGTTAGAGTAGCCACTGATTCGATGTATATACACAACAAACACAGATCAGCAGTGGCTGCATTTACAGATCCGGAGGAAGCGTGGGGATGTTGGAGATTTAAAAAGGAGACGCTACACGAATATTGTAAATCTGCTGATGTTACGATGGACGATAAATATTTATTTGAAAAGCAACCAATTATCAGAATTTTCTAATGCACCACCGATATCTGATCCTTGTATGTAGATTTAAAACTATTTACTTAAACGGTTGTGGAGGGTCAGGAAAGACAACTCGTGTGATTAAATTATTTCATAGAAACGATGATTCCAAATTAAATATGATAGTGCTAACACCAACTCATAGACTTGCAAGAGAGATGATACAGCGTGGGGTAAATTTTTGTACTTATCACAGTTTTTTTCTATGGAAAGGTGACTCATGGACTGCCGATCGAATGGGTGAGAAATGTATCCCTGATGTCATTATATGGGATGAAATATGCACGGTATCGTTGAAAATAATACAAATATTCCTTGAATGGTTATCAACGAAAACAACAAAACTTATCATGTGCGGCGATCATGGTCAACCACCACCATTTGTTGGTTTATCCCACATGATTGGTTAAAATCACACGTAGACTATTACGAAGAGATTAATACCGACCATATATCACTTGATGAACAATTACGCGAGTTTAAACAACTAATCAGATTACAACCGGAGAGAATCAAATGTGAAATAGCTCGTGAAATAATTTCAGAAACTCCCATGAATGATTTTTGGAAGGTATGGAGACCAAATGATTTGATAGTTGCAAGTAGAAAAATAGTCAGAGACACACTTCAGGTGAATTTATTTGAATTGCATCAATGTAACTTTGCAACACTTCCAGTACCGCTCTGTTATAGACCTTCGGATACACGAAAGCAGAATATCGAAGTTGATATTCCTGGACAACGTGAAAAGCAGATTCTCGTATGAAATGATATTGTGCTGGTTGATATCAGCGTCGTCGAAGATGCATTGCGTGCTGATAAATCACCATGGACGTTAGGTTACGCAGCGACAATACACTGTTCACAGGGATTAACTATCACAGACACAATTGTTTGGATAGTAGATAATCGCATTGAGTGGTCAAATTTAATTTATCTTGCAGTGTCCAGAGTGAGGAGAATAAATCAACTTCGAAGAGTTTTCCTGACAGAGTCAGAAGATGATAATGACACTACAATCAGCGCTGACAACGTCAAGGATATAATCAGAAAAAAAACTTTCTGATTATAAACAACAGGATAAAAAAAATAATAGAGAATTTTTGACATTGATGCCGAATTAATAATCACACTGAGACAACAACAGAATAATCACTGCGCGAGTTGCCATTGTATGATTGCGTTGATCCTCACCAATTTACCGTGGATAGAAAGAATAGCAGTATTGGTCATATCAGAGATAACGTGATGCTGACTTGTCTTGAGTGCAACAGACGAAGAGGTGCTAGTTAAGACCACGCGGTGGTAATTGAGTGTCCTCTGGTATCACTTGTAGTTGTTGTCGAGTAAATCCTCGCTGAGGAGCAGTTGAATCCAGTCTATAGATTGCTGGTCTACCCGTAGATCGTGTTATACTAGATATTTTATGTACAGTGACACTCCAAATAGGATCAGTAGCTCTTTTTTTACCACCTTCGAGTTCTCCTGGTTCGTATAAATACCTTACAGTGACATATCTGAGAATTGGTTCTTTGAAATCTTTTTGTGAAATTTGAAGAATTTCCATTTTTGGTATATACTTCTTTTTAATAGCGTTGTTAGGTTTCATGTTGATTGTTCTAGTAATATCATTATTCAGCGCGGTAACTACACATTGTAATCTCTTAACCCATTCACGAGATCGTTTATCCTGGATGAATTCTTTCGCGTATTGATATCCAAATAACCGCTCAGCAAGTGTCCGATTAAATCGTTCAACAATTGCCTGATCGCGATGTAGTGCAGTATGCCCTCGTCTAATGGTGACATTATGATGTTTCATTGTTGATAACACTACACCCTGAAATTCCTTGCCAGGATCAACTTGTAATAGATTTGGCCAGGGCAGAGGACCCCTTCGATAAATCCGTTCAAATGCAGAACTACGGTTAACGCGTATTTGTAACCATCATCATGTGGCAGAGATAGTATATCAGCTTGATGAACTTCATTAGGAACTGTAATATCAAAATGCGAGTAGTTAATTTGTTTAGGCGGCGGTAGATAAATTTGCCATATTGCCTGTTTGGATAACCAATCCGCCGCTGTAGTATTTTTAACTTTTGCAGCGCTCGTGAGTTTACTGATTGCCACTTTACCTCTCCAGTATCCTCTCGGAGAATAATAAATAGATTCCATGTTGTTATTAATTACCCGCACCTAACATCAATTTACCTTTCATTGCGGATTTTATTAACCATGAAGCCAATTTTTCCTTGAATGAAACATTAGTGTTTCCAGTGATATAATTCAACGCATGGATTAATTTCACATCTGCGAGATGGCGCTGTTGTAAATCACCGCTCCGGTAAGCTATATCATGTACCCGACACGCCTCATCAATTGCATTTATCGGATTTTCTCGCGGATTAGAATTATCCTGACTATCAAGTCTGATATCTAATCGCGTTCCCGGTCCACAATAACTATACCCTGGAAGGTGTTTTTCACCTGGATACTTCTTCCATTTTAACCCTGGGAGTTTAGCTAACTTGGCGGCGATATCACCACCACGTTTTTTCTTTTGAAAATTTGTAGAATTTTTCACAAATCGATATTTTTTGTACCACATATTTCACACTTGCCGGTGACCGCTTCTCTGTTATTTATTGTGGTAACAGTCGTTGGGTCAATAGTTGGTGTACGCTTCTTACATTTCACACAACATAGATCCATAATATATTTATGTTATATCAACAAATGGAAGTGATCGATTTCTCAGCGTTAAAGAAACAACAACAAGTAAAACATCACGATATGTTACCAAACTCTATTAGGATGATTATCATTGGACCTTCCGGAAGTGGTAAAACTCAATTGCTGCTCACAATGATAATAAAATATATGACCTGGGACAAATTGTATTTAGTTGCCCCGAGCGTGGATGATCAACATTGTTATCAAGTGCTAAAAGATTACAACGAAAATGCTTCTGGAATTGCCGGTGAAAATGTTGTTGAGTTTATCACATATATTGACGAAGCGCCATCCGTGGAAGACCTGGATGGAAGAATTAACAATCTTGTTGTGTACGACGATGTAATGTTGGAACGACAAAAAAACCCTGCAAAAATATTTTCTCGAGGACGTCACAAAAACACAGATGTGATATATGTAACTCAAAAATACGGACAGATTCCAAGTATAATCAGAGAAAATTGCAATATAGTATGTGTATTTAACGGAACTGGAAAATACACCCTACAAATATTTATCAATACTGGTGTGACGGTGAATTGGATTTTAATAAATTTAGAAATTTCTTTAGTGGTGCTCGGGCTACTCCGCACGGATTTATAACTATAAATTTATCAGATCCTCGAACACGATATCGCGTCGAATTAGATCGTATCTATAGCTAATTCGGTTAACCCGTTAGCAGCAACGGAGTGGTGACAACGACTATGGCTTCGTTTTTTTTTAAAATTCTGTTTGCCCGTGGACGCTTCTATTAAGCATTTATGAGGAAGCTTTGGATTACCAAAAAGTTGCCTGTAATGGTTTGTCCGATTCATCCTCTTCTTACATTTCTTTTTGGTTTTGAGAAACCCCTAATTTGACAAATAGAGCTCTAAAATCGTTAAGGCTCCATTTGGCAAAAGGACGCCTCTATTTCAAGTTGTCGGATTCACCCTCTCTGCTGTTCATCACTATATTTGTTATTTTTGATTTGGATTTAATTTAAATTTAACTTTTAATTTGTGCAAATTTTGTCCGTTTGTTTAATGTATATTTTCGCCGTCACGATTATATGGCTTAATAAAGACACATGCATACAAGCCTAATTCAAGGATGAGTCAAAACATTTAGGAAACAGAAAAGTTCAGTGTTGTTCCATAGATTAGAAATAGATCATTTCTTATGGTAAAGAAAGTTATTATATAGTATGAAATTTATTTATCACTTATTACCATTTGTGAAGGATGTCCTTATTCAGTTTGTGTTGTGGTGCTCCTAATTTATTTAAACTAATACAGAAGACCTAGGCCGATAAATCAACCTTTCACCCGTTACGGTTTTGATGTTTGGGTTAGGGGCTGATTTCACCTATTCATTGAAACCTGCAATTATCTGCAGACACTTTTGTCTGCACGTATCAGCGTAAATTTCACACACTTACCGGTATTTTTCGCGGCTGTTAAGCTCCCGTCGACTGAAGGGTTCTTTTTGCGATATGTACATCATATGTCCGAATAAAATCCTACGTTTGACAACTTGTAGATCCAAGCTGAATAACACAACCCTAAAATACCGTTGACATTTAGGTTTCGTGATCACCATACTAGACAGCAACCAATCCGATGCGACTTCCGCTCGTTCGCACATTTGAAACACACGGTACGCTTGGTCATGTGACTCGGCTGTAGCTGCGTGAATGCGTGAATCACGTGATTTAAGCAGACTCCGAAAAAGACCGTTAAAAAACATACTCTATAGTACCATTCTCGTACAGTTAAATTAACGCGTGATTAGAACGAAATGAATGCAAAAAAAATATGCTCGCTTTGTGGTGTTCACCTGGGCGTAAATCGATCCAACAAAGTTAATTTACATGGAAAACTGAAGAGACAGAAACAGATCAAGATGTGCTACATGATCATTGGAGGCTAACATTTACTCCAGACAGAAATGCATATATATATTATGCTTGTTATATTGTGCTTAGCATTATAAGTTTCCCAATAATTGTGCATACAAATTCAATTTTTGAGGTTCAAAACAAGAATATAAAAAATTAGAGCACTTGTTTACAAAAAGTGGTGCCACTTTTCTTTATTTATTCTAAAGTCGTGAAATTAATTAATTCACTTAATAATTAGTATGACACCCAACATTAGGAAAATCTCATTAAACAATGTTGACCCTAAATCATAATGCCTATGCAGATTTCATATCCTAAACATCTCTCTCTCTCTCTCTCTCTCTCTCTCTCTCTCTCTCTCTCTCTCTCTCTCTCTCTCTCTCTCTCTCTCACACACACACACACACACACAATTTTATTGTAACCTTTCACAGTAAATTTCAGGTACACATATTACTTAAAAAAGTATCAACACATTTTTGTGATATTTTAATAATTATATATAAATCAATAAATAAAGAAAACAGATTTGAACCATATTATTTTGAATTAACTATTTGTAAATAATAAAAAGTATGTCATACAATATATTTAATTAATACTATAATTCAAATTATATATTTTCATTTAGTTCTTTAATAGATAATTGTTAACTGCAATGGACCGGTAGTCTCTCATTAACATAAATAAAAATATGCAATATATTGCTAACAACATAATATACTTATTCATGTCAGCTTGTACTAAATTCATTACCATAAGTTGATTTCTGGAATAGTGTTGCAGAAACGCATGCTAATATATATATATATATATATATATATATATATATATATATATATATATATATATATATATATATATATATATATATATATATATATATATATATATATATATGTGTGTGTGTATATATATATATATATATATATATATATATATATATATATATATATATATATATATATATCCACATCAAAGTCTGTGGTTTCTCAAGGGTTTTCCAGGGTTCTGTCTCCACTATTAATATTGGCTGCCATGTATAGCCGATCTTGTGCTGAAAATGGCGTTAAACCCTACAACAACAAGAAAAGTAACGTCGTATGTGGTGTAGATTGATTGGAACGAAACGATGATATTCAACAGAATACCGCAACGTTGTGGCTTCCTTAAACTTGGCACAACTTAACAATGTATTTGTGTAGCGTCATGCAGCTGAATTGGCACAGTCTCACCGCAGAATAAAGTTAAACTTTTAAATTTTGCCATAAATTACGCAACAAAACATTATCCGTGTTTTTGTTAATGACAATGTCCTTGAATTTGAAATTCACTAGAAATATCTATCCGCATATATATATATATATATATATATATATATATATTATCGTTACTCGTAGTCTTGGAATAACGTCATTGTGAATGCGTCATCGGTAATAGTACTTAGTGATAATAATGATAGATTATGTCCTGAATGCAGACTAACTCATGTAAAACTACTAAAAATAACTATAAAATAACAACCAAGATTTTGCGTACTTAGAAACTCCATGATATGTTTATTGTTCTGGTTTTAAAAATATTTCATATCAGTTCAACGTTAAGTTTCGCAAGGGATGAAAACTGGCACCACCCATGTAATTAAATAATCAAAAGAATACAGATGATATTGGACTTTTGTTTGTGACCGAACTGCTTTTATGTGGATGGATAACTCTGTTTTAACAGTTTGTTTAGTGTCGCTAGAAACCTCTCAGTTACGTACCTAAGATCGTGTTATATGCTTAATTTGACCAGCATACCCACCTAGCTGTATCTTGCTGAGGTGGTATAACATTATTTCCAGTCGGCAGATTAATTGATTGATTTTTAACTTCCGCACCAGCACTTTTAGACTATTTAGCGCCATCAAATCGATTGTATTTATACACGTTTAAAAATACTAAAAAGTGTAATATCGACCAGCGATATGAAAAACCAAACAGTACAACATACAATGGTAAGATCAAGTCGGCAGAGAATTATTCACACTGTTTATGTTATGCACGGTGTTGAATGGGATCCTCGTTTAAACTGTATAACTTGCCAATTTAACCTTACCTTGCTTATCTGGACTTCGATAAACAAATCAAGTCTGCGTCCTTATCGCACACTTGTCCAGGTTCTACCACCTGCATTATTTAATAATAGTCCACTTTTAGTATAGTGGGAATTATTTATTTCTAATAAATGAAACCACCAAGTGCAATTATACAAATGTCTACACAGTTTCTAATGTAATACCATGCACTCGTTATTAGGGAGGGGATGGGAATTAGGTACAGTAGCAATACCTTACTGTTCCTCATATGAGAGGACTGATGGCAGCAACAGCGCGTTTATGGATATGTTAAAATACTTACAGTAAAGAAATTATAGTTAGCTTACGTTAACAGAAATTATTTTGACAGAATGTTTGACGATAATATCTTGACCAAAACTGCACATTGACCACGACATTATAGCGAAAGAAAGACCAAGTTAGAATATAAACAAGCAGCAAGAAGGGTTAACAGACCGAAATATGTCAGACGGATCGAAACTAGAGAAAGAGAAGGGTGAACAGACAAGTTTTCAAACCTTTACGGAGAGAGTGTGACCAGACCATGATGGTTTTAACCGAATATTTTATAAAGTCTAATATGATATCTTGATCTAGAGTCATGAAAATCTATCGTTATAAATCCGTGTGGGTTTGACTGAGCATGACTAAAGACATTTCCGAATTTGTTATAGTCCATGTCGCAGCACCAGGTCTGGTGAATATTTCGTAGCGTATGAGTGTCAACTCCATTAAACACAGCAAGAATATTACAGTTATCCCTGATCACCTTTGGTACTTGAGTATATTTCTGAGTATGATATATCACATCATTATTTTTATGTCTACCTCTGGAAAATATCCTAGCTGGATTTGTTTGATTGTCTAACATAACATCGTCATATACGAGTAAGTTATTAATAATTGAATCAATAATATCAATACTCAGAAATTCTTCGATATCGTTTGTAAATTAAATAATATCCTCATCGATCTTTGATTTTGCTTTCTTGTTAAAATATTTTAACACTTCGTAACATCGCTGATCACCTACACTCTGGTCTACCATATACAGTTTATCCCATTTCATCCATCTTGTTCTCAAATTGAGTGACATCTGCGTCTTACCACTTCCAGATGGTCCAGTTATAATAATGTGAATATAATTTGGTAGCGCTGAATGATGTTTCACGGGTTTTCGTGTTGTGTCTCCGAAAAATCAATTACATTCATGTTATTATAAATAAATTATGGATCTATCTTGTGTGAAATGTAAATTGTAACAATTAATAATAGATCGGTAATTGATGGTAAGTTTGTACTATGTGATACAAATAATTTAGATTTGTTTCTATGGCTTTAAAAACAACGCATAGGTGTTTTTGCAGCAAAATTTAATAAACTTCCCGGGTCTCCATGGGCAAAATATCCAGGAGAAAAACACTTTCCAGGTTAGAGTTATTATGGCCCCGAAACCAGACTTGACATCCCCGACCCGGTGAATATCCAATAAACGTTATTGATAAGGCGTGCCATGCTCATGATGTTGCTTATAACAGCAGCCATCTGCCACCGTCTAAACAAATTAATTTTACACATTTTGATGTCAGCGTCCCTAATGAAGTTCATCAAGCTGATATATTATTTCTGCCGCATGATACTGTTAATAAACAAACATACAAGTATGCGCTAACCTTAGTTGATGTTGCGAATAGATACAAACAAGCTGAACCATTGAAGACAAAGTCGTCAACTGAAGTAGCTTATGCGTTTGAAAGGATTTATTGACGAGGTGCTCTGCAGTGGCTAAATCTAATGCAGGCTGATCCTGGCAAGGAATTTCAGGATGTAGTGTTAACAACAATGAAGCATCATAATACCATGATACGACGAGGACAAACTGCACTACATCGCGATCAGGCAATTGTTCAACGATTTAATCGGACACTTGCTCAGCGGTTATTTGGATATCAATACGCTAAGGAATTTATTCAGGATAAACGATCTCGTGAATGGGTCAAGAGATTACCAGGTGTGATAGATTGCACTAAATAATGAAATTACTCGAATAATCAATATAAATCCTATTAATCCTATCAAAAAAAGTATATACGTGTACAAAAACCAAAACTGATTTTTCAAAACAACGAATACTCAGCAATGTCACTGTGAGATATTTGTACGAACCGCGTGAACTTGAAGGCGGTAAAATAAGAGCTTCTGATCCTATTTAGAGTGTAACTACACATAATATATCTAACATAGCAAGATCTACGGCTAGACCGGCAATCTATAGATTAGATTCAACTACTCCTCAGCGTGGATTTACACGTGAACAATTACAAGTGATACCCGAGAAAACTCAAGCAACCCCGCGTGGTCTTAACTAACGCCTCTGCGTCTGTTACACTCAAGACAAGTCAACATCACATTATATATGGTATGACCGAGATTATCTTTTCTCTCTGCGGTAAATTGGCGAGGACCTTTATCCGACCATGACCAATGCATTATACAATTTCAACTCGCGCAGTGATTATTCTGTTGTTGTTTCAGCGTAATTATAAATTCAGTATCAATATCAAATTCTCGTTTATATTTTTATCCTGTTGATTATAACCAGCGAGTTATTTTCTGATTATGTCATGGTTGACAATATCATTGATTGTTGTGTCATTAGCATCTAAAACAACTCTTCGAAGTTGATTTATTCTTCGTACTCTGGACACTGCGATGAACTAAATTCGACCATCTGCCATCCAAACAATTGTATCGGATATTGTCAATCCCTGCGAAGAATGTATCGTCATTGCGTATCTTAGCGTCCATGGAGATTTATCAGCACGCAATGCATCTTCGACAACATTGATATTAACCGACACAAAATCATTTAACACGAGAATCTGCTTTTCAGTTTGTCCTGGAATATCAACGTCGATACTCTGTCTTCGTGTATCAGTAGGCCTTTAACACAATGACACTGAACGTGTTGCGAATTTTTCTTTGTGTGTTTCAAATAACTTCATCTGAAGTGTGTCCCTGATTATCTTTCTACTTGCCACTATCAAATCGTTTGGTTTCCACGCTGCCCAAAAATCATTTAAAGGGGTTTCAAAAAGTATTTCACGCGCTATTTCACATTGGATTTTATCCGGTTGTAATCTGATTAATTTCTTAAATTCACTTAATTCTTTATCTAGAGATCTGTGATCAGTATTAATTTCTTCATAATAATCTACAAAATTATTCAGCAAATCATGCGGAGATAAACCAAAAAAATGGTGGTGGTTGACCATGATCGTCACACATTATCACAGCTGTAGTTTTCGGTAACAACCACCCGAGAAACATTTTTAATATCTCTAATGACCCTGTGCATATCTCATCCCAAATAATAATTTCAGGAATATATTTCTTCCCCATTCGATCAGGAGTCCATGCGTCAGTAACTGTGATAAGTGCAAGCATTAACCACCCAAAGTTTCATCTCTCTTGCAAGTCTGTGTGTTGGTGTTAGCACAATCATGTTTGATTTCCCTCGAAATAATTCGATCACACGAGTCGTCTTCACTGACCCACCACAACCGTTTAAGTAACTGGTTTTATATCTACATATTAGATCGGATAACGAAGGGGCTTTTTTGTACGGTTATTGGAAATTTTAATATCTTTTCTAGCTCAGCTACATTTGAATTGTGGCCCCAACATCCTTGACTGTTAGTGTCCATTCGTTTATTTTTTTGTGTCTTAGATCTGTCAACTTGTTTCCACGCAACACATTTGTAAAATGCTCTATTATTCGTTCGGATACACAATTTATCCCTGACAATTTCATAGATTTTGATTTCTCAATCCTCGGTTTGGCATTTATCACATAGATCCCATAAACAACTGCAGTTACAGGATAAGCTTTATCGTATTACGGTTTGTCAATTCCAGTCAGCATTCCTAGTTTGGAATTCTGACTAACAGTGATAGTTCTTTTTTATGATGGGTTCAAATTTGTCGCGTAGAATCCAATGTCCTGTTTCTGAACTGATAATGAATTTCACTCTAAAAACATACTTTCTATTGTCAAGATATGATATTATCGCTGCTGAATTTTGGTCGTTCATGGTGGCATCAACACTACCATCGATTCAAAATGTTGATCAACATTGAGATGCACCATCGCGCCTAAATTCGTTAAATCCCTCATGGATTTTACCTAACATGCTTCTATCACTTACTAGACCCTTATTTGGTACATCTACGGATACTCTATCGAGATTGAATTTAACACTATTCTTAGGTTCGATTTTTGATAATCTTTTGAACTCCTCCATATTATAATTAAAACATGTAATTAAAAAAGAATTTATATATAATGAATCACTATAAGTGGCTCATGATAGGATCAGTAACGGTTTGTAACAAAACATGTAGAAATTAATTTTGTGGATATCATTCACATAGTGTACAACGAGGAAGCTTAAGTCCGTTATCCAGCATACCATGTGGGGTTGGGGTGCGAGTAAATACGCAGCTGTGTCGCAATTCTGGTGGTAAGCGATACAGGGAACTTAAGCGCTATTATGATAAAAGAGTTAACAACTCTAAAAATCATACGAATACCACAATACTACACTGATAGATTCTCAATAAGTAATAATTAAACGAAATAATTAATTAGTCAAACCACATCCCGTGATCATCAACTATGAAGGATCTCGTGATGGTGTAGTCAGACACCGCAGATTAAAAAAAAACATTAGGGATTGTTGATAATAATGGAGAGCTTAGATTTAATGCTGGGGTGAAAATACTATGTGTCTAGATTCACATATGAGTGTTTCCACGGATTGATCAAAAATGGTTTTGTGATTGATCATACTGATTGATGTCCAAAAAATAAAATATTGCATAATCTTCAGGTTATTACTCAGAGTGAGAATGCCAAACGAGGCCGTACGGGAATGTACCCAAAAAATGCGAGATCTGTCAAATCTATAAATGCTGATACTAGTGAAGAAAAAATATTTCAATCAATGAATGCGGCCGGCAAGTATTTTGGCATTAGTGTGCCCTCGGTACAAAAAGTAGCAGAAAATGTATGTAATTTAGCGTTTTCGAAACGTTTTTAAAATAAAAGTCGGTTTGAATATCATATAGAATGAAGGGAAATAACTCGTGTATTAATGTGCATATAGTCTTGTAACAGAGATAACTCTTTTCTTGTTGTTACGGAAATACCCTCTATGATCTCAAGGAAATAATCACGTATTCGTTCTCTGATAAATTTTGTTAAAAAAACGAGTCAAATAAATAAATATTTACAAATATGGTATTCTTTTCTTGATACCATTGTCAGGTATCTTTATTTGTTTGGATGTTGTCAATAATCACGAGAGTAAAATTCACACACCCTTGTTATTGATTTAGTCAGCTTATATAACACGCAGACGGTTTTGTTATTGGTTGTACAAGCCTTGATCGAAGTTCAACTGAAAAACCACTCTACTTCACACTGTCACGTGGTGTGAATGTGTTTTTCCATTCTCTCCGGGGTGCGTTTTGGGTGAGAGTGGTTTCAGTTGAATGTAGAGGAGGGCCTGTATGTATATATATAAATAGTTGTATTGCATTGTCATATATAATCCTTTGTAAATAGTTGTAAATATGTAAATAATCCTTTGTAAATAGCTGTAAATTTGTAAACATTCCTTTGTCAATAGTGTTTCGTGTATTATCAAACCACGCCTTATTGGAATTCGCTAGACTGTTGTTGACAGGTATTCTGTCGTCATTCATATTGGGCTCAGTAGACTGTTTTTGACAGGTTAGGTGTTCTGAAATGTCATCATATATATATATATATATATATATATATATACCTTAATTAAGGTTGTATGTACCTTGAACTTGCTGGAACACAGGAACCGTAAGGTTAAAGGTATTGCCGTCTTTAATTAATATTATATGTTGTGCCGTCTCTATGTACCTTAATTAAGGTATTAAATATGTATATATGTATATAATAAATCATGTATATAGATGTACATATCTGTAAATAAACTCTGAAAGAAAACGGGTCAAAATTGATCCCATTTTTTGTATATTCATATGATATATGATAATGTATTAAAGATATATACATATATTATTTAATGAATTGGTGTATATCGAGAATTTATTGATGAACTAGTTGATGATTACCATAGTGACTAATTGTCATTGGTGACTTTGTAACTAGTGATTGATTCACTGATTAGATAAATGGCATTTAAATAAAATGATCATACGCTACAACCACTATAAACCAACTATGAGTTACGTAGTAAATTCACGATTGCCTATTTATAGGGTCTATTACGGAGATAGTCTTGGTAATGTTATTCAAGGGTTATTTGCAAGGATGGCTCCAGAAATAGCACCAATCGCAAAATAATTATCGATGAAAGCCCTTGATGTTATTCGTGATAAGGGTATTAGCGCTGTTGGCGATGTTGCCCGTAAAGCATTTTCCGCTGCCAAAGAAAAACTAATAACATTAATTCGAAGACTAAAAAACCCACCAGGGAAACTACCATCTACGGAGATTATGCCTGCGATTATTAGCAAAATAATAAACAACGTTGTGGAACAAAAAATAGCATCCCGGATAAATGAAGGATTTGATGCTCAGGGGAATATTACTGCAAATATGATAGTGGGAAGTGTTTTGAAATCGCGATTTAGATCGAAAAATATATAACAAAATGTTAAAATCTACAGCGGATCCAGCCTCGGACTTAGATGACACAGTTTTCAAAAATGATTATGTACGCGATTATCAATGTTATTTCTATAAGAGACAAGGAAATCCTTTCTTCCCGCCGAAGCATTTATCGAAGTAGAAGGGGAACGTGCAACAAATGTTGCAGATAATGATGCCAAAGTTGCCTTTGTCAATAATGGCATTATGGCATTATTTAGTAGCGCTTGATATATGATTGATTGAAGAGAGATTGAATATTTAGAGCATGATGTTGATGTTGCCAGAACAATAGTGGGGTTAGCAAGATATTCTGATGATTATACAAGATCAGCTGGACCATCTATGATGTTTGCTAAGGATATTACTGATCACGCTGAACACATTCAGTATAATAGGGTAAAAACAACACAAAACACTGCAGTTCATCCGGCACCAGCCGGATATGTGAGACCAGGTGCCAATTTTCATGTCATAGATACTAATCCTAATTTCAACCAAGGTTTGCAACACGTGTATCAGTGTTGCAAGGATAGCGTATATTATTTTCATGCGCGAATCCACTATCGTATTTTTGGATTTTGCAGAAATGATAGAAAGGTTATCTTTAAAGCGAAACTTATAGTAGTCCTGGTGCGAAAAGGTGATGATAATGACGCAATCTGGCATGGTGCTTGTGTTGCTGATGGTAAGGTAAATATAACAAAACTCTCACTGTGGATGCCAGGAATGACTCTATCAATCACCGCAGAGGAAACTTTACTATCATTTATGGATACAGGTGGTAAATCATTACTATCATGGCTAACGACAACAACAGATATTATGGAGACTTCTGTTAACGGTATATTTACATGGTACATGGCATCAAAACAGGGGATTTCAGCGCCGTGGCATATATTTGTGGCGTTACAGGATAAGACTCGATTAAATTCACAAACACACAGCCATATGCTATTTGATCAACTAGGTGTTACTGAAGTATCGTTGAGGCTACATGGCCAACAAGAACCATCAGAGGGTATATTACTTGATTACAGACAAAACTAAATAGCACGCGCATATCATCGTTTGCTGACATTTATTGGACGTGATAATATTGTAGATACTGGTCTGCAAATATCACAATTAGGTTATAGAACTCGATATCCGATTTATTATTTTTCGTTGGAACATCTTGTTTTGACCAGACAGTCCGTCGTTGACATACATTTCCGAGCTCGTGGGACCGATTCTCCTGCTGGTTGTTACAGAGTAATTGATGTCATTCTCAGTGACAAATCAATGCTACTAAAAGGTGTTGTGGACGAATGAGGGTACTTGATGCGTCAGTAGAAAACAGTTAAATGTTTTTGTTTTAAAAACATGTAGACAATTAGATCAATCTCGTATTAAATAAAATGTCATTTAGTCTTGTCAATGTTACTCTGACTCCTGGTCAAATAAAAAAATTGCAATCGGATTCAGCTAAACAATGTGGAACTACGATATCGCTAAAACACAATACAAAATCAGATGTCTGGTGGGCAAAACAAACGGTCATTGACAGCTCGTCAAATTAAGCATTTTAATGATGCTATTATAGATAGAACAGGTGTTCAGGTCACTCTCTCTCTCTCTCTCTCTCTCTCTCTCTGCGTCTGCAATCATGGACATGATAAAATCAGGTGGTATATTTCCACTTCTCGCTGCGATTCCCGAGCTAATTGCAGCATCCGCCTCCGCGGTTGCGAAAGATGCCGCTCTCGGAGCTGTTAATACCACCGCTGGGATGGCACTAAAGAACGACACCGGTCAGGGATACAGAATAAAAAGAGACGATCAGTATGAGGAAAGGGTCTAAGACTACCAGGAACTCCATATTCATGGTACAGCGGAAACGGCCTGAGGTTGCCAGGGATGGTTTACTAACTCCGCTGTCAAATTTAGATTTACTCGATGCTGTTAAAACAATTAGCGATAAAAAATCTTTAGAGGTGTTTTTATGCGAGATCATTTACCACAACAATTATTTAGTCAGGTCCAAATAGTACGCATCGGTTAAGAAATACTCCTAGTTCGACGATAATTAAAATTATCAACATTAATCCAGCAGATTAATTAGATAATACTATCTCTGCCGACCCGGTTACTTTAATAAAACGGAAGGACAGTACTATTAACCAGACCTATTTATGGGACAATACTTAATCTTAGAACTTGTGAGCTTCAATTGGGGTTTTGTGCTTGCAACACAATGCTTGACATGTTGGCGCAAAAACCTTAGTTTTTTTTAAGAAATCGAAGATCAGAATCTTTTGAACCATTCACTGGTTTATCCCATTTCCTGCGGATACACTGATGAAACAGAAACTAGATTTTCCACAATAGTATTTGTCTATTCTATAAGCACCAGCCAGAATACCACTTCACATTCAGAATTTAAGAATAGGTTGCCAATATTATATTTTGATGAAGCCAGTATTTTTAGTCAAACATTCAGTTTGTTAATTAATATTAATAATAATTTGATTTCGTACAGTAACAATATGAATACACGATTATAAACACGCCTTTGCAACATAGACATAAGCTTATGATAGAGATAGAGCATGGCAGAATTGTACTCTGTTACAATGTTGTTCAAACTTTCTCATCACTACAGTGCAATCAGGTAACTAAGATTTTTAATGCATTCTAACTTCTTGCGACTTGTCACGAAAAAGGTGAATCTTCGTTTTGTTAAAATAATGTTTTGATTGCATCTTAAAGTTTAATGTTTCAATTATTCATCCGGATTGCAAATATGTACGATACAGAGTTTTAATGTACTTCAAATTGATGAGCTTCTTGCATAATTTAATGTATATAAGTAATGTTGTCTAATGTACTTGTCCTGAGATGACTATATTGATTAATGTATTTTTTTCAGCTCACGTGTTTATGAAAAAGTAATTATTGTTTCATTTCAAGACTCGTTGTTTAATTGTTTCATTTGAGGCACGAATGCAACTCTTATACGTTCACTATGTTCAGTGATTTCTGTTTCATACCTCAAGAAAAGACTGTTGAAAGAAAGCCGGTGTCGTTTTAGTCCAAAGCTGCATTTAGCAATTTCATAATCCGATGTGCATTCCTTAACAGCGAACTTTCAGAGATGGTGCGATCGTTCTAGGCCCACGGCTGCATGATACAGATTTTATGTCATAGTTACCAGCCAACCATTTCGCAACCACCCCGTCATATAAACTGTGGAAAGACTTGCCTCCGTTAGGTGATGGTGAAATACTGTACTAATTGCAGTTGTAGCTACCAATCACACAACTATACATCTCCCCACCGCGCCATTTTAAACCCTTGTACTATAACCCTGGAAACATATTGTATTGATATTAAAGATGTCTTTAACGTTACGAATTTGAATGGCACTGGTGTTTTGACAGCTCTTTTCATCTATTGTAGCCAGTTTATTGTACTCAAAATAGAAAAAATGTGTTACAAAGCAAACTTAAATTTTGAGTTGTCTATAATATAATGCCTAGTATTGTATTGTTTAACCTGCATACATCATCGCCAGTTTATTATAAAATGGGTAATAACTAATAGGAACTTTAGTAGACATAGTCATATATATAAATCTCAATATTAGCCATAATTTTACGTGCATGGCATGACAGAACGAAAGTAATTCTGTATGAGTAAACTATTCCCTTTCAATAGCTATCAGTATTTCATCTTTACATCTGTTGAGAAAAGCTATGACATTTTTTGTATTATATAATCATTAATATCATTTCATCTTCTCTAATCAGAGAAGCACATTTCCATTATGCTCTCTCTCTCTCTCTCTCTCTCTCTCTCTCTCTCTCTCTCGATCCATCGATCGAAATGAAACAAAAAAGATCGATGCTATTAAACGATTCATTTTGCAAGGGTTTACATTTGTAAACAATTTATCGAAAGTTGATAATACAGATTATTTTCAATTGCAGGTTTTAAAGCTTTATCTGCACAATAAGGACTGTTTAGTAGAGTAGACATCATAAAATAGGTGTGTTTTTTAACAACGGTAAAGGTTTGTATTCTGTTCATTAAAGTAGAATGTTAGGCCCATTTAATTATTATCCATACTTAAGTTGAACTCTTTCTTGGAAATCTACACGACAATAACCTACACAGCTTGGAGTCCTTGTAAAACTGCATATACAATATAAAGCTGAATGGATTGCATATTTGATAATGTAGATTACGAAGCAAACATACTATCAGTCCCGTTATGTTTGAAACTTGTTATGCAAGACACGTAAAGAATAGGCTCAAAACCGCAAATTATGATATTACATTCATATTACATTGGTAATCTAAATCGAACAGGTTAATTGAGGAATCAAAGTTTAGACTTTCTTGAAAGGACGACGAGTATAATTTTAAACACTTTCAAGAATACTGTGTTTGGATTTTTACCTGGGTATAAGATATTTGCTAACATCTTTGAGAGAGTTAGTGTCAATCAATAATATCAGATATTTCCAGTTCAAAGAGATACACAATTGAATTAATGTTGCTGCACAGTGGCATCTTATTATTCGTATACGTCCTTTAAGCACGTTTGATACGTTCATCTAATCCCATTAATCGAACAGTAGTAAGTGAAGGTACATAGCAAATTCATTTCAGCTCTGTTTCTGAAACTGTTATGTTGATCCCGGTTGAGCCATATGGCATGTATTAGAATGCGAAATGTGTTTAACTGTTCTACAAAAAATCGATATGCATTTTATTATATCTGTATCCATTATTTTGATCCTGTATTCAAAAATAACTAAAACAACTAATACTGGAAGTGTTGCACGTTTTTCATTCTGTTGCTAAAGGCATACACGATTTACTGTGTACATTGAACACCGGTAGAAAAGGCCATTACTTCATCAACGAGGAAAGCACACTGAAGAAACGAATTTATATCGAATATCACGAACTCATTTTTAAACCAATACAAGTACCAAAAGGTCCTGGATCTGCAATAAACAGTGAATTCGCATAACATCAAAGTTGTAAATTGTTCAAAGGCATAGGCGTTATACTCTGTGTGTGTGTGTGTGTGTGTGTGTGTGTGTGTGTGAGGCCGCTCACTCTACCAATTAGATAAAACAAATTTTAAATGCATTTATTGAGTTTGATATTTGATCGAAATATTTACAATTAACACAAGTTCAGAGATTACAAACTACCTACAAATCAGAGTTATGTTTGTAAAAACTACCAGGGTTACGTTTGAAGAAAAGAACCAGAATAGATACGGCTGCATCTCAAGTACAGAACTTCACCCGTTACCAGAATAGGTCAGTCTGAAATATTTAACTTTTAGTGGCGTAAGTGCTTGTAGCCATATTTCTTTTTCTCCATCATTACCTTTATTGTAGCTAAATTATCAAACCACTATTTATACCGTACACAGATGATACTTGTAGGTAGGTACACTATAACGATTCATAGTAGCATTACATTTGGCTTTAAGTGTCTAAGCCAATGCAGTGGCTATGACACACAAGCAGTAGCTATGACACACAAGCAATAGCTATGACACACAAGCAATAGCTATGACATACAAACAGTAGCAATGACACACGAGCAGCAGCTATTACACACAAGCCATAGCTATGACATACAAGCAGTAGCTATGACACACAAGCAGTAGCTATGACACACAAGCAGTAGCTATGACACAAAGCAGTATCTATGACACACAAGCAGATGCTATGAAACAAAAGCAGTCGCTATGACAAGCAAGCAGTATCTATGACACACAAGCAGTATCTATGACACACAAGCAGTAGCTATGACATACAAGCAGTAGCTATGACACAAAAGCAGTAGCTATGATATACTAGCAGTAGCTATGAGACACTAGCAGTAGCTATGAGACACAGCCAGTAGCTATTACACATAATCAGTAGCTGTTACAAACAAGCAGTGGCTATGACACACAAGGAGTAGTTATGACACACAAGCAGTAGCTATGACACACAAGCAGTATCTATGACACAGAAGCAGTATATATGACACACAAGCAATAGCTATGAAACACAGGCAGTAGTTATAACACACAAGCAGTAGCTATTACAAACAAGCAGTAGCTATGACACACAAGCAGTAGCTAACGGATCTGAGTTCCGTCCAGCTCACCCTGTATCAGCTTTCGTTGAACATCTCTGTGGGAAACATGATACTTCTAAATTTACAGAAACAGCTACCGAGACGAGTTCCCAGATGTAACTAAAGTGGAAAAGAGTTCTATCGCAGACAGGAGTTAAATTAGGTTCGTCTGGTTCGCTGTCGGGCGCACATACCACTAAGTTTAAAAGTTGCTAATAAATAACTGTCAAAAAGGTCATATTTGTATTAAAATAAGTACTACCGAGTCTGAAGTTTTGTGATAAAGTCTATATGATTTATTGATTTACATGCTTTAATCCACTCACTGATCCGCAGTGCCGTGCCATAAGTTTAAATGTTTATGGAGACGTTAATCTCTGGCCATCAAAAGTGGTGTGCCTATGATAAAATGAATTATTAAAGTTGCAAATAATCGGACGTAATGAAGATAGATTAAATTCCCAATGCAGAATGAAACAGTTGAAGAAACTGTATTAAGATATCCATAATAATATCCAAATCGGATCACCTCAGCTGTTTTGATATTGTTCAATGAAAACTGACATACATTACATACATCAATTTGACTCAAGATGTTATGACCATAACAAAGTGCTGATTGTGTTTAATCTTTACATGCAATATGTGTCGGGTAAGAGTTCATCAACATACACCATCATGACAATGATCTCGAATACAAATTTTGACCATAACGTTGACTGAGTACTTAGAGTGTATCTTTAGTCTGTATTATAGATTGAACTAATAAGCCAGTTGTATAGACTAGAAATAAACTGTTATTGCTAACCGACACACGTGACTAATAAACGGAGATATTATCCTATTAGTACACAATTTGATCCCTAAGTTAACCAGATACTGACGAGACGATTACATACATGAATGTAAAAGTTATTTGTATAGCGAACAAGCATTCAACTGTGTTTATTTAATTTAGTCTAATCATAATCCATACTCATTATTTTCATTTCTCAGCTATTCTTACACAAATCCCTCCTTTTCATAAAAAAATAGTAATACAATAATCTAGACAAATGTTTTCATTTTTACGTTCCTTGTCAATTATAGGCGTTGTAATGATTGAATGATAGATATGCTCTCAGAGATCTGTGATGAAGCCATATCAAGCAAATAATACAAGCTTGAACTCTTTCTGTCATACACAGCATAATGGCATGGATACCTCTAATATCGATAATAGAAGGTTAACAAATAAAGTATAAACTGAACTCGCTTGCTAAATGTCCGTGTCCCAAGAATAAACATGCCGATATTTTTATTGGATACAATAGATATTGAAAAGTGTAATGTTCGCCACGTAGCTGATTATTAATATTATTATTGCTTGTTTGGGAATCGGCGAAAAGTAATCCCTAGCGTATGCTCAAGTATTCTCGAGCAGCCTGGTTGCCGGATTTTCAACAGCATCGGGGAAAAGCTGACAAACAAGAGAAGGAGAGAAAGCCGAAGGGTTGTATGTCCTTTCAGGGTTTTTTGCGTGTTCTTCCTCCATTACTGATACTACGTCATGTGTAGGCTTTTGCTGAAAAATGTCGTTAAAGCTACACAAACAAATAAGTAATAACGTTCAGTTGAATATTTTCTTTTCTCTCTGTATTTAGAGAGATACAGGGTGGTTTCACAGTCACATCTAACCTGAGAGAGAGAGAGAGAGAGAGAGAGAGAGAGAGAGAGAGAGAGAGAGAGAGAGAGAGAGAGAGAGAGAGAGAAGATGTTTTGGAAAATAAAAGTACTTTATAGATCAGAGGCGAAATCAATTGTACAAGCTACACCTACATTCACTTTCTTCACCTCACTCTTGACACTAGGCGTGTAAAGGTATGGGATTACCTTTAAATGTGCCTTTCTATGATGGATATAAAAATCCTATACAATTTATAACTGTTGTATATAAATCAGCATTCCTTGTCTGTTGGCAATATTTATTATACTCCACATTTATTTCGCGCTATCAAGGGTTTTTGGGCCTCTTAAGAGTATGGTGTTGATGGTCAGAGGTGGATGCAGGTGTGAAATGGTGTGGGAAAGGGGATATAGCCGGTGTCTTTCCTTCCACACTCAAACCGTAAGCGCAAAAGAAATGGAACGTTTCCAAGAATATGTTTCCTTTGCTTCCTGATAATTACATTTCTGGTTTGGAAACTCTTAAAATAGAGGTCTTTCTGAAGACTACACTCTCTGGGTCTCCACTGGTTGTGTCACACTTATTCATTGACTACTCGTTTATGACATATATTACCTTGATCCCCCTTCCACAGACATCTCCCTCCTCCATGATCACGATGGTGATTAGGGTTATAATGATATATATAGACTATTGTATAAAGATGACTTTTAAGCTGATTTCTGATTTACATATATCCAGGAATTCTCCACGAGTTCTAAATGGAACCAGATGCTGTCTTTTATTGATTCTCATGTTGCCTTTGGAAGTTGAGTAAGTGACAATAGAAAGACGGATGGTTATCATTAGAATTTGATTTTGGTTACAAAAGCAAACAGAAAGTTGTACAACTTTCAACATTTACAATATAGAAATTCTTTGTATAGATTGTGCTATATTAGACGTTTATGATTAAATATGTCTTTACAATAAGACGCTCCATCCAACAGAAAGAAAATAAACAGACCTCAAACAATCCATTTTAATAAAGTTTTGTGCAACTGTAATGGCTCTTTTCACTTCATTTATTACGTTTGATTTGCATATAATTTAAATGGAACAGCTTTTAATATGTCCAAATTTTGCAAGTTTGTTTAATGTTTATTACTTTCGCCGTCACGGTCCTATGGCCTAATTGTTATACACCCCCGGGAAATTAATTCTTGGTGGGAGGTGTACAAAAAATACATAGACAGTCTTCAGAACATTCTAACATTTCGTTTCGCTTAGAATATTCACTGGAGATATGTCTATGGGCGCCCCCAAAATATATAATAGCATGGATGCTAAAGCTCTACGTCACACACTATGGTAACCATCACAGGATAATTCAGAATGAACCCTATGAAAAGACACAAAAGCTACCCAGTGTGAATGCTAATCGCTCATCATCGCTATTATATATTTTTGAAAAATATATCAATATCAAATTTATCAAATTTTTCAAATTAGAAATATATATTATATATAAATGAAGTCAATATCAATTTTTCAAATTAGAAATATATTATTATATATAATATGAATTCTGAAAATATCAATTTTTCAAATTAGAAATACATATTATATATAAATGAATTCAATATCAATTTGTCAAATTAGAGATATATATTATTATATATAAATGAATTCTGAAAATATCAATGAGATCATAACTGAGATTTTAAATTTGAAAAATCAAGGAATTAAATTATCAAATCGATTAAATTGTGATCAGATTCTTTCTGGTATTCCCAAAAGGGTACGCTTTTATAAAGAAAATCCAGAATGGTATTCGCGACTCCCTTGCATTCTGTAACGACGTCAGTAAGTGTGTCCCGTTATTCACTGTTGAAGAAAAAATCAGAAACGAATATGAGCAGCAATATAAAATAAAACGCACAATTAATATGAGGGTTAAAACAATAAGAGATATTATCCGCAGAACCGAAAACCCCACTTT
Source organism: Unio delphinus (assembly GCA_029339505.1). NCBI lineage: Eukaryota > Metazoa > Mollusca > Bivalvia > Unionida > Unionidae > Unio > Unio delphinus. The sequence goes on from JAQISU010000512.1 coordinate 118,005, forward strand.
GGTTACCTCAACAAAAAATGTTCTAACCATGGTGATAAAGTCACCAGTGACATGTACAATACTTCAAAAATTATTATTTATTAAGGAAATCGGAAGTATCTCTATCATTGATAGAGCTGTTTGTAGATTTATTTTATTTTTGGTCATTTTTGTTGCATTTTTCATGGATTTTGTTGCATTTTTCACTGCATTTAACAAGAAAATATGTCGTTCTATCGTACATTTAACAAGACAATCTGTCGTTCTATATAATGGTAAACTAAACACTAACGACTAGATTAGCACGTGAAAGATTAACTGCAATTAAGAAATTTATACCAATCCGTGATTCTGTTAGAGAAAAACTACAAGGTAGATAGAGTCTTCAGACTGGTTTATAACAGGGACTGAAGAATTGTTTAAATCAATTACCACGGCAATAAAAGATGTAAAATCAGCCACTGAGCGAGCAATATACGGAAAAATTCCCAAGGAAGTAAAAAGGAAAGAAGCTCCTCTTCTTCCTGTACTTGAAAAAATAGCAAAGAGATCCAAACAAACAAACGAAATCTTTAAAAAAACACTTCCTGGTGATATAGTAACCGCTGTAAAACAAAACGAACAACAAGAACGATAACTTCAAGAAGAAAGACTAGGTGATATTGATGTTAGCGCACCGCCTGAACCACTTGAAGAAATTGAAAAAGAACAACAACGTGCTACTGCAAGAAAAGACTATTCACCCGAAAATATATGTACGACTGATGCATTAAATATAATTAGAGGAATTAAAACAAACTCTGAATTAGCTGATTTTACTAGAATAAATTTAAAACAAGGAAACAACATTTAAATGATGAATTTGACGAAGCTATAAAAGACAAAGACACATGGGCAACAAAAATATATTTGGCGAGACGCGGTGGAACCAGAATCACACAAAAGATGCATCCTAATTTTGGTAATTATATGGCTATGGTAAAGGGTGTCACACAACCTCCGCCAGTATATACAGCAGACCCAATCCCGGGTGAAATAGAAATAATGGCAGAAGCCAATTCTGAAAAAAGTGCAACTGGTATCACTAAAAAATCAAGCGGAAAGGGATTTTCTCAGAGTGGATCAGGTAGTCGTCTTGTTCGTTGTCCTGGTAATATTTTCAGCGATATAGCACGATTAGAAGTACTCATAGGAGGAAAACGAGCTGGAAATAACTCACCGGAAATAATTAATGAAGCAGCTGATATCTGCATGCGGTTATTTCAAGGTGGCATCATGGATATTGGAACATATCGAGATTTCATTGATGAGTTAGTAAAACATCATACGGATTTTTCCAATCATGGTTATCATAGTGACTGAAAATCCTTTGGATTTTTGATCACAGAAATAGAAATTCTTTGAATTTCATTAGCATAGAAAATGCAGGCATTTATGGGAAATCGTGTACGATGAAAACCCAAGGGATTTTTGCAATTAGATAAATATTCATTTAGAAAACACTAGTGTTTTATAATAAGATGATCATACACTACAACCATGATAAACCAACCAGCGTCTATGTAGTAAACTCATGATTGCCTGTTTATAGAGCGTACTATGGAGATGGTCTCGGCAATACCATTGCAGGGTTATTTGCAAGAATGGCTCCAAAAATAGCACCATTAGCAAAACAATTATCAATGAAAGCTATTGATGTTATTCGTGATAAGGGTATTAGCGCTGTTGGTGATGTTGCCTCGAAAGCGTTTTCCGCTGCAAATGATAAACTAATATCGTTAGTTCGACGGCGAAAGAAGCCGTTACCATCTACAGAAGTAATGCCTGGAAGTGTTAGCAAAATATTAAATACCGCCGTGGATCAGAAATTAGCGTTCGTTGGTGACTTCGTCGTTAACGTCGCGATTATCAATTTTATTCTTATCATGCATTACAACCTGATCTTCGATCAAGAATAGAACTTCAGGTTCATGATACCAGTAAATACTTTCTACCCGCTGAAGCATTTATCGAAGTGGAGGGAGAACTTGTAACAAATGATGCAACTCATAATGATCCACCATACGCAGATAACCCAAATGTCCGAGTTGGTTTTGTTAATAATGGTATGATGGCGCTATTTGAGAGTGCTAGATATATGATTGATGGAAGAGAAATTGAATATATTGAGCGTGAGGTTGCTGTTGCCAAAACAATAATAGGGTTAGCAAGATATTCTGATGATTATACAGGATCAGCGGGTCCATCTATGATGTTCTCTAAGGATATTAATGATCACCCTGAACACGTTCAGTATACTAAATTACGGACACCGCAGGATACTGCATCTGATCCACAGCAAGTAACTGATCTGGGACATGAAGCAAGACCAGGTTCTGCATTTGATGTTATAAAAAGTACTAATCCTAATTACAACCTAGGATTTTCAACACGCTTGGCAACACTGAAAAGACCACGACGACAGTTTTCATGCGCGATTCCACTGCATCATATATTTGGATTCTGTAGAAATGTCCGCAAAGTTATCTATGGAGTGAAGCATCAAATAGCACTTATGCGGAAGATTAATGATAATGATGCAATCTGGTGTGGTGCTGGTGTTCCCGAATGTAATGTCATTTTAACAAAACTATCATTGTAGATGTCAGTAATGACTCCATCAATCACAACAGAAGAACGATTACTATGATTTATGGATCATGGAGGAAAGTCATTGCTAAGTTAGTTATCAGTGAACACGGATACTATGGATTCTAATATTAATGGTAAATTTACATGGCACCTGGCATTAAAACAAGGTATTTCAGACCCACGTCATATATTTGTTGCGCTACAGAATAGAGAGCGATTTCTCTCTCAGGAACGCAGCCATATGATCTTTGATAAGATAGGTGTTAATGAAGTATCGCTGAGAATAAAAGGACAACAGGAACCATCCGAGGACATACTACTTGATTACAATACCAACCAAATAGCACGCGTGTATCATCGTCTGTTGTCATATATGAGACGCGATCAATATGTAGATACTGGTCTGCAAATATCACAGTTGGATTTTAAAAGTTTATATCCCATCTACTACATTTCGCTGGAACATCTTGATTTAACAAGACATTCTGTCGTTGATATACACTTTAGAGCTCGAGTAACCGATCCTCCTGCTGGTGGTTATAGAGCGGGTACTGTCATTCGCAGTGATAAATCAATGCTACTCGAAGGTGTTGGTGGACGAATGAGAGTAATTGATGCACCAGTAGAAAACATGTAATGTAACAATTAGATCAATCTGTTATTGTATAATGTCAGATAGTCATATTAGTGTTACATTGACTCAAGGTCAACTCAAGATATTGCAATCAGAATCAGCTAAAAAAATGTGGAACCACGATAACGCTGAAACACAATCAGATGTCTGGTGGTCAGAATAAATTGTCACTTACGACTCGTCAAATAAAACATTTCAATGATGCTTTCAAAGATAAAAAAAGGTGTTCAGATCACTCTCTCTCTGCAGCTGCGATCAAAAACATGATAAAATCAGGTGGTATATTTCCATTGTTAGCTGCGTTACCAGCGTTGATTCCAGCAGCAGCCCCAGCGATACCGCGGCTGGGATGGCACTAAAGAAAGCTACCGGGAAAGGATAGAAAAAATGGAAAGGGTCTAAGACTACCAGGAACCCCGTATTCATGGTACAAAGGAAGCGGCCTGAGAATCCCAGGAACAGTTTAATAGTTCCCATGTCAAATTTTGATTTACTCGATGCTGCTACAAAAATAGTAATTAAAAACTTCAGAGGTGTATTTATGATTGATCAGTTGACGACGGAAAAAACAAAACGTTGAAACCGGTATTATTAATCTTGATAACAGCACCGGACCTGGAACCCACTGGGTTGCATACGTGATGGATCCGCGTGCAATTGTTTATTTTGATTGATATGGGTTATCGCCACCTAAAAAATTCATGCGTTATATACAACAATTAAATACTTTTCATAAAATGAAGACTTGGTACTCAAAGCTACCAACACAAATGATGAATGACTTGCCAATATGCGGCATAGAAGTATTAAATGTCTTTGACGCTATTTCATCATCGAGAAAACCACCTCATCAAGTCGTGAATAAATATAATAGTAGTCGCTGGAAATCTTCGAAGAAAGGTAATTAGAAAATCAAAGATTTTTACAATAATATGGTTGATATTTGGGGGAGATCTTTATCAATGTTGAAGAAACCCGGTGCCGATGGCACTGCGGGAGTATCTGCAACCGGGGGATGTGAAAAAAATAATCGAAAATGAAATAGCTATGATGTTGAACTTAGCAAGTGTTGACCCCAATTAAATAGTTGTATTTCAAGATCGTCAGGGTAAATTGAAAACGAGTAATATTTTTCTTGATGATATTTTAGTTAAACAACTCAACGTAGTATATGATACTATCGCGTTGTTTTCAGATCAGGGTAAACTCAAAACAGGCGCACTTGTTTCAACAATCACAGATAAAATATTAACACTCAATAACAATTATATATCCTTCGCGAATTCATTGAAATCACTCAATGATAAGTGTGACGATCATATAAATATATTTAGTAAATTTAATGATTTACAAAGAAGTATAATTAACAATATTGACACATCTATGTTATAATTTTTTGATAATCCTCCAGTGACCACATCGAAGCTCATAGAGATAAAAGCTTCTATGTTAGAGTTTGCAAAACTTTAATCCAGATATGAAAATCACGTTGAAAAGTTTACATCATTTCGTAAAAATATCATTAATAATTTTTTACAACCACACTGGATAAAATTGACATAAAACTTCCTGATATTAAAACATTCATCGAAGATATGAAAAACTTCATCGAGGCAATTATAAATGATGCAACGAGGATGATAGCAATCAGTGAAAAAATAAAAATCCCTCACGAACAAACAAATATCGTAAATAATGTGTACGCGTTCCAACACTGATCATTTACGTGGACACCTACAAACAATATATTAAATATCACTGCAACCGTCAAGGGTATTTATCGATTAACACTCGTATCACTGACTCAATTTAATATTTCATCAACGAGTTCATCTGGGGTCAACAATATAATATCAACGATCATTGACAAGGATACAACTGAACGATTAACAATAGCATCCACTGATAATAATTTGGCTAGTGTTTCAGTAACTTGGTATGTGGAATTCGTAGCGGATTTAAGTAAATAACTAAGCCACTAACGTTTTCAATTGAAATCTGTTGTAATAAATAAGATGTCATCAACGATGATTTCATCGCCGACGATACCTTTGGTATCTGAATATCGCTATGATCAGGTCAGAGAATTTCAAACTAAACTTATAACACTCACTAAGGGGTTTCAAGTAAAATTTAAAAAAATACCGACGAAGAATCACCGCAGTTGATGTTACCGTATACTCGGTGAGTGGTGCAATAACCGGAGCTGGTATTATACTCTCCTCGGTGACAATGATTGCTCCGATAGCTGATCCAATTTGTATATCAGCGGTGACAACAGTAGCGGGAATTATTTCAATAATAACAAAAAATAATATCATCATGCAGCCAACGCAAACTACAAGATTACGTAGTTAAATTCCACATTGTGTCAACCTCGTACTCACAATTATCCTCGATGATATCATCAAGTCTCTATGACACATTATTATCAGATAGTGAATTCAGCGCGATGTTACGTGTTTATGATTCCGCGAGGTCAAAATTAAAGCGACAACATCAGTATAATAACAACAATGTCAGGGACATCGTCGCAATAACTACTTCAGCAAATAGCGGAAAATACCAACCCGGTGAAAACAAATATATCAATAACCTCAACGAATCCTCAATTCAGTGTGAATTTCTCTACTCCGATTCCCGTGAAGGAGATAGCGTTAGCAAAGTTACGAGTATACCATAGTTGGCCAAATATTAGATCGGTAGCATTTGGTGGTCAACAACCGAATAATTCCTTGGTGTTTGCGAATAAGAATCGTGAAGATGGAACTCCAGACTAGAACGTTGTTTCGCTACCATCTGGGTCATACCAATTCGAACAAATCAATAACGAATTCCAATGTAGAATAAAATCAATTACTGGAAATGAATCGAAAATCGCTATAACAGTTCATGAGCCAACGTTATCATCTGCAATTTAGATAAACTCGCCGGGATATGTCGTAAATATCTATTAGAGTTCTATAAGAACAATACTGGGTTGGCCTGAAATACCACCTGAGGCATCTTATCAAAAGCCCAAACCAAAAACATCGTATTATGTCACGGATATACAATCATATCATGAAATCACCCCATCATATCGAGAGTATTTACATGATATAATAAATACAAAATTAACCGATAGATTCATATTTATCGATAACAATAACATGCAATGATATTTTCTTTTTGCGAAAACTACTGATTCATCCATTACAATCACAGTTACGTTAACTAACATCATTGATTATTTGAAACAGATTAATCAATTACATAAAACACAACTAGAACGACTAAGACAGAGCTTCCAAGAGCATCTCTCTTATATAACAAGGTCACGTGATGAGATCATAAAACTCGTTAGGATATTAAATCAGCTTGTATACGATATGGAATATATCAAGAAACGAATAATTCAAGTAATAATTAATGATAAGAAAAGTGATAAACAAAAATTCCTAACTGGTTACAATATAACAGAGGCCAATTTACCCGATTTTAAGTTTCCTGTGTAAAAAGCAAATGAACTAAAAAAATCTGTTAATGATCTTATTGAAAAACCTTTTCTATGATACTTGCCAAATGGAAACACAAACAACAATCCTCAAGTATTTATAATGACCCAGACGGCGGTGGTAGACTTATCGCTCCGTTCAAGGTAAATATATCCTCAGTGATCGCATTGAATTTAGCATGTGATGTTATCGAAGGAAGCTATCAAATAAATCTTGAACGATCAAATCAAGCACAGCAGGGATATATTTTATATTCATTTGCACCAACAGCTCCTCCAGGGTTTCTAATCATTGAGGATCCCACTAATCCAGTCTATATGCGATGTCATAAAAATTTGTTAACGAGAATTAATTTCAGACTCACTGACCAGTCCAATAATCTAATTGATTTAATAGGTGAGATTTTACAAATTAGTCTGTTTGTGAAATCCTAAAAGTATTTTCGTCCTAAGCACTTTCATTGTAGCAACTCTTATCGTGAAAAAGAGATTTTCATCCCAAATTATTAGTATTAAACCCATAGCAGCGGGGGGAGGGGGGGGGGGGGTACGAATTGAGACAAAGTTTGCTTGACATAAAACCAACCAATGGAATTTAATGGAAAATCCCATTGAGGGTAACTCTTTCATAAGCCGTACATATATCTGCACGAGTTATCTCCCTTTGGTGTTTATACACATAATAGAAATTAGAATTCAGACATATGTAAATTAAATTATATGTCCGGTTCTCTTGGAAATGGCTGATCTAGTTATATTCTCTGCTACCTTCTGTACATAGTCTCTACAAGTATCGAAATATTTTTCAGCTTCGTTTATTGGTTTAAATACTATCTCTTCGTTACTTTTTATATTAAATGATTTTATATGCCTAGCATTTTTAAAGTTTTTTCCAGTCTCACCTAGTTCAGTATTCTCACTCTGAGAAATAGCTTGTAGATTCAATAAAGAATTATCGGTTTTAATATTATTTATATGATTAATAACAATACCATCTTTGATAAATACATGAAAACACTCATACACGAAACGATGATTATGATACTTTTCCCCCAGCGCCAAACATAAGATATCCATGATTACTCACAACACCAACAGGTTTATTCAGTCTACGGTTTCTGACAATACCGTCATAATTGCTGATCACGGGATGCGGTTGAAATGTTTGGTCCATTTATATATAATACTATTTGTCTAATTGATTGTTTGGTTTAATTATTACATTATTTGTAAATCTTTCAATATAGTCTTGAGGTGTTCTTATGATTTTGTCATTGACATTAATGGAATTATTAATTCGTTTATCATAATAACGCTTCAACTCTCTGTATCGCTTACCACTGCAACTTACACATACTTGCGATTTACCTCGCACACCTACCCCACATCGGATATAAGGGAGTGGTCCAAAACTTCCGTTACGAAAACTTTGCATATGATATCCACAAAATTCATTTGTGCATGATTTGTTACATGCGGTTACTGATCCTATCATAAGCCATTTGAAGTGGTTCATTATATAATAAATTCTTTATTAATACTTGTTTTAATTATAATATGGAAGAGTTCGAGAGATTATCTAAAATTAAGCCTTGGAAAAATGCTAAATTTAATCTCGATAGAGTCTCCGTAGATGTACCAAAGGGTCTAATAAGTGATAGAAGCATGATAGGTAAAATCCACGATTGGTTTAATGAATTCAAACGCGATGGAGCATCTCACTGATGGTCAACATTTCAAATTGATGGTGACGTTGATGCTACCATGAACGATGAAAGAGCAGCACTTATAATCTCACATCTTGACAAGAAAAAGTACATTTTTAGAGTGAAATTCATTATCCGTTCAGAAATGGGAAATTGGATTATTCGAGACCAATTTGAACCAATCTTGAACGATAAAAGAACTATCACTTTGAGTCATGATTCCAAACCAGGATTGCTAACTTGGATTGACAAACCGTACTATGAAAGATCTTATCCTGTAGCAGCAGTTGTTTACAGGGTATATTCGTTAAATGATATACCGAGTAATTGAAAAATAAAACCATTGAAATATTCGTCAAGGATAAATTGCGTAGCAGAACGAATAATATAACACTTCTCAAATGCGTTGCGTCGAAACAAATTGAGGGATCTAAGACACAAAAATATAAATGAATGGGAATTAACAGTTAGGAAGAATGGAGCATCAATTCAAGATATAACCAAATTCGAAACATCATTAAGATTTACAATAACCATAATGACTATTACAGGAGAAATATTACACGAATCAAAATATAAATCAAAAGGAGCTTCAATCAAAATTATTGACCATAATGAACACGCGTGGACACCTGCGGTAACAATATTTCCACGGCATAGAACAAGAAAATATTACACGGGAAATTGATTTGATATTATTTATCAGTTAAGTAAAAACGATCCTGTGTCAGTGTGGTTACTTCACAGTTTTGAAGACGAAGAGGCTAAATTCGATCAATTTGTAAGACCAAACGGAGAATTATACCGTACTGAAGCCCTCCACAACGAGATGAAAAAACTAGCTAGTGGTTTTTCAACAGAAGATAACGAACAGTTATTAACAAACTGTTTTACAATTTTGTCGGTTGCAGCTCATTTTGCGAGAAAGAAAAACATGTGGAACAAAACAAGAGCTGAATTTCTATCAGATATTAAATCAAGCTGCGTGAAATATAACCATGGTGGATTATGGAATACAAAATACACCTCTGAAAGTATTATTTCAGGTGATATGGTTGCGTGTTATCCAGGGAGTTTTCTCGGGCACGGAGAATGTGCTAAGTATTTTAAACGATTTGGACATCCCACACATGAGATGACCCGTGTTGCAATTAATGGACCATTGCCAGATTTTGATTTAATTGGATTTACTCGTGTGGTATCATTTGAATTGGCTACAGGACTTCATCCGTGCTGTTATATTTGGATTGGTAGACACATGTCTGAAAAACACTGAATGGCAATAGTGTTATTATGATATATGATTGATTCTAAAATGTTGATATCGCTGATTGTTAGTGAAGCGATTATATCATATCGAGGGCAGACTGAGGTCTGGTTACCACAACCTGATAGTCTTGATAGTATAATAAGCGATTACCAAAAACAATTCCCCGATTTCGACGAAGAATATATCTTGAAATGGTCGAAACAGATCTTTGAAGTTAGAAATAAACACGCAAAGGATCTCGGTAAAAGAATAATCGGTAAATTCACTCAGGGTGGAAACAAATATGACAATAACATATATTCTTCACGATTGATTATATATGATGCTGAATACGATTTTATAATCCCGGATGTAACATCTAAGGGCATATACGTCAATCGTAAAGACGCTTTCTTGTCCGATGGAACCAAATTGGATACAATTGTTACTTACATCGATGGAATAAATCTTCAGTATGCACATTTGAGGTAGTCTATGCTAGCTTATGCTTCTATTAATTTATTTTCAATGATAAATAGATTTCCTGACACTGCGGTTAGAGTCGCCACTGATTTATTTTATATAAACGCGAAGTATAGCTCAGCAGTGGCTAAATTTACAAATTCTGACGAAACTTAGGGATCATGGAGAATTAAAAAGGAAATGCTTCGTGATTATTCCAAATCATCAGATGTTACGATTGAAAACAATTACTTGAAAAATAATCAGATATCAGAACTATATAATGCACCGTCCATATGTGATCCAATATGTAGATGTAAAACCAGCTACCTAAACGGCTGTGGTGGGTTAGGAAAGACGACTCGTGCGATTTAATTATTTCGTAAAAAAACTCCTACGGATTTTCAAGCATCAAACATGACCGACCCATAGACTTGCAAGATAAATAAAACATCGAGGAATTAATGCTTGTACTTATCACAGTTTATTTCGATGGAAAGGCGACGAATGGACTCCTGATCGAATAGGAGAAAATTATATTCCTGAAGTCATTATTTGGGATGAAATATACACGGTATCGTTAGATGTATTACAAAGATTTCTTGATCGGTTATTGCTAGCGAATACAAAAGTAATAATGTGTGGCGATCATGGTCAACCAACACCATTTGTCGCTTTGTCTCCACATGATTGGTAGAAGAATTTTGTAGACTATTATGAAGAAATTAATACTGATCAAAGAGCACTTGATGAACAATTACGCGAGTTCCAAAATCTAATTAGATTACAACCGGATATAATCCAATGTGAAATAGCACATTAAATAATTTCGGAAACACCATTAAATAATTTCTGTGAAGCGTGGAGACCAAACGATTTGATAGTGGCAAGTAGAAAAATTGTCAGAGACACACTTCAGATTAAATTATTTGAATTGCATCAAGACAAAGTTGCAACACTTCCACCACCGCTGTGTTATAGACCCAAGGATACACGAAAACAAAATATCGAAGTTGATACTCCGGGGCAACGTGAAAAACAGATTCTCGTATTAAATGATATTGTGCTAGTTGATATCAATGTCGTCGAAGATGCTTTGCGCGCTGATAAATCCCCATGGATTACGCAGTGACAATACAATCATCACATGGATTGATTATATCCGATACAATTGTTTGGATAGTAGATAATCACATCGAGTGGTCAAATTTAGTTTATCTTGCGGTGTCCAGAGTACGAAGAATAAATCAACTTCGAAGAGTTGTTCTAGACTATAATGACACAAAATAAGTGATATTGTCAACGATGATATAATCAGAAAAAAACTCTTTGGTTATAAACAACAGGATAAAAGAAATAATAGAGAATTTGATATTGATGCCGAATTAATAATTACACTGAAACAACAACAGAATAATCACTGCGCGAGTTGCAATTGTATAATGAATTGGTGTTGGTCGGATAAAGATCCTCGCCAATTAACCGTAGATAGAAAGAATAGCAGTATTGGTCATACCAGAGATAATGTGATGTTGACTTGTCTTGAGGTGAGCAGCAGAGAGGGTGAATCAGACAACTTTTTTTTTTGGTTATTTTTTATTATACCCTTAAAACGGTACGAATAGACCCTTCTCGCGAAAAAATAAGTCTCCGACCCTTATGATTGTTCGCGTTTTCGTTGATGAATCATAAAATGTCGCAACGTCGTTGTCACTCACCCTCTCTGCTGCTGAAATTTTAGTTCTGGGTTAACCGAATATTTGATCTAGTCCTTACTACGACGAAAATCCTTTCAGGATGAAAGTCCTTAGGACTTTACAAACAGACTAATTTGTAAAACCTCCTCTTGTAAATCAATCAGATTATTGGACTGGTCAGTGAGTTTGAAATTAATTCTGGTTAATGAATTATTATGACATCGCATATAGACTGGATTCACCGGGGACTCAATTATTAAAAACCCTGGAGGAGCTATTGGTGCAAATGAATACAAAATATATCCTTGCTGAGCTTGATTTGATCGTTCTAAATTTATTTGATAGCTTCCTTCGATCACATCACATACTAAATTGAGCGCAATCACCGTTGAAATATTCACATTGAACGGAGCAATATGCCTGCCACCACCATCTGGGTCATTATTATGTTTGAGGATTTTTATTTCCGGTGATGCTGTTTTTTTCCACGTATCATGAATTATTTTGAAACCGACATCGATGGCATCATTGAGAGATTTTTGTAGTTCTAAGATATTATATCCTGGTAGTTTGAATGTGGGGATATCTTTGACGCGTATATTATACTTCGTTGCAAATGTTGTTCTCGTTTGGGGGTTATTGTGATCTAATATATCCTGAATAATTTTTAGGTTAAATGTTTCCATGTCATTGATGATTTTGTTACATGTTTCTACAACGCTGATAAATTCATCTCGAGTGAGAGTACCGGATTTAAGGGATATTAACAACAATGAAAAATCTTTATTCATTGCTGTGAAATTGTCAATGATTTTAGGTTCGTTAACAAAAAAATGATGATGCTCCTTTATTTCCTCCTCTTCTCCAATTGGTCGATATACTAAACTAAAAAACTCTATAGTAAATCTATGATCTTTATAACTCTTTATTGGATTATCAGGTTTTATTCTGTCGGTGATATAATCAGATTTTTGTGGTTTTGGTAAATCAACGGTTTTTCCCCCGAGTGGGATTTCAGGCCATCCCAGTACGGTTCTAATAGAACTCTGATAGATATCTACGACGTAACCCTCTGTGCTTATTTCAATGGCAGATGATAGTGTTGGCTCATGAACCGTTATAGCTAATTTTGATTCTTTTCCAGTAATCGATTTTATTCTACGCGCGAATTCGTTATTGATTTGTTCGATTTGGCATGATCCGGTTGGTATGGAAACAACGTTCCAGTCTGGGGTACCGTCGGGTTTATTCTTATTTGCAAATACCAGTGAATTATTGGGTTGTTGACCACCAAATGATTTTGACCTAATATTTGGCCAACTGTGATACACTCGTAATTTTGCTAGCGCTATCTCCTTCACTGGGACCGGAGAGGGGAAATTCACACTGAATTCTGGATTCGTTGAGGTTATTGAGATCATGCTTGTTTGTACTGGGTTCGTGTTCTCCACTATTTGTTGAAGTAATTCCATCTGTGTTGTCATTGTTATTATACTCATGTTGTATTTCTAATTTTGACATCGCAGAATCATATATATCTACCATCGCTGAAAACTCACTCTCTGATATAATTGTATCATCGAGCGATGACGATATCAATGAGGATAATTGCGAGTATGCAGTGGACACAACATGAAATTGAATTATGTAGTCTTGTAGTTTCCGTTGGCTGCATGAGGATATTTTTTTTGTGATTATTGAAATTATTCCAGCGATTGTTGTTGCCGCAGAAATGCAAATTGGAACAGCTATCGGGGCCATCATTGTCACTGAAGACAGTATAATACCAGCTCCGGTGATTACACCACTCACAGCGTACACAGTAACATCAATTGCGGTAATTCTCCTGCGGTATTTTTTAATTTTCATTGCATACTCCTCAGACAAGGTTTTGAGTCTAGTTTGATACTCTCTGACCTTATCATAGCGATATTGCGATGATGAAATCATTTTTATTTTAAATACGCTATCGTTTTCAATTACGATTTACTTAAATCCGCTACGAATTCCACATACCACGTTGTTGAGACCCTAACCAAATCTGTATCAGTAGATGTAATTGTAAACTTTTCAGTTGTATTCTTGTCGATGATCGTTGAAATCGTATTATTGACCCCGGATGAACTGGACGATGAAATATTAAATTGAGATAATGGTGTTACTAGTGTTAATCGATAAATACCCTTAACGGTTGCAGTGATATCTAATTTGTTGTTTGTAGGTGTCCACTCAAATGATCCGTGTTGGATCGTGTATACTAAGTTGTTGGTTTTCTCATGAGGAATTTTTGTTTTTTCAATAACTGTTATCATCCTCGAAAAATCACCTTTGACGGCTTCGATGAAGTTTTTCGTCTCATCGATGGATTTTTTAATATCAGGGAGTTTTAGTTCAATTTGTTCGAATGTAGTTCCAATAAATTTATCAATGATATTTCTACGAAATGCGGTAAACTGTTTTATGTGTTCTTCGGTTTTAGATTGAAGTGTTTCTAGTTCCAACGCAGAATCGTTGAGAGTTTTAAATCGATCTGTAATCGTCGAAAAAAGTACACCCGGTTTGAGTTTACCCTGATCGGAAAATAACGCGATAGTATCCTCGATTGCGTTTTGTTGTTTAACCAAAATATCATCCAGAGAAATATTACTGGTTTTCAATTTACCCTGATCGGAAAATAACGCAACGGTGTTCTCGATTGCGTTTTGTTGTTTAACTAAAATATCATCCAGATAAATAATACAAGATTTCAATTTACCCTGTTTGTCTTGAAATACAACTATTTCGTTCGGGTCAACATTTACTAAATTCAACGTCTCAGCGATTTCATCTTTAATTTTTTTTTTTATATCCTTGATAGAATCAGGAGTTGCAGTGTCATCGGGTTTGGGTTTCAGAGGTCTTCCCCAAATATCAATCATGATATTTTATATATCTCTCTCTAAAAAGCGATTGCTGGTGTAGTCATTTACGACAATGTGTGGTGGTTTTCTAGATGCTGAAATAGCGTCAAGGACATTTAATACTTCACTGCCGCATATTGGTGGGTCATTGATTTGTTGTGTTGGTAGCGTAGAATACCAAGTCTTCATTGGAAATTGTTTTATGTAACGCATAAACTCTTTTGGTGGGGCTAATCCATATGAATCAAAATAGACAATCCCACGTGGATCAATAGCGTATGCAACCCAGTGAGTTCCAGGTCCGGTGCTGTTATCGAGATTAATAATACCTGATTCAGTTTTGTTTGGTTGATGTGGTAATTGATCTTTCATAAAACACCTCTGAAATTTTTAATCACTAGTTTTTTAGCCGCATCCATTAAATCAAAATTGGACATGGGAACCATCGAAAATTTGGGAACCATAGGTTCCTCAATTAATAAACCGTTCCTGGTAGTCTCAGGCCTGATCCGTGAACGGATCTCCCGCTGTACCATGAATACGGGGTTCCTGGTAGTCTTAGACCTTTTCCGCTGTACCATGAATACGGGGTTCCTGGTAGTCTTAGACCCTTTCCCCTTTTTTTATAACCCTGTCCAGTTGCCTTCTTTAGTGCCATTCCTGCTGCAGTACCAACGGCTCCTAACGCTGCCGCTTTAGCCACCGCTGGGGCTGCTGCTGCGATCAATGCTGGTATTGCAGCTAACAATGGAAATATACCACCCGTTTTCATCATATTTTTAATAGCAGCCGCAGAAAGAGTAATCTGGACACCTTTTTTGGCTGCAAGTGCATCATTGAAATGTTTTATTTGACGAGTTGTCAGCGATAATTTATTTGCACCACCAGTCATTTGATTAGGTTTCAACGTGATTGTGGTTCCACATTTTTTAGCCGATTCTGATTGCAATTTTTTGATTTGACCAGGAGTTAACGCAACACTAATAACACTATATGACATTATACATAATAGATTGATTCTAAATCGTTTACATGTTTTCCACTGGTGCATCAATAAATCTCATTCGTCCACCAACACCTTCAAGTAACATTGATTTATCACTGAGAATGACAGCAACCGCTCTATAATTAGCAATACCATCAGGAAGGGTTACACGGGCTCTGAAGTGTATATCAACGACAGATTGTCTCACCAAGTCGAGATGTTCCAGAGAAAAGTAATAAATCGGATAGAGGCTTTTGAAATCCCATTGTGATATTTGCAAACCAGTATCCACATTTTGATCACGTGCCATAAACGACAATAAGTTATGATAGACACGTGAAATATGATTTTGACCGTAATCAAGTTGTACATCTTCAGATGGTTCCTGTTATCCGTTTATTCTCAGTGAGACCTCTCTAACACCTAACTGATCAAATATCATATGACTTCGTTGTTGATTACCAACTCGTGCATTATTTTGTAATGCAATAAATATATGACGTGGAGCTGAAACCCCTTGTTTTGATGCCAGATGCCAAGTAAATATATCATCAACATTATCCAGTTTAGTATCCGTAGTCACTGATAACCAACTCAACAATGATTTTTCTCCTTGGTTCATAAATGATAAAAATTTTCCTTCTGCTATGATTGATGGAGTTAACACTGGCATCCATAATGCTAGTTTTGTTAAAATGACTTTACCATCAGCAACACCAGCATCATGCCATATTGCATCATTATCAGTACCCTTTCGTACAAGCGCTACTGTGTGTTTAGCTCCATAAATAACTTTTCGGACGTTTCTACAGAATCCGAATATATGATGCAGTGGAATTGCACATGAAAACTGTCGACGCTGTCCTTGCAACATTGCTACGCGTGTTGCAAATCCTAGATTGTAAGCAGTAATAGTATTTATGACATCAAATTCAGCAGCTGGTCTTACATATCCGGCTGGTGCTGGATCAATTGCTGTAGCTCGTGTTGCCTTGACTCTAGAATACTGGTTGTGTTCAGCGTTATCAGTAATATCCTTTGCAAACATCATAGATGGACCCGCTGATCTTGTATAATCATCAGAATATCTTGCTAACCCTATGATTGTTGTAGCCACATCAACTTCACGGTCAATGGATTCAATTTCTTTTCCATCAATGAGATATCTAGCGCTTTCAAATAACGCCATGATACCGTTATTAACAAAACCAACTCGGGTAGTTGGGCTAATGTCATATGGAGGATCATTATGAGCAGCATCATTTGTTACAAGTTCTCCTTCTACTTCAATAAACGCTTCACAAGGCAAAAAGTATTTACTGGTATCATGAACTTGAAGTTCAATTCGTGATCGGAGATCGGGTTGTACTGCGTGATAAGAATAAAATTGAAAATCGCGGACTGAATCATCTTTACGCACTGGGGCCTCCATATCAAATGCTGGATCAGGTGACCTTTTGAACATTTTATTCTATTTATCAGAGTCTAAATCGGATTTTCCATTTCATCGTGAAAAACGCTAGCGTTTTCATCGTGGTTTTTTAAAGCCACTTCCTGCTATCATGTTTGCTGTCATGTTATTTTGGTCCTCTTGATTTACCATCGACGCTAATTTTTCATCTACTGCGTTATTTATAATTTTACTAACACTTGCAGGCATTTCTTCTGTAGACGGTAACGGTTTCTTTTTTCGTCTCACTAATGATGTTATTTTTATCCTTCGCAGTTGAAAACGCTTTCCCGGCAAGATCTCCAACAGTACTAATACCCTTATCACGAATAACATCAATGGCTTTCATTCCTAGTTGTTTAGCTAACGGCATCACTTTTGGGGCCATTCTTGTAAATAACCCTGCAATGGTATTACCTAAACCATCTCCGTAGTATGCTCTATAAACTGGAAACCGTGAATTAACTACATAGACGGGGGTTGGTTTATCATGATTGTAGTGTATAATCATCTTGTTATAAAACTAGTAGTTTTTTAATTAGTGATCAATCGCTGTAATAACCATGGGCATCTTTGTGATTTTCAACTAACTCAGCAATGAGTTCTCGATATACATTAATGTCCATGATACCACCGGCAAATAATCGTCTACAGATATCAGCTGCTTCATTAATTATTTCCGGTGAGTTGTTTCCGGCTCGTTTCCCTCCGATGAGGACTTCTAACCGTGATATATCACTGAGAATGTTACCAGGACAAGTAACGCTAGTGTTTTCAACTATTCCGCTACCTAAATACTCATCTTCAGTTGACTCCTCTTCATCCTCTTTAACTACTATATTCATTTGCTTTTTTTTACTCAATACTTTGTCTTTAAAACTCTCAAAATCATTGCGGTTACCTTCTGTGATTTTAAATCTACCACGGTTTGCCAAGTATATTTTTTTTTATCCAATTCTCGTCGTTTTTTATATACTCTGTATACTCTTTGTTTACAGCTATTTCTCTTTGATCGAGTGCAAAATTCCACACGGTAAATTTAATTAAATTATTGTCATTTTTAAACTTTTAATTATGTTGTATGAATAGTTTGTAAATATACTTTGCGGTGAATACATTTTTGATATAGTAACGTCTTCTTCCTCTTCTTGTTTTCTTGCAATAGCACCTAGTTCTTCTAGTACTTGCTCTTTTGTTTGTTGTTGCCGTGAAGTAGCTACTATATCCACTGGAAGTGTTTTTAATGATTTTTTTGTTTGTTTAGTTCTTTTTGCTATTTTTTCTAACACAGGGAGAAAAGTCTCTTCTTGTTTTTTTCCTTGCTCAGAGATTGTTGACACTATCTGTTTCGTTGTTGTAGTTATTGGTTTAAACAACTCTTCAGATCCTGCAGCAAAATCAGTCTGAAGACTCTGTCGTTCTTGCAGTTTATTCCTGACAGAGTCGCGAATTGGTATAAATTTCTTAATTGCATCTAGTCGCTCACGAGCCAATCGGGTCGTTAATGCTTCATTGACCATTATTTGAAATCAGAAACCATTTTTCAATTGCAAAACAATTTTTCCCATCGATGATTCCATCCTTAACGGTCCAATTTTTTATTGCTGTGAAATATTTTTATTTTTTATCCATTGATTTTGCCTGTTTTTGACAGTTTTGGTGGTTTTCAGTTGAAAATCTCAAAGAGATTTTACAGTCAAGTAGTCGATTTTACATGGGATTTTCCATAAGGAAAAGCTGTTAAAACTCATTTTTGATGATTTTTTAGCCATTTTTCATCAATTTTTGCCTGTTTTCGTCATTTTTCATCGATTTTCATCAAAAAACCTCGTAGGGTCAAGTAGTCGATTTTGCATTGGATTTTCCATAGGGAAAAGTTCTTAAAAGAACTTTCAAAGCTGTTAGGATTCTATTTTATTTTCGCAGTGTGAAATATTTTCACTGATTCAATCAAAAAATGACAAAAAAATGAAAATCTCAAGGAGATTTTACTGTCTGACAAAATCTTTTGAGGGTCGGTCAATCAAAATAGTTCATTTTCTTGAATTAACGCTCGTAAGTTTCTAATTTTAGAATTAACTTCCTTTTTCAATTCATATTCGTTACCCAATTCTTTTCGTATTCCTTCCACGATAGTATATAACGGAACAAACACACCTACTTCACTGGAAAATGCAAGAGAGTCTCGAATAGAATTTTGAATTTTTTTGATGAGTGCATATTTCTTTGGTAACATACTTGTTAGTGCTAACTCCGTATTCTATATCCTGAAAATCCGACTTGATTTGATCAGGATTTAACCCATCTGACAATTTAATATCCTGATTTTTCAATTTTGCAATTTCAACTATGATGCTATTCATATTTTCAGAATTCATATATGATAATACATATTTCTAATTCATTTTTCAAAAATAAAAGAGCTGTTAATATTTTCAAAATTCAGTCTGTATATATAAATATCTTTTTTAAAAATTCAGTCTGTATATATAAATATCTTTTTTAAAAATTCAGTCTGTATATATAAATATCTTTTTTAAAAATTCAGTCTGTATATATAAATATCTTTTTTAAAATTCAGTCTGTATATATAAATATCTTTTTTACAATTCAGTCTGTATATATAAATATATTTTTTAAAATTCAGTCTGTATATATAAATATCTTTTTTAAAAATTCAGTCTGTATATATAAATATCTTTTTTAAAATTCAGTCTGTATATATAAATATCTTTTTTACAATTCAGTCTGTATATATAAATATATTTTTTAAAATTCAGTCTGTATATATAAATATCTTTTTTAAAATTCAGTCTGTATATATAAATATCTTTTTTAAAAATTCAGTCTGTATATATAACTATATTTTTTAAAATAATTCTGTATATATAAATATCTTTTTTAAAATTAATTCTGTATATATAACTATATTTTTTAAAATTAATTCGGTATATATAACTATATTTTTTAAAATTAATTCTGTATATATAAATATATTTTTTAAAATTAATTCTGTATATATAAATATATTTTTTTAAATTAATTCTGTATATATAAATATCTTTTTTAAAATTAATTCTGTATATATAAATATAAATGCAGACAAAAATAAATATCAACCATGATGAGCGGTTATCAGTCATTTGACCCCCTTGATATAGGCCGCTGTGGTTCTATTTGCATTCATTGGGTCCCTTATTAGGCCTTTGTGTCTTTCATAGGGTTCCTTTGTTAGAGCATTTTTCTGTTTCTGTTTTATATCAGAATGTTTTTTTTTTTGTTTTTGCTCTTTGAGATATGACCCTATGACCGTTTCTTTTAGCCGATAATTCATTCTGGGGTTACCCAATGTGCATCCACGAACCTTTTTTTGGCCGGTAATTCATTTTGAACACCATACGGGGCTACCCAAATGTGATGGAGAGCTCATTACATCCATGGATGTTATTTATTTTAGGGCATTGTATGTGTTTACATTCAACATGCCACCCATGAAATCAAATTCATGGTTGCGTAAGTTGTCAAAAATCGACAACCCACGCTACCGTAAATTTGATAGCATGGATTTGCATGTTATGTGAATGCACACAGAGGGGTTGCCCTTTTTCCCCTCAATTAAATAGAAAAAAAAAACATCCACCGTTTCACCATCAGACAATTTGTCTGCTATGGGGCGCGAACATGTGAAGAATAATTGTCTGGGTTTACAAGCCAAACACGATACCGTTAGACCACTGTTCACGTCCATAAAGAATAACGTTTTTTAACATATATATGTTGCAAATATTCATATAGTATATAAGGGGAATTAATACAGCAATCCGCAAGGTGTGCTATTTTATTTTCTTGAATTACTTATTAATGGTGTTTCACAGTATCTAAATGAGACAGCATATTTGACTTAAACACTAAAACAAAGAATATAATTGTTTGAAAACATTTCTTTTCTTACAAAACAATGCCCAGCCGCTGAATCACAATAACCCATAAAACAAGTTAACACAATCTAAGGGAGAAAGTATATAAGGTAACTTGATACAGCAATCCACAGGGTGTTATTTTATTTTCTTAAATTACTTATTAATGGTGTTTCACGGTATTTAAATGAGACATAATATTTGACTTAAACACTAAAAAAAAGAAAATATTTCTTTTCTTATAAAACAATACCCAGCCGCTGAATCACAATCTAAGGGAGATAACTCCCTTGGTTATATCCATTGGTTATATTTAAGAGTTGTCTCCCTTGGTGTTATAGACATACGAAAATCGAATTTTTTGTCCTGTCTCTTTTGAAATGGCCTGTAGATTTGGTAAAGAATTATTCTGAGAATCGGAATCAATATGATCAATAACATAACCATCCTTGATCAATCCATGAAACACCTCGAAGACGAATCTGTGACAGAGATATTTTTTCTTCCCAGCACTAAACATCAAATACCACAAATCCAACTGGATTCTTCAATCTGCGGTTTCTGATAATACCATCACGGGATGCTTCATAATTAACAAGCACGGGTGAGGTCTGAATTCTTGGTTCATTTGTATAATAACACTATTTTTCTAATTCATTGTTTGGTTTAATTATAAGTCTCTGTATATAATCTTGAGGAGTCTTTATGATTTTGTCATCGTTGGGGTCAATGACAGTATTTTTTATTCTTTTATCATAATAGCGTTTTAGTTCCCTGTATCGTTTGCCGCCACACATAATTGCGATTTTCCCCTGACCCCAACCCCACATCGAATACAGGGTAACGGACCAAGGCTTCCACGACGAAAGCTTTGCATATGATACCAACAGAATTCATTTCTGCATGATTTGTTACACGGTGTCACTGATCCAATCATAAGCCATTTGCAATGATTCATTATACTTAAATCTTTCATTTAAATGCTTGTTTTAATTATAGTATGGAGGAGTTCGAGAGATTATCGAAAATTAAGCCCTGGAAAAGTGTTCAATTCAATCTTGATAGAGTTTCTGATACACCAAAGAATAAAATTCTTGATAGAACCTTGATTAGTAAAATCAGAGACTGTTTTAATGAATTCAAGCGTGATGGGGCAGCTCATTGTTGGTCAACATTTCGAATTGATGGTGTTGTTGACGCTACCATGAATGATGAAAAAGCAGCAGTGATAATCTCAAATGTTGGGGAAGAAAGAAATTTTTTTCGAATAAAATTCCTTATCCGTGATAATGGAAAATGGATCATTAGGGACAAATACGAGCCTATTCTTAAGGACAAAAAAACTGTCACTGTGACTCGGGATTCCAAACCAGGAATTTTGACTGGACTTGATAAACCCTACTACGAAAAATCTTATCCTGTCACAGTAGTTGTTTACGGGATATATCCACTCAATGACAAACCTGATATTGCAAAACTAGCACCCATGAAATATTCGACAGGGCTCAATTGTGTAGCAACACGAATAATAGAACACTTCACAAATGCGTCCCGGGGAAATAAACTAACTGATCTAAGACGAAAAAAAATAACCGAGTGGGAGTTCACGGTAAAAGAGCATGGGGCAACAATTCAGGATATAACTAAATTAGAAAAATCATTAAGATTTCCAATATCGGTAAGGACAATCACCGGAGAAGTATTATACGAATCGAAATATAAATCACAGGGAGCTCCCATTGAAATTATTGATCATAACGCACACGCGTGGTCATCTGCAGTAACAATATTCCCACGGGATAGAACCGTAAAATATCTATCCCAAACCGAAGAGTTTTTTTCAGAGCAGAAATTATTTGATGCTATTTACCATTTGAGTAAAAACGATCCTGTGTCAGTGTGGCTATTTCATAGTACTTCAGACGAAGAATGTAGATTTGATCAGTTTGTAAGGCCCAACGGAGAATTATACCGTACTGAAGAGCTGCATAATCAAATGAAACAACTAGCAAGTGAGTTTTCTCTGGAGGAAGACAACGATCAATTATTAGCAAACTGTTTTACAGTACCATCCATTGCAGAACATTTTGCTAGAAAGAAAAACGCGTGAAAACCAACCCGAAGTGAGTTCTTATCAGATGTCAAATTGTCCTGTCTTGAATACAGCCATGGAGGATTATGGAACACAAAATACACCGCTGATACCGTTATTTCAGTTGATATGATTGCGTGTTATCCATGAAGTTTTCTTGGGTATGGAGAGTGTGAGAAATATTTTAAACGATTTGGACACCCTACACACGAAATGACCCGTGTTGCTATTAATGGACCACTTCCTGATTTTGATTTAACCGGATTCGCTTGTGTAGTATCATTTGAAATGGCTACAGGACTTCATCCGTGCAGTTATCTTTGGATTGGTAAACACATGTCTGAAAAACACTGGATGCCAATAGTGTTATTACGGTATATGCTTGATTGTAAGATGTTAAAATCATTAATTGTCAGTGAAGCAATTATATCCTATCGAGCACAGAAATCAGTCTGGTTACCACAACCTGATCTAGAAAAAATAATTAGCGAAGAACGAAAACTGTTTCCTGATTTTAATGAACAACAAATCATGGATTGGTCCCAACAGTTATTTGAAATCAGAAACAATGAAGCAAAAGACCTTGGACGAAGAATAATCGGTAAATTTACCCAAGGTGGCAAAGATGATAATACGAGATATTCTTCACGATTGATTATAGACAATGCTGAATACGATTTTGTAATCACGGATTTAACGAATAGGGGCCTATATGTCAATCGTAAGGACGCATTTATGTCCGATGGAACCAAATTGGGTACAATTGTTACTTACACTGATGGATACAATCCGCAGTACACACATTTGAGAGCTTCTATGCTTGGTTATGCTTCTATGAATTTATTTTCAATGATCAATAGATTTCCTACCACCGCAGTTAGAGTTGCTACTGACTCATTTTACATAAATAGCAAAATGGCTGATTTTAAGGCTACTGGCAACGAGAATTGGGGGTCATGGAGAATTAAGAAGCAAATGCTTCATGATTATATTCCATCAGCAGATGTTACCATTGAAAATAATTACTTAGAAAGCAATCAGTGTTCAGAATTTTCTAGTGCACCCCCGATTTCTGATCCAATCTGTAGATATAAAACAGTTTATTTAAACGGCTGTGGTGGGTCAGGAAAAACAACCCGGGCAATTGAGTTATTTCGTGTTTCCAATCCAAACATGATTGTGCTAACACCGACTCACAGACTTGCAAGAGAAATGATACAGAGAGGGGTAAATGCCTGCACTTATCATAGT
Organism: Unio delphinus; assembly: GCA_029339505.1. Classification (NCBI taxonomy): domain Eukaryota; kingdom Metazoa; phylum Mollusca; class Bivalvia; order Unionida; family Unionidae; genus Unio; species Unio delphinus. Next base: position 142,454 of record JAQISU010000512.1, read on the forward strand.
TTCTTTAGATGGAAGGGAGATAAATGGACTCCTGAGCGCATGGGAGAGAAATTTATTCCTGAAATTATCATTTGGAATGAAATAGACACAGTGTCCGAAGATGTCTTAAAAATATTTCTTGAGTGGTTGTTATTGAAGAATACAAAAATCGTCATGTGCGGTGATCACGGCCAACCACCACCATTTGTCGGTTCATCTCCCCATGAATGGCTAAAGGGTTTTGTAGACTATTATGAAGAAATTGATACCGATCATAGATCACTTGATAATGAATTAAAAGAATTTAAGAAACTAATTAGATTACAACCGGATAAAATCCAGTGTGAAATAGCGCGTGAAATAATTTCAGAAACTCCAATGAATGAGTTTTGGGAAGCATGGAGACCAAATGATTTAATCATTGCAAGTAGAAAAATAGTCAGGGACACACTTCAGATGAAGTTATTTGAATTGCATAAACATAAATTTGCAACACTTCCAGTGCCCCTCTGTTATAGGCCATCGGATACACGAAAACAGAACATCGAAGTTGATATTCCAGGCCTGACAGAGTCAGGGCGTGAAAAGAAGATTCTCGTATTAAATGATATTGTGCTGGTTGATATCAATGTCGTTGAAGATGCATTGCGTGCTAATAAATCCCCATGGACGCTAGGTTATGCAGCAACAATACACTCTTCACAGGGATTGACTATATCGGATACAATTGTTTGGATGGTAGATAATCGCAAAGAATGGTCGAATTTAGTCTATCTCGCAGTGTCTAGAGTACGAAAAATAAATCAACTTCGAAGAATTGTCCTGACAGAGTCAGGCGATGATGAAATCATTGGTGGCGATGATGAAATCATTGGCGATGATAATGATATTATTGATAAAAACTCTCCGGTTACAAACAACAAGACAAAAAAAAAACAACGAGAATCTGATATTGATGCTGAATTAATAATCACTTTGAAGCAACAACAAAATAATCACTGCGCAAGTTGCAATTGTATAATGCGTTGGCAGTATTCGGATAAGGATCCTCGCCAATTCACCGTTGACAGAAAAAATAACAATCTCGGTCATGTCAGAAATAATGTGATGTTGACTTGTCTTGAGTGCAATAGACGCAAGGGTGCTAGTTAAGCCCATGCGGTGGTAATTGAGTATCCTCAGGTATCACTTGTAATTGTTGTCTAGTAAAACCCCGTTGAGGGGCAGTTGAATCCAGTTTATAGATTGGAGGTCTACCCGTAGATCGTGTTATACTAGATATCTTGTGTGCAGTAACACTCCAAATAGGATCAGTAGCCCTTTTTGTGCCACCCTCAAGCTCTCCTGGTTCGTATAAGTACCTCACAATGACATTACTACCAAGAATTGGTTGGGAAACGCTAAAATCCTTTTGTGGTTTTTCAGGTATCGACTTCTTTTTAATCGCGTTGATAGGTTTCATGTTGATGGTTCTAGTAATCTCGTTATTCAGTGCAGTAATCACAGCTGGTAACCTTTTAACCCATTCACGGGATCTTTTTTCTTGGATGAATTCTTTTGCGTATTGATATCCAAATAACCGCTCAGCAAGGGTTTTATTAAACCGTTCTACAATGGCCTGATCACGATGTAGCGCAGTATGTCCTCGTCTGATAGTGACTTTATGATTTTTCATTATTGATAACACTGCACCCTGAAATTCCTTGCCAGGATCAATTTGTAATAGATTTGGCCAGTGCAGAGGACTCCTTCGATAAATCCTTTCAAATGCAGAAGCCACTTCAGTGGCTGATTTCGTTTTTAACGGTTCTGCTTCTTTGTATCGACTTGCAATATCAACTACGGTTAATGCGTATTTGTAACCACGATCATGTGGCAGAAATAATATATCAGCCTGATGAACTTCATTGGGTCCGGTCACATCAAAATGCGAGAAATTGATTTGTTTAGGCGGTGGTAGATAAATTTGCCATAGTGCCTGTTTGGATAACCAATGAGCCGCAGTTGTTTTTTTCACTTTTGCAGCGCTAGCGAGTTTATGGACTGCTGATTTACCCTTCCAGTATCCTCTTGGGGAATAATAAATAGATTCCATGTTGTTATTAATTACCAGCACCTAACATCAATTTACTTTTCATAGCCGATTTTATCAAAAAGGAAGCCAATTTTTCTTTGAAAGATTTATCAGAAATAGCATTTAACGCATGAATTAATTTCACATCTGCTAGATGCCTGTGTTGCAGATTACTGCTTTTATAAGATACATCATGAAGGTGACAGGCCTTATCAGTAGCGTTTATTGGTTCCTCACCGGGTCGGGGCTGATTTTGATCATTGAGTCTGATATCAAGTCTTGTTCCCGGTCCACAGTAGCTATATCCTGGAAGGTGCTTTTCTCCAGGGTATTTTGCCCATGGGGTTCCAGGGAGTTTAGTTAGCTTGGCTGCGATATCACCTCCTCGTTTTTTTTTAAAGGTTCCTTGAGTTCCTTGGGTTTAGAAACAAATCTAAATTTCTTTGTACTACATTGTACGCATTTACCAGAAAGCGCTGATCGGTTATTTTTAGTTGTAATCGTCAAGTCATCTGTGCCAGTACGTTTTTTACACTTCACACAATATAGATCCATAATTTATATATAACGGCATGAATATAATTGATTATTCAGCTACCCGACGACGGGAACCTATTAAACATCATGAAATGTTGCCGAATTCAATTAGAATGATTATAATCGGACCATCTGGAAGCGGAAAGACACAACTGCTACTTAATTTGATAACGAGATGGATGAAATGGAACAAATTGTATTTAATAGCCCCGAGTGTAGACGATCAGCGATGCTATGAAGTGTTAAAGGATTTTAACGAGAAAGCAAAAGAATTTCAAATCGATGAAGATTTTATTGAGTTTATTACTGATATAGAGGAAGCCCCGAGCATTGATGCTATTGATGGAAGTATTAACAATTTAGTGGTATACGATGATATCATGTTAGATAATCAAAAAAATCCTGCTAGAATATTTTCCCGAGGCAGGCATAAAAACACTGATGTGATCTATGTCACTCAACGGTACACACAAATACCAAAAGTGATCAGAGATAATTGCAATGTGTTGTGTGTATTTAACGGCGTTGATACTCATACGCTACGAAATATTCATCAGACCTGGTGCAGCGGTGATATGAATCATAATCAATTTAGAAATTTCTTTAGTCACGCTCAGTCAAAACCACACGGATTTGTGACAATAAATTTAGCAGACCCTAGGACACGATATCGTATCGGACTTGATAAAATATTCGGTTAAAATCACCGTAAACCTTAGCAGCAGAGAGGGTGAGTGACAACGACGTTGCGACATTTTATGATTCATCAACGAAAACGCGAACAATCATAAGGGTCGGAGACTTATTTTTTCGCGAGAAGGGTCTATTCGTACCGTTTTAAGGGTATAATAAAAAATAACCCAAAAAAGTTGTCTGATTCACCCCCTCTGCTGCTAGGTGCTAGTTAAGACCACGCGGTGGTAATTGAGTATCCTCGGGTATTACTTGTAATTGAGTACGAGTATATTCTCGCTGAGGAGCAGTTGAAACCAATCTATAGATTGCTGGTCTACCCGTAGGTCGTGTTATGTTAGATATTTTATGCAGTGACACTCCAAATAGGATCAGTAGCCCATTTGTTTACTACCTACGATCTCTCCTGGTTCATATAAATACCTAACAGTGACATTGCCGAGTATTGGTTGTTTTGAAAAATCATTTAGTGGTTTTACGGGTATATACTTTTTTAATCGCATTGTTAGGTTTCATATCAATTGTTCGAGTAATCTCATTATTTAGCGCGGTAATTACGCCTGGTAATCTCTTGACCCATTCACGCGATCGTTTATCCTGAATAAATTACCTTATTATATTGATATCCGAATAACCGCTCAGCAAGTGTCCGATTAAATCGTTCAACAATTGCCTGATCGCGGTGTAATGAGGTATGTCCTCGTCTGATAGTGACATTGTGATGCTTCATTGTTGATAACACTGCACCCTGAAATTCCTTGCCAGGATCAGTTTGTAATAGATTTGGCCAATACAGAGGATCCCTTCGATAAATACTTTCAAATGCAGAAGCAACTTCAGTTGATGATTTTGTCTTTAGCGGTTCTGCTTGTTTGTACATCAACTACAGTTAACGCGTACTTGTAGAAACCATCATGCTTCAGAAATAATATATCGGCTTGATGAACTTCGTTAGGAGCGCTGACATCAAAATGCGAGTAGTTAATTTGTTTCGGAGGTGGTATATAAATTTGCCATATTGCCTGTTTGGATAACCAATCCGCTGCAGTGGTATTTTTCACTTTTGCTGCGCTAGCGAGTTTAATGATTGCTGCTTTACCCTTCCAGTATCCTTTCGGGGAAAAATAAATAGATTCCATGTTGTTATTAATTACCAGAATCCAACATTAATTTACCCTCTATCCCCGATTTTATCAACCATGAAGCCAATTTTTCTATGAAAGATTTATCAATGATAGAATTGAACGCATGAATTAATTTCACATCTGCGATATGTCTGTGTTGCAGATTACTGCTTTTATAAGCAACATCATGAGCATGACACGCCTTATCAATAGCGTTTATTGGGTTTTCACCGGGTCTGGGTTGGTTTTGATCATAGAGTCTGATATCGAGTCTGGTCCCGGGTCCACAATAATTATACCCTGGAATGTGTTTTTTTCCTGGGTATTTTGCCCATGATGTTACTGTAATTTCACTAACTTGGCTGCAATATCACCTCCTCGTATTTTTTAAATCATCAGAAATGCTAGCATTTCCTGCAGATTTCATAGAAACAAATCTAATTGTTTTAGTACTGCATTGTTCACACTTACCAGAAATTACTGATCTGTTATTTTTATTTGTAATCGTGATCAAGTCGTTTGTGCCAGTACGTTTCTTACATTTCACACAATATAGATCCATAATATATTTATAATAACATGAATGTAATTGATTATTCAGCTACCCGACGACGGGAACCTATTAAACACCATGCGATGATGCCGAATTTAATTAGAATGATTATAATCGGACCATCTGGAAGTGGCAAAACACAAGTGCTACTTAATTTGATAACGAGATGGATCAAATAGGATAAGTTGTATTTAATAGCACCGAGTGTGGATGATCAGCGATGCTACGAAGTGTTAAAGGATTACAACGAAAAGGCAGCAGCATTCACCGGCGAGGGTATTATTGAATTTATAACCGATATTGACGAAGCGCCAGCAACAGAAGACTTAGATGGAAGCATTAACATTTTGGTTGTATATGATGATGTAATGTTAGACAATCAAAAGAATCCTGCAAGAATATTTTCCAGAGTTAGGCATAAAAACACTGATGTGATATATGTCACTCAACGATACACTCAAATACCAAAAGTGATCAGAGATAACTAATATTCTTGCTGTATTCAACGGAGTTGATACACATGCGCTACTAAATATTCACCAGACTTGGTGCGGCGGTGATATGGATTATAATCTCTTTATAAATTTCTTTAGTCATGCTCAGTCAATCCCGCATAGATTTGTAACGATAAATTTGCATGATCCTAGATCAAGATACCGTATCGGACTTGATCAAATATTCGGTTGAAATCGTAGCAACTTTTATCTTAAAAATCGTTTACGATTTCAAGGATTGTTAAACCCATAGCAGCAGAAGGGGGGCAACAATTGTGGCGACTTTTTTTTTTGCCCATGAGCTTCTATAAAGCATTTACGAAGTCTTAATTTGCCAAATTGACGCTTTTTTTGATTTTGTAGGAAGCCTTGGTTTGCCATTTTGAAGCCTCTAAAAAGTTGCCCGATTCGCCCCTGCTGCTGCTACTTATGTTTCTTCGTTCGTTCGTTCGTTCGTTCGTACGTACGTGCATGCGTAATTTCATGTCTGCTTGCAACCATCAACATATATATATTTGATTTTGATTGGTTTTGATTGCCGAATGGCACTAAATATTTCTTAAAACTTGCAAGCACCAGAGATTTAATGTATATCTCTATCTCTCTATTACTTTCTGTCTGTCTCTCTCTCTCTCTCTCTCTCTCTCTCTCTCTCTCTCTCTCTCTCGATTGTATTGTGTAATGTTTATATACCCATTTTGGTCATTGACAAATGTAATTTATCCTTAAATTTAAACGAAACACACATACAATGTAAGTGCACCAGTTAAACTGGCCGCCTTGTATTGCCTATCGTGTAGATAAATGGCGTTAAACCCTACAACAACAACAACAAAAAGCAGCAGAAAAAAGGCAATACAAGGCGGTCAGTATAAATGGTGCACCAAGAACCCGGAACAACCACAGGGAGAACCTGTGACCTATGAGAAGCTAGTGGCAAGCATTCTCCCATACCCACATTGGCAGAAGCCGAGACTCAAACCCACGCAGAGGTTAGATGGCAGTGATCCGTAACGGTGACTGGTTTAGATTACCCGGCCACTCGAGGCAACCAATTAGCTTTTGTATGAGTACTTACATTACAGTATTTTAATTAATAATAGTTAAATAAATTTAATCCATTGAATTAGCAGAAATAATTTATAAATTTAGTCGGAATACATAACGCATTTATTTTTGGATTGAACCATTATAAACTTAGTTATAAGGCTAAAGTTACTCTTACTTCAAGTTACCGCTATGTTTTGAATATATAACCATTCACCTGTGCAATATATATATATATATATATATATATATATATATATATATATATATATATATGTGTGTGGATTTGATCTCCTGTACATACATTTATACGCGGCTGTTTACAATAGATGTACCCCTCTACTGCGATAATGCAATGTCATGTGGTCCAAAATGAGTTGAATAATAAGCAAACAAGGCACTAAAAATGTAATCATTAAGAAAATGATCGATACTTTAATCGGATCCATTTTGAGACTCCAAAAAATATTCGAGTGTACATGTATACAATGAAGGGATGCGATCCTTTAATCTACATTTGCTTGTTAGCGATTCCGAGTACGAGCTATTCAAGTAACTATATTCAAACGACATGTCTAAACTAGGCCCAAATTCGATTTGCCAAGTTCTTGATAGATACCAAAATATCAATATCTAGAGGCGCCATCGTACGTCGACACATTAGATGTTCAGGTACGTAAAATATTTGTTTTTAACATTTATATATGGTCACGATCATAAGAAATCAACTTATAGCATTTACTGTCTGGAGATTTATTTGTTATTAGGCAAATATTTGATCAAACAGGGAGCGATAACGGCGGAAGTAAATTAGACTGTACACATACATTTAGGCATGTTTACTTGGTGTGTAGGTTAGATTTGGTGTCCTTGTTTTTTATCACGGTGATTCATGTACCAAGCATAGACTGAGACAAAAAATAAAAAATGAATAACTCCTATGAATTGCTAATTGTTAGACAAATTTCTAATTTAATTGTATTGATCCATTCTTATAAATAAAATCAGTCTGCTTTAGTTAAACTCTTATATCCTTTTTCAAAATGTTTCCATAATAACCGTTTTACCCATTATACAAATACGACAACAGTGATCAATAGTTTAAGGAGATTAGTTAATCATGGACCAATAATGAATTAAAGCGTCTGATGAAAGACTAGGAAGTTCTGCCTTTATTAACCTTGCTTAGAGAGGAGTATGTATGTATGTATGTATGTATGTATGTATGTATGTATGTATGTATGTATGACTATGTATGTGTGTTTTTGTATGTGTGTGTGTGCGTGCGCGTGTGTGTGTATATATGTATGTACAAGTTTAGAGTGATAACTCAAAAGCAGTCTGAATCTTTTGAGATCATCGGGTCTTGTAGGTATATCGACATTTTGTACCGATCTGAATGGGTAGACTTATAATGTGAGTTTGAGTATTGTGTTGCTTCTGTCGCTCATTAGGATTGACCAATCCAGGTCGCAATTATTTTTTTCCTCCTTTCAAATGATTCTACATATCTCACATGGGGTTCAAAATAAAAACTTATCAGTGACAAAAACACAAACACTGCAGTCGCACATCTACTTATTGCTACTCGCGGATATGTTTTTCTTTGTTTTAGCGACAACGTTGTACACGTGTTCAATCTAGACCCGGTTTAAGACTTCTTCATCACGGCCAATGGCTTGGGATGTACTATTAACGACATACAAGTCGTATTTAGAACTGTTCCCTGAAAACATTTGTTTTTCGAAAGTTGTATCCACGACGAGATGTCGATATAGAGTCAAAGGTAATCTCGCAGGAACAACCCACGTACATGTCATTAGGTGAATTTGCATTGGTTTATCAGGACACTATAGATCTCGCGCAGGTTGATATAAAAAAAATCCTCGACTTAGATAAATGCAACGACCATGAACACATCTTCCCAGCCGATTTCAAATACACGTACTATCTTCAATGCGACAACTCCACTGGTCCCTGATGCGCTGTTAATTACCCGCGAATTGTTCTTGCCAAGCCCGTGTATGTTTGTTGAAGATGCTGACGGCAAGTTCGTTGAATGCAGATAGCTAGTTCAATCTGCGTCCCAAGCTTTACTATGTTGTCTTCGTATACACGTATTTGCTGCTCTGATTGCAAGTATCGCGAATTCATCAGATGCTGAAATTTCCATATACATATAAAATTAACATATTAAAGATGAACAATACTTTGTTTAGACAAACCATGGACAATGTGGGTGAATGAATTCACGTCAACCTTGACATTAATAAAAACCCAACTAAAACTTCACAAGTTGAGCTTTCATGTATATGGTGTGCCTCGAGCAAAGTCATTACTTTAGATCAGATAAATCTTCTGGTGTATATCATTGCATTAAGGTACGTTTGTCCTGGACACCATCATAGCGATGTGTTCCGTAGAAGTATCTTATAGTTTCTCCACATAGACCTCTGTGTTAATTCTGAGTAAGCAGGAGAAACGTATAATTTCTCTCGCTCATATGCCTCACTTGCGGCCTCAACAATCTTGATATTGACTTTATTCACGCCGTTGGCAAATTGTTGAGTATTGGCAGTCCTTTAACATCAATTCGGTCTTAGATAATAAACATATCGTAGGACTGCAAAAAGTCAGATGCATGAGCTTGTGAACTTAATAACTGTTGATTGGAAAACATGAAGCGAATCAAATAGTTCTCGTCTGAATCTAAATACAGAGGCTGAATCGCTCTGGATTAACAAATGTCCTGTAGTATACACATTTCTGCCAAACTTTCACCAGATGGAGTTATACATGTCGCAAGTACAATGTGCATTAAAGAATGCTGCTATCACCGATTAAGATCGCCGCATACTCTCGATATTCTTTGGTAATCAGAAATTCGTGTGAAACCGATCCTTAGATTGTAAACACACGTGGAAGCGTCGTGCAAACATATATTATGTATTTCAACGCACCTGCGACATTTGACGAATCATTAGACTTCAGCGGCTCTGCTTCACTACATCTGTTGGCAAAATGTACCATGTGATTCTAACAATATGCCAGCGTGCTGAACGCTGTATGGCCTCAATACATCACGTAATTTGCATGAAAAATAATTCTCGGAGATGTGGGTAAAATTAATCTACCACCATGCCTGCTTAACCATATGCGCCCTGAAGACATTCAATGTAAAATGTTGATGCTCTCGCTGACTTGTCAATGACTGTTTCAATCTTACAAGAGCCTCAGACACTTATTATATGTTTGCCAGTTTCTTGTCCTTGTTTATTATATCAATGTGCTGTTATTTACAAGGGGAGGTTTAGTGACTGCCCAGTGAATATCGTCTAAAAGAGGTTTTATTATACCAGGGAGATCTTGCCAAAGTCAGGAATCTTGTCATTCGAGCCTCTTTTGATAGAACATATATCAATGTTTTCTCCAACAATGGTCCAGTGATATTAATGAATACAAGGATAATATTCACATTATCTTTTGATATTGTTTTGTAAGCAATTATTTGGCGGTAGCACACATCATCGAATCCATATACAGACACTTCACTGGGCTTCTGTCGGTTATGTAAATCCCGGTGTATATCCAGCCGTCTCTTTTTAACAAGCTAATTTCTTTATGGAATATCCACTAATTTTGATAACGTAATAAATCTATCACTGTAAAGGTCACTATTCAAGCCTGGATATTATTTTCTTCTAGAACACTTCAAAGGTAAATGTCCTTGCTCAACAGTGGGAACAAGTTTCAGTCATGGTTGTTCTGTTATTAAGCGATATAATCTAACGTGTATTTGTTGCACTAGTTATCTTGCGGCATCGCACACAAAGTGAGGGCATTATTTGTTTGCCACTGACTGATTTATCTGCATTGGTAAAGCTTCGATAATCCAGTCATAGTGTTTATGAACTAAGTTTGCTCGTTAATTATTGGGCATGCCTGCTCTGGAAAATATGTATGTTGCTGCATGATATAACGTACTCAGAGATTATGCGCTTGCTTGCTTCTGTGAGTTGCATTGCTACCATCCATTTCTTTCTCACGACCGATGTTGCTCCTATTATAAACAGCCATGATCTATAAATCATCTTGTCACGCACGACGACGTGATATTTAACAGCCAGTAGAAGCTCGGGACAATAATTTGTGAGGTGTTAGCAAAAGTGGACAGATGTAATTTATGATACTCAGTGGTACCGAAACGTACCCAGAGGAATCCAGATACAAATGAATGATCTTAAAAAGATTGTGTCTGTTTGAGTTTGCATGGTCATTGCATTCATTTGACCTTGTGTACCGTCAGTTTTTCGAGGGATGAGATTCGGAATATGCTCGCAGAAATATACAGAAGCACATAATTTCCTCACGATAGACTTTTGAAAGAGGAGTGCTATGTCTGCTACAGCGGAAAATAATAATACGCTATTTAGATACACGTGTGTCGCACAGTTAATTAAGAACCATAATGACTATATGCAATGTTGGAAACAAAAATCAAAAAGACAGTGTTGCTGTAGCACTGGGTGCTGAAAATAAAGAAACGGGCTTTAAAGAAACGTTGTGCCGCTAATATTGACCTGGCTAAAACCGTGGAACATGTGACACCGTATATTTGAACAGAAACATTACTGAGTCCAGTTTAAAGACAGCCACATGAGCCATTGATATTAAGCAAGCCACAAAGGTAACAAGCGGCGACCGACCGGCGCTAGCTAGAGGGGATCGTGAGATTGCAATAAAGATGCAGCCAGAGGCGAATTTGTAGATTTCAGTGAGGACATTGAGAGAGTCGAACAGTTACAAGTAGACTCGAAAAGACAATCGCGAATTTTCCACAATGACATCCACCTTAATACAGATTGACTTTACCAAGAAAATTGTATTTTGAGTTTGGTACTTAAAGGAAGAATGAATAGTAACGTATAAAGTACCTATGGAAACACACGCAAGTAGACTCAACACGGAATGGCCTAAATATATATTTCGGAAGTTACACTAAATAACAATAGCACCACAATTAACCCTGGCTGGACAGGCACGAACTTTTGATGAACAACATTTCAGGCTACGCACTGTATCATCTTTCTGCAAAGTCACCCGAGGCTATAACTCTAGAGGATAACTTGCCCCCAAAGGAGAATATTGTTAACCACGGGAGAATGTTCTGCCTTTAGAGTTTGATCCTAATTCACCTAAACATGGAATCAGTTTTACTAAAGCATGTGAAAGAACCAAACTTGAGAAGGCAACGTCTTCCATATGCACATTCTTCAGATGAGTGTCTTGTAACAGCAGAGGGTCCACATATATGAGGATCGGATTGAAATGCTCGAGGCGTCAGTTTAATCTATAAAACAACTTCAGCAGTGATGAAAGGGGAAACGTTGATCTGTTAGAGGTTGATTGATCTGTCAGAGGTTGATAACCAACAACATTAAGGACCCGAAAACGTTACCAGCTTGATTTCATTGAAGTAAATCGGTGACGTATATGAAAGAACACACCGAGGACGAGTTCTAAGGAGAATGTCGTCGGTTGTTCTACACATTACCTTGATGATGACTAAGCCTGTAAGTCTTAAAACACATTGATTTTGCAAGAATAATGAGGTGTCCCATGTCCACCTTGGTAAAGTCTCTGACAAATATATTGAACCAACAGTAAATTGACCGGTGAAAGTAACACGTTACTGATAATCAACAAGGAAACAATTGTCTGTGTAACAGTTATCTAAACAAACGCTAAAACGATCATTTTGTGCTCAAACAGCCATGGTGTAATGGGTGTATTTCTAAGTAAACGTGGCATTACGTAAACAAAGACATAACTATCTGCAAATGACTATATTCTATGATTGCATGATATTTGTAACAGTTACGAAATGTTTAGCTTGTTGCTTCCACATAAGGCCACCCTGATTATATACTCTGAGGTGACGATATTAAATAGAATAACTGAATTGGCATAATCCATCTTGAAGGCAAATTTTGCAGTGGAACAAGAGATGTCAGATGAAACCAAGAAGTAAACCACTGTCCTAACTAACATAAACATGTGTGTATGCCCCAGGTGCGAGTTCTTGACTGGCCAAGTCAGCAACCGTCGGCCTGGATGTGGAGGGAATTGCGAATACGAATGTTATCAGTTATCAATATGAATTGTTGTCGAGGTTACATCGATTTCAGCAGTTATGACTGGCAGAGGTAAAATTAATTGGGAAAACATATCTCTGGAAATATGAATTGGCTGAGCAGGCAAATGAGTTGTTAAATTATTTTTCCTTCGCATTAATCCAGTTGGTTAAAGATGTATTCTGAGACAAATGTGGATACTAAATTTCCCATACGTTCTGTTGCAATCTCATTATGGCTGTTTTCCTTTTCAGTGTTTAAATTGTGGATTCCTCCGAAAAGGCTGTGTTTTAAGAAACAATTTTAAAGTCTATCGAATATAAGTGTTCGTATAATTTACGAAATAATGTATACTTAACAGCCCTAATAAGTAACAATTCTTTAGGACACTCCATTATTATTATAACTCGAATTGTGAAATATATAATTCGTAAACCTACTTGCGCACATATCGTCACTTATGTTAGTATCCGATTCTGTATAAAGATTAAAGGACTGGTTTATTTTTGAAGTCTTCTAAACAAAGCTTTTGCTATTTTGACTTTATCTTCTTTAAATGCATTCTTATTCATTTTTTATTTGCTTGTTGTCTGTCTTCATTGTGTCATGTCATTCACTATTTTGCTGTACATCTTTTAAGACAAGCTTTTTGTAAACTGATGCCTGGCTCCAAATTTACCACTGTCAACATTTCGAATTTGTATCTCCATCTTACATATACCGGCTTGATACATTTTGGAATCATGTACTTGACATTTGCAAACATTGGCAATGTTTAAACATGTATAGTCAGTTTTATTCTTAAAATAACACAGTTTGTTCATCTTTCTTCACGAAATATATTACATCAAAATGGCTTATACATATTGAGATTATGGGACAAAATGTCATGTACAATTAAATATAAGCAATATCATGCATACCTATGTCATATAATAGCTGTAATGAGGACGACAATCTAAGAATCAATACACGTACATCCCTTTATGGCATCAGCAACTTCTTGTGATATTGCGATATAGGTTATATACATAACTTGTACAGAGAATAGAGAAAGAGGTTTAAAATTGTTAAAAAATATGGTAGCTTGAAAGTGGGAATATTTAATCATAATGTATGATTCTTTTTGTTATAAGTAGCGAACTGCTTATCAGAAATGAACGATGATTCTATCAATTAGATTATATCGATCGATCTTTTTCTAGCATAAAGGATCTCAGCCAAGAACCAGTGCTGAACAAAATGTGACTCAGAAGACAAAGGAAGGTGATCCGCAGGCAACGTCAATGTAAATATCTGTAGAGGCTGTTTTTTCTTCAATGAATTCTCCTTTTTTGTTGGAAAAGTAGACATTGAGCTAATATTATTATGAAGTTTTTTTTCTCCATATACTGTTGATTTTGGTCTCTTGTCTAATAGGAATAGTGAATGGGGCGATATAGTGACTGAGATGTCTATGTTAAATGTTTGTTGATACTATGGCTACTAGGGGAATTTAACATGGGGTATGTTTGGTCTGTATTGCGTCAAACATATTGGACTTGTTTATCGACAAGGTGAATGAAACACGGATCATGGCACTGTAATGGATATTGGCAACAATGTTCCACGTGACTGACCTTAACTGAGCAAAACAGTCACATAGGGCATAAGAAGCTATTACGTTTGTCTGGGCGGAGCAAACTGTCGCGTGATACTATGCAAGAAACACAAACAGTGTATGGCGGGGCGAGAACTCGTAGCGTTTATACAACTAATAACATTCCCACGTGGGATGGGATATATAAAGTTTTAGACATAGAAAAACAAACACATATGCATATACACAAACGAGCGCGTGCAAACATACACATACAAACACACATACACACAGACAAGTTGGATAACACACATACGCAAACAAACACGTGATCACTATTTTCTGTCTCTATAGTCTCCACACTATGTCCCTAAAGGTGTCTCTATAATGTTCATTTAAGGTACATAGGCTAGAGATAAAGTTAGAGACATAGAAAAAAGAAATCTTAATATGACACAATCATTCACAATTGATCAAAAATCTATCCAAAAAACAATCATAGATTTCTTAACGTAAATTAATCACACACCTAAATCGTATATTTATGAATATTGATTTTTCACACAAAATATCGACTAAACTATTTTCCTTAAACAAGAGTTTAACTCTTTTCTAGGCAATGTAATGACCCTGAAAAGGACCGTTGGTTTGTTCTAAACACCATGCATTTATCATAGATAGCATCGCACGGATCCTCTTCTCTTCATCAAACTTCGTCTTACCTCTGGATCGTATATTAAGACTCTCTTCGTTGTCCACATTTATCTTTCGTTTCCAAAGCACCGTCTACGTTATCATGAGTATTGCCTATGATGATCTGACATACGTGGGATAACCCGGATAGAACATAATTGACAAAAGCACGTGAATGGATCGAAGTGATCCGCGATTATTTATAGTGGAAAATCATATCCAAACGGATTGAATTCTTTTGCCAATCCTAAGACGCGTTGCAAAATTCAGTCCCAATGCAGAGTTTGTCTTCGAATCCGATGAGAGCTACCTGCGACGTCACATTCCGTATATAGGAGCGCCAGCGTCTGTGTACATTGAATCAATGCAACATTGCTAACTCTATCACGGAAACAACGAAGATAATGAATTGAGGTGCACCGGCCGTGGTGACCATGATTTATATCATATCAGAGGCAACTAAAACAACCACAACCGAACTTTCAGAAGAGACAAATTTTATTTGAATTTAGTGCATTTTCTCTCTCCTTTATGAGACTTTCTTTTGGTACTATTAGCTTTGCCCCCTTCTCCTTTCTTACTAAACATCGTTGATTTTAAACAGAGACAGAAAAAAGAATTGGAGAAACGTTTTCAGCCGTAGACCGAAGGAGCACAAGAAGGAAACGACAGTAATATGAAGAATCAGAGAAGAAACAAGGTCTAGTAGAGAAGGTGAACGATGAAAGTCAAAGGATGTCGGTACTAGAAGACATTTTGGTATCGTTAAGGAGTCGGAATTTTTTTAATCAGATATATTTAATACGACTCAATAACAAAATGACCGTTTAGAGACAATCATTATAACCCCATCCACACACCTACTGTGTATGATATACCATCCCTAGCGATTTCTTCGCAAAGATCTTATTAGAAGTTCGAATTGTGTTGGCTCTGCTATATTACTGATAGGATTTTAGATTTAAATGAATACATGGAGATAAGACACTGACCATTTATGTAGGGAAGACATTAGCAGTACAATGATATGGGTGTGCATGACATTTCAAGTGTAGTAATTTGACTCTGTGCCATCAAGATGAAACCATTGCAAAAATTCTTGGAAAAGGAGAATAATTTTAAGGGGCCGAAACGTGACAAATTGCCTCTCACAGTATCCGAAATAATGACTCAAATCCAAGCCTAAAGTTTTGAAAATGACATGAGTGAACCAGAATCTAGACTAAGATATTCTACACCAAACCAATGTTCGAACTCAGTAACGCCCATAAAATACTACCACATGTTAGAAACCGATACTCGTTCATCTATATAACTTAGAACCAACGGCATACATCCAGGCACACTAAAGTTTAAATATTTGAAGTCCGACGTACCACTGGTAAAGGCAGAAGAATTCATCGTCAATGTGTGGAATTGTTTGTTAACCACACTGAAACGGCAATGTGAAGGCACATAACAGGATCGCTTTCCATTAATTACGAGAATCGGAAGTCCCCCGTTTGGATCTAGTTTATATGTCATTATAATTGATGACACCTTCCAATCGTATCGACAGGATTCAACACGTACAGCAGTCCAACGACAAGTTTCACATCACCGATGCAAACGCGACACTGAACATTGCCCATGTTTCTCTACTCACAAGGTCGGGACAACGCACAAACTTGTTATTCGTGAATGACCTTCGCAGTATCTAGCGTAGCATTGACCAAATTAACAACACGCAAGACAAGATGTGTTTAGACCGTGCCAACATGGTGCGACGAATGTATGCTGACATAAATTACACGGTATAATGGAAAAATGCCTTGAAACCTGCTCAACGACCGGTCCGAGTTAAACAACAAAGAGAAGCAGAACTTATGTTGCAATAAGTTGAATTACCCAAAGACTTATCCTGTGGTATTCCTAAAATGTACAAAATTGTAATACGTCTTGGCAACTTCAAACTAAACCCTCAAGACATGAGTGGACCTCTGTCGTTTCGAAGCAAACATTTCAAAGAGGAACACACATTTACATCTATCATCTCGATGACCATGTCGATGCAATTACTAGTATAGCTGGATTCATGGGATAAAATTATTACAATGTGACTATGGGTATGCCAATCTAGAGCAACACAATCATTGCGGTTCAAAATGTAAGTGATGTTTGGCATCTAAACCCTGTCAAGGCGATGTACAAAAACGAGTGCATTGCCAAACTTGTCAGAACACTTGTGTAAGTCCTATCTGTTAGAAACATCATCTGAATGTGCAAAGTTCACAGCATAAATGTGCTCGCCAAATCCTGGAATTGTGCCCTAATTGTGGACAAGACAATCGCACCAACAGGACCAAGGCTCAAATCTGTCCAGGAAAGAAACGATGTTTTATTTGTAACGAATCATGCAATTGGTACAGGAATAGATTGGATCTCGTCAAGGAGTGTACGCGCTCATTGCGTTCTTTAGCCAAAGGGGTGTTTTAAATTTATATTTTGTCTTTGATATGCGAAGCTTATTGAGTTTGTAATATCATATCGTGTAATGATTCATTCATTGCAACGCAGATTTGAAACGTTGTGAACGTTGAATTACAAGTTGCTATTATAGGTTAATGTATTAGCATATATCTTGAGATTTTTCAAAACACATTATTATTACCAGTTTGGTTTTATTTGTATATATATATATATATATATATATATATATATATATATATATATATATATATATATATATATATATATATATATACGTATGTCTGTACTTTTGGTGGAGCCAGAAATATAGATATAGACGTAGCTAATTCAAGGGTGATATATACTGTTGTCTGTACGTGTGTATACGTATGACTGTACATGTAGTGGATACGTGAAGTGTGCGAGCGACCGATACAAGTTTCGCCCAATCCAATGATTCGGTGAAACTGTGGGGTTGTTAGTTTATGATTCTACGAATGTACAATGAACAAAAAGCAAATATGTGTTCCAATTGTTGTTTAAATTCGGTACATTTTCATTTACATGGGATTAGTTTGAATCTTAGTTGTATACCAAGAGATTATGTGACTCTAACGTACAGTGTATTACAATTAAAACATATTTTAATACATTGAGATTATATGAATCTTATGCGTAGTCAGTACGAGAGATTATATGAATATCTTACAGTGCATAATATTTTTTTTATACATATATGAAATCCATGAGGTTTCTTGAATATGTATTTCATAATGATAACATAGTTTTGATTGCTTTTCAATGTGTGAATGTTTGTGTAGAGTGACTGGATTATTTGTATGTTGAAAGCGTGTCAGAATCATTGTATTTATATATCATATATTGTTCTTTGTTAATTCATTTCATAAATCCATCTTTCACACACTTTGTTTGTGTTATTCATTGAATCCAAAACCCACTCGGTTTCAACAGTAATGTATTAAATATTTTAATGACAAAAATGGTCAATGGATATGTTGATGCACATTTTCAATACCGAAGCCAATCAGCATGGCGTTCTACCCAATGTTTGCCGGATGCTCATTACTACGATGTCGGCAACGTGCGTACCGAACACAGAGACGCTTTCTTCGCTTGGTGCCACATTTCACGCTTTAGACCCATTCGAGTTCCATGATGACATATTAAAGTATTGTCGTTCTCATGTGGACATTTTACAGCGATTCTGTGAAAAATTTCTAGAACTAGTCATGGAACACGGAGTGATCGATGTTTTGAAAAAAACCTGCACCATTGCCAGAAAGTGTTCCTTAGTTTATCTCAAACTATTCATGTGCGAGAATTCCCTAGCTGTCATCCGGTTTCAAATTACCGATTTTTTCAAACGTCAATATTCGGTGAAAACCCTACGACAGTTACATTACTTGCGTCGCAAGGAAGACAATTATATCTAACACCCTCGAAACGGAGGAGGCTAAAATATCATCGTAATGTATTCGCAGGATTGGTGGGACTTAAAATCCCTTAAGAGTAAATCAGTTGTTTATTTAACTGGAGTCCAATTTGATGCCCTCAATGATCAACCAAAATTCATATTTTCCAAAGTACCAAATAAGATATATATACGGAGCCTCTTTTCGGCTCGAACAGCAAGGAAACCATGTATTTAAAATGTGGAAACACGCGTAAGAGCACTACTTGAGAAAAATGCATCGTGGAAGGTTATAAGTGGGTGGACATTGGACGCATAGAGTTGTTCCAAACCACCACCACCTCATCCCAGACAGAATAGCAGTAGTGAATAGTGGGTTATTCTAAATAAGAACCATCCCATCCTGCTTGATACGGAGGAGTTCAGAAATTGTATTCTTTTGCCAAACCTAACACAAAAGTGTCCGTTTACCTCTCGTGCAACGATGATTACAAGAACAAGCCACGCACATCTTACAGAAACCCAATTGACGAAATGTTTCCAAAAAATCGCACCCAAGTTTAGATCATCGATCATCAATAGAAATCCGATTTAGTTCAGGTCGTACTATTGACTTCCAAATTGAACACTCAGTTTCTGCGAGTCCTTAAACTGGTGTGGAAACAAAATGGATTTCACCCTGTACGTTGGCAAACCATCAATGTCACCGAATTATGAACCAAGCTTACAACAACGAATTAAAAAACACTCGACATTCATTTGTGCACTACAGAGATTTCCAAAACAAAAGGCAGCATCGTAGAACGTTTTCAACGAACCTTGAAATAACTCATGTGGTAATATTTTACGAATCAACACACTTTTAAGTGCATTGACGTCTAACCGCATCTGGTCCAAGCTTAAACCCATTCTTGTCATCTGAGCAAATACTGTGTCGTCTCCCTTCCCGCGAAGAAGACTCTCGACAATGAAATAGCCGTCTTTTTACGTCTATTTTGGATGTCCTTTACTCTGCTTGTCCCAGAAAGTTGGAGTTCTGACACCAGGACATTGGGTGTGCATTTTCAAAACCAAACGTACTTTCGACAACGTTTACTTACCCATCTGGACCACCGAAATGATTCGTGCCATTGGAAAAGTGCATGGACGTCATTCTGCCGTCTATATAGTTATAAAACATGAAAGGGAACGTGTATCAAAGGAGCGTTTTACTTGTTGTAGTTACAACGAGTGACCAAAAAAAAGAAGGTGTGGGACATATAAAACTATCTTCATTGAAGTATCCGTAAAGTTGTAAAACGACGTGTCAAAAGAAAAAGTCACAGTAAGTTGGAAAAGATATCCTCCATGTTTTGACTCATCACAAGTCATCAACTATAAAATGAAGTCATCATTCAACACAGCCGCAATCAACACATTGGCCACTCCTTCTCACAGTTCTTCTCTGCAAGATTTACAAAAGCAATTAGTGCAGGTGTTATGTGGAGAACGTGGGCCTAAAACGTAAATCGTCGTTTTCTGCCATGTCATCCGTTCTACCATTGCCAGTTATAGTTTGCAATACTTAAAACCAATATTTGTTTACCATATTACTGAGCAGGTGTTGCATAGGTTACCGTCTTCCAAGTCCTTCATTGAAATAGAGTAACAGTCATAATGGGAGTCTTGCACCCAACGTCAGTCACATTCCAAACGTTCACCATTGAATCAATAACAATCTCTTGTAGACACACCTCTAACCTCCAGTCACCCCACCAACAGCAGAGCTCTTGAATTATGAATGACGTTACCTAGTCACATTTAAATGGATGCGTTTCCCCAACAACACGTTGTGATGCAATCAAATTATATCAGGCCATCCATATGGACGTTTATTTGACAGAGAAGTTGACTGATGAAATAAACGTTGAGACACACAAATAACATCCATCCAACAGATTATATCAATGTGCCAGTTGAGGAGGGACGGGTAACAAGAAAAGCAGCTAAGAAAAATTCTTCAATGTAGTAATGGTATTTTGTAAGAGTATTCCACTGATGAAGATGATGACCTTGACCAGACTCCACCTGATCCATCTGTAGATACAAAAGCTCTCTCCTGGGGACCTTCGATATGGCATTACATGCTAAAGACAGCCAAAGGAACTTTGTGGGCTGCAGCCACCTATGATGAAACGTTGGCTTGGTTGTTTGGAAGTACAAACTACCAGTATGGCATTGATGAATTTTACAGACTTAGTATAAAAAAGAACGCGAAAGCGAACAACACATGAAGCTAGAGCACGAAATGCAAGTTCAATCTGTTGTGGATGTTCAGGTGAGGGCTCAGAAAAGATGGAGGAACTTTCACACAGAATATGGAGACATTCTAGTTTTGTGTGTCGTTAACGGAATCTCTGATTTATTGACCTCAGATAATGTCACTTGTTAGTTAGAGAGAAACACTTGGTTTAATATATCATTTTATAAATATTTTAATAGTACTGTTACTTATTTAGTTATGTTTATGTGAAATAACATTGATACATTTTGTACAATCTGAAGAAGAAAAAAACAAAATATAGAAGAAAAAAATTGTGCTGTTACTTAGCCAAATTACCTCAGGCCATCCGTATGGACCACAAGCCAAGTTTGGTTGTAGCCTTGGCTGAAGTGATTCACCCTCCACAAGTACCAAATGTCAGTGAATATCAAGCAAAGTACATAACAACTTGGATACGAATGATCCTGTTTTTCACCAATCCAAGAGACCAAGATAGACAAATTCTGAGCTACTTAACATGTATGAAATAAACAGTTCTGCATGCTGTTATTTTAGCGGTCAACATTTAGTGGTCACTATTGATGCTATTACACAAAGCCACACGAAGTGTCTCGAACTAGTACAATAAAGTTGATTTCCGCCTATTCATGAAATGTACCGATGCCTAAACGTTGTCCATCACTTATAATCCCAAATTGTTTGATAAATTGGGTGGATAGAAGATCACCTCATCTAATAGAAACGATTCCCATAATATAATCATCTTCAGCAACACCCGGTTTTTAAGATATTTCGTTCCCATGTAGAATTGAAGCGAGGATTGATATCGATGTTTGTGTACTCTGATGTGGTAGAGTACAACGTGGTGGGACACACATCAACACCGTTACTGTGTGTCTTTCTTATCAAAGTTGATACAGGCACAACCAACGACCAGGAAGGTAAAATCACCTATCACGTTCACCCCAAATTTGTACATCCTCTCTTTTTGCCTATCAGTTAATCGTATTTTGACAGTGTCAACATTGGCATAGAATGACATCTGGGACAAAATATTCCATTTACCAAAGGTGCATTCACGATGAAAATCCATTTGCGAGACCGATTCTCTAACGAAGTGTGAGTATTTTATCTAGTGTGCAGTGAATGTGCTCGTCGACGAGGACATGGTTAAGTAGATATGCTAATGTCGGCATTTCATTAGGCGGCTCCGGTATTGAAACCGATGGTGACACGAGTAATGCACGATTTGAAAGATGCCGCATTGATGCAAGGCATATGATTTATCTAACATGTCATCTTCCACATGAAGATCTGAAAAAACTTTTACTGAGAACAATCATACGTTTATTTTTTCAAACTGGTATAGACATTTTGGGCCGACAAAAAACTTTTATAATTTCTCAGGACCTTACCGTGTCATGCATACCTGCTTCCATGACAAGGCAGAAAAAGACGGCGAAGACACCTCTTAAGAGGTATTTATATCCACAGAGCTTAAAAGACAAATACAAGAAAGGCCGTGCGAGACGCCGACTTTTGTGGTCATTAAAGCAAAACAATTAGGGAAAATGATGCAAAAGAGTCTTGCACATGTTCCAGTTAGGAATTGGATCTTTTTGTTATGCAACCAACCATAATGATGATGCAATAATCCCAGCGGGTATACTTTATCCCGTGTCCTCTTTGACTGACACTTTCATCCATCGCCACTGGACTCCGATCCAAGATCGACTATTCCAAGGACAGTTACCGGGACGTTTAATCATTTGCTTTGTAAGAAATGCAGACTTCAACGGAGACGTCAGTGACATTCCTTTCGGGTTTAAGCTCTACAAAGTGTCCAAAAATAAAGTCAGTCGCCTTGTGTACCATACCCTTCGAACATGGTGTTAGTGACGAGAAGAATCACTTGAGATCATACTTATCCCTGTACAAAGCCACTGGACAGTTAGGGGCCAACACCAGCCGCGACATCTCGTACGAAGTGTATGCAGGAGGCGACGCATTGCGAACCTTTGATATCAGATCCAAAGCAACCAGAAGGGTCTTTTCCAAAATATAACGGAGGCCAACTTCCCTTAAAACTTAAGTTTGCAAAAGCTCTAACCGAGACGGTGAACATAATATTCTATGCCGAATAGAGAATACGATAGAAATGAATAGTTTTAGAGAAGTCATTCTAAATAATTAGAACTATGGAGTCTCGTATTTCTCTTTGAATGGTGGAGACTCTTTGGAAATGGAACTGATGCATATCGTTGTAGCAGAACCCAAAGACAAATACGCAGAGGGATGGCCATGTCCAGATGGCTAAAACAGGAACATTGAGTTCCTGTTTTGCCAAACACCCGAAGGAAAAAAGTACGCGGTTAACTAAAAAGGATTGTTATGGATGTGAAAATTATTATCCTAGTTCAATTCAACGGCGATAAATGTCTGATGATCAGTCAAGACGATAGACTGGACGAGTATGTGGAGGACGCATGTGGTCTCATATCGAAAGAAGCAGAGTTGCATCAGTGGTTTAAAGACTTGCTTCATCATTCGTTCTATTCACTGACTGAGATAGATATTCATCGCACCTAATCTCTCTTTCCCCATCGAACGGCGACGAAGCGAAATGACATTTACTTGGCAGACATTTTCAAGCAAACAGTCAGAATTTATTCATTACCTGTGACGACAGAACCAAAACAAAACAAAAATGTTTACTTAGAGATTGTATTAATTTTTGAGGAACATTTCGTACACTGCTTCTTGAAATCATGTCGTGCGGTCTAAAGATAAACTACTTGTTGATTATAACAGCGGAAGTTCGTTGCCGCGCCGCCAAGGGTCACTGTTTGGTCCCATTAAGATCGGTCATTTGCAACATTATCACCCGTAATGTATGTATGTGTCACTAGCAGGCCCAAATTTATTTTTCTCTATACAGACGAAATATTCCGCATGGGAAATTCTCCTTGTTGCTATATCACAGACACCCAAATTTAACACAGTCCCATTACCACCATATTGCCCCCATTCACTACTAACATACTGTATCTAATCCACTGTTTAAGATGCTTGAATATGTTATTATTATTTGATCCGCTATTATATTATCAGCACTATATTCTTAAAACGTAAACAAATAGAGTGCCGTTACTACTGGCACGAAATCAATTTCTTCTCTTGAAACGAATTGTTTGTTAATATACTTGTGACAGAATATGTAAATATGTACATTTATTTTATATAATCATTCATCATTATAAAACGTGCTGCTGGAAAGTATAACGTATGCTCTCGGAAAACAAATGCCCGAGAAGAAAACGGACCCAAACAAAGAATTAAACTTCACATGACGGACTACAGACAAGTGTAATACAATACGCTCTAGGGCTAAGTTGGTGGGGTATAACGACAAAAGTATGCTTGCAGCAATGGTCTTTTATTTAGGTTTTTTATGTTGTACAGATACTTTCCTGTCATATGTTACAAAATGTTCCCCAAGTACTCACACTAAACGTACTTTGACAGTCATATAAATATACGTACATATAAATGGTCAAACTACTCTCTCTCCTCTCTTTCTCTTTCTCTCTCTCTCTCTCTCTCTCTCTCTCTCTCTCTCTCTCTCTGTCTGTCTCTTTCTCTGCCTCTATCTCTCTCTGTCTCTCTCTTTGTCTGTCTCTCTCTCTCTCTCTCTCTCTCTCTCTCTCTCTCTCTCTCTCTCTTTCTCGGCCTCTATCTCTCTCTCTGTCTCTCTGTCTCTTTCTCTGTCTCTTTCTCTCTCTGTCTCTGTCTCTCTCTCTCTCTCTCTCTCTCTCTCTCTCTCTCTATATATATATATATATATATATATATATATATATATATATATATATATATATATATATATACATTTTTCACAAATATAATAAGTTGAATGTTAATGTATTTCTTAATTACTAAACAAAGCTACCTAGTATGATCGATGATGAATGTCTAAATGTCATATTCTTTTGCAATTGTACATGCTAGGGCCTCATCTAATGCATCCCGGAAAAAAGGCGGCACTGCGAATAAAGATGGAACTTCGCACCATACCTTTCGGTAAGGTAAAACTACGTTTTAATTTGTTATTTTTTTAAAAAAAACAACAACTTCATTATGATCTTTAAGTCTCTCCGTTATTGCTTTTCATTAGAAAACGTAAACAACTACTGCTATTATTATCAGTTAAATTGAAAATTAAAACATATCTTGATTCCAAATCACCAATAAATTGGTACCATTAGGATGTTATTACTGTAAAGATAACTTAGGTATTGCTGCGGGTTTAACACCATGTTTTCAGCACACAATATTCTACACAGGATGGCTAGTAGAAGTGCTTGAGAAAGGACCCGGGTAAACGTCGGTAAGAACCAGTGATCCACTGGAATCTACTAGAACTAAAACGCTTTATATAAATGATAGACTGATGCGAGAAAGCACTGATCGGGTAAAGGCGAGCGCATTTGGGACTCGAGATAACTTAGTATAAGGCTGATAATATGTTGTCTTTTTAGATTGAAACGATGGATATCTAGAAAAATGCTTAACATCATATGGCACGATAAAATGATGGATGATACAGATCATATCAATGCCATCATCACGTGATCAGTATGTTAAGCGTTCCAAACATCAATGCATAATCTCCTTGAGATGAACAGGTGTGTTACACCGCACACGCTGAGAGCATGTAACTACACCTCCAGAACTTGGACGTAAATGTACGCTCGTACATTCATATTATGCAAGTAGGTTTTAGTCGCTTTTGTCAGAGGCGCTCACAGTAAGGTGACTTCAGATGTATAATTTACTGTCTCTACTGCTAACGTTCTATACCGTACATTTTAATAGGTGGTAAGTAGTACAGATGTTAGTAATGCATGTTTAAAGATAGAAATTTATTGCAATGCAACACGTGGTCTGTTAAAAATCAGACACGGAGATGAGGTAGGTTCTTTGTTGCCATTTTAAATTATTCTATAAATTGCTAGTTGTTTATTTAATAAATGCATGTCGGGAGTCCTCATCCAACTGCATGAGAACATTGCTTCTTTTCCTTCATTTTCGCCCGCTAATTTGAGGTTGCATCTGGCTGCATATTTAATACTTGTATTTTATTAGTCAGAACGCTTCAACCTAAATATGGCCATCGTTTAGTGTCACACTGGTGTTGTCTGAGATTTGATTCAATATGGCTTCTGCTGATCATCGTTGTATTTAAAATTTATCCGGCTACCAATTGTGTATGAAATTCAGATGGATATGCGGTTGTTCCCATCTTCCTTGTCAACAGTAACCATTTTATTATTTATCCGGTATCACATGAAATTTACTCTGAGTAGAAGTTCAATATATGATATGTTAGCAGCCTGTGTATTTGCGAGGTCAACGACAATATTGTTATGGTCGCATCCCAGATTAAGGTGTACATACGTTACTTTGAATGCCTTAGCTGAACAATATCAGATTTTAGAGTCAAATTGGTTTCGTTCATAACATATCCTGTAAATAAGGCACCATTCTTTTTCATACGAAACATTTCACATGTCGCAATATTCAGTCATGCTGCGGTCTCCGCTCATGATACCATAATACCTAAACACCCAGGAAATACTATTGCTTCTGCGCCTCTTCCCATGGGGAGATCGTCGCATTGTTTTATTTAAGGATGTTTTCTTGTCGATAGTGACCTCAATCTCTTTCCAATATGCAGCTTTTACAAGTGTGGGGAGTATAGTATAATGGTTGAGACACTTCCGAATTGAAGTATGTAAGGAACAATTATGAACAATGTGGATAAAGCGAAGTCGACACGATTATCTCCAGGTTAATGAAAATATCTTTATAGGTGGTGTTCATAAATAATCTGTCTCTCGTATAACGGTTGTCACAGAATCTCTCCGTGGACGTAAATATTATTTATTCTCTGATCTGTATGACTGTGGTTATAGCGGATCCGTGCTTATTAAAGATGTTTTGTTCTTCTCTGCATTTACCCGAAATTTTTTTATTTAAATTTGCGACTGTTTCAAAACTATGTGGGTTCAAAGAATGTCAGGTGCTCTGCCCCCGTTATAAAGATTTCATCATATTTGACCTCAACAATAAGTCAAAGGGGTCGTAAACCAGAGTTAAGATTCACCATATGATTTACACAGAACATAAATGCAATCATTCGCATGGTTTTGTGGGGTAATTACATCAGCATGTTGCTGTGAAGGTAGTACTTCATCGCATTTGTGTAACGATTTTCTTTTATTGTTGTAGAGGACTTTACGGTTGATTTATGTTTGGTTTTTAAAAGTCTATTGGCGGTCTCCTTTTTGAGAATGAGCAACAATCTTCCCACGTGACCAGAGCGCAGCGCTGATTGAGTCTCCAAAATTAAGATTCATGTTGTATCCGTATTCAGCGTTCTCCTTTGTCAAACTGCTTGCCCATCTTCTTATTCGTGTTTCTATTAGCTGCCGCAGCCCCCAGAAAAAAACAATTAGAACTGTACTGCCCTCCTCCAGTGATGGTTGTGTATATGTCGGGACGCTTGTATATCTGTATAATTGGACGTTTTAGTGAACGAAATGCCTCATCCCTATCCGCAGCAATGTGGCCTGATCGACTACTAATATTTCCTTCTGTGTATGCCCTTCCTTGTTATGCAAATCGTTAGGGTGAATTAAAGAGAAGACGTCTGCCACTAAATAGGCATACATCACTTCATTATACACATATACACATAACATGTTACATGCACTTGGCGTCGTCAATTATCCAAATAGCAATTAATCACAACAGTTGCTTTTGGTATGCTTTTTTATCATATGCAAGCATTACGGACGTCTTGCAAACATAACATAATACAATCAATCAATACAAATGATATCATTAACGATTTAGGCTGTGCAATTGTGAACATTAAATCTCAGACATCGACGTGTTGCGTGTTGGAAACTTTGATCCGTAAAGCTGTTCCAGGAAGCTATGGAATACTACCGGAGAGCGTCAAAGTAAGGCACATAAAAACCTTAAAGCAGAGCAATCCAGACCTTTGCTAGCTGCATGTGTCTCTATATATCGAATTCCTTGAATTTCTGGAAGAGAAGCCTGGGCAAGAATGACACCATGGGGAATCATAACATAAGATGCACTGTTGATTAGATCTCACACGGTATGTTGTCGAAGCAGGTCTATATCGTAAGCGCATTCTTCAACGACCGCGTACTCTGCAACTGGCAAGTTATTACCCATTTTTGAACGTCAGTCGCTATGTCGCGTGATGGAGTATGAATGACATTCTAATGACTCTTGAAGAATCCTTATGAATATTTGCCCGTGCAGCAGAGAGGGTGGACAGACCAACTTCGTAGAAGCGTCCATTTGGAAAACCAATGCTTCCTCCAAAATCGTAAAAAAGCGTTTCTTTGGTAAACCAAGGCTTCCTCCAAATCGTTAAAAAATGTTTTGTTAGGGGGACGCTAAGTCGTTGTCACACCCTCTGCTGCTATGGGGGTAAAAAATCTTTTGTACGATTTCACAAACAGACTAACTGATTAAGTCCGAGATATGATATCTTGATCAAGGGTCATGCAAATTTATCGTTACAAATTCATGTTGGATTGACTGAGCACGACTAAAGAAATCCTTAAAGTGATCATGACCCACGTCTCCACTGCACCAGGTTTGATGGATATTTCGTAGCGTATGTGTGTCAACTCCGTTGAATACAGCAAGAATATTGCAGTTATCTCTGATCACGTTTGTTATTTGAGTGTATCGTTGAGTGACATATGGCACATTGTATTTTCATGCCTACCTCTGGAAACTATCCTAACTGGATTATTTTGATTGTCTAACATGACATCATCATAGACAACTAAATTGTTAATACTTCCATGAATATCATCAATGTTTGATGCTTCCTCGATATCGGTTATAAACTCAAGAATATCCTCGTCGATTTCTGATTTTGTGGTCTCGTTAAAATCCTTTAACACCGCGTAACATCGCTGATCGTCTAGACTATGAAAAATCAAATATAGTTTATCCCATTGCATCCATCTCATTATCAAATTAAGTAGCAGTTGTGTCTTGCCACTTCCAGATGGTCCGAGTATAATCATACGAATATAATTTGGTAGCGCTGAATCAGGTTTAACTGCTTCTCTTGTTTTTGTCGCCGAATGATGTTTAATAATATTTTTTGTCGCCGAAAAATCAATTACATTCATGTTATTATAAATAAATTATGGATCTATATTGTGTAAAATGTAAGAAGCGTACTAGCACAAACGTCTTGACGGCGATTGCAACTAAAAATAACAGATCAGCACATGCTGGTAAGTGTGTAAAATGTGGTACCAAATAATTTAGATTTGTTTCTATAAAATCTGCAGATGTGTTCAAGAAACACGAGGAGGTGATATTGCAGCCAAGATAGTAAAACACCCGGTGGGCAACATATCCAGGAGAAAAAACACCTTCCAGGGTATAGTTATTGTTTACCCGGGACCAGACTTGATATTCGACTCGATAATCAAACCCAACCCCGACACGGTGAAAACCCAATAAACGCCATTGATAAGGCGTGTCATGCTCATGATGCTGCTCATAAAAGTAGCAATCTGCAAAACAGACATCGCAGATGTGAAATTAATTCATGCGTTGATTTCTATCACTGATAAATCCTTGAAAGTAAAATTGGCTTCATGTTTGAGAAAATGGGCGATGAAAAGTAAATTGATGTTGGGTGCTGGTAATTAATTACATCATGGAATATATGTGTTATTCTCCAAGAGAATACTATAGGGGTAAAGCAGCAATAAGCAAACTCGCTAGCACCGCAAAGGTGAAAAATACTACAGCAGCGGATTGGTTATCCAAACAGGCGATATGGCGAATGTATCAACCACCGCCTCACCAAATTAACTTCTCGTATTTCGATGTCAGTGCACCTAATAAGTTTTATCAGGCTGATATACTATTTCTGTCGCATGATGGTGTTTACAAGTATGCGCTAACCGTAGTTGATGCTGCGATTCGATACAAACAAGCTGAATCTCTAAAAACAAAATCATCAACTGCCGTGGCATCTGCGTTTGAAAGGATTTAACGAAGGGGTCCTCTGCATTGGACAAATCTATTACAATTTGATCCTGGCAAGGAATTTCAGGATGCAGTGTTATCAACAATGAAGCATCATAATGTCAGAAGAGGACATACTGCATTAAATCGCGATCAGGCAATTTGTTAAACGATTTAATCGCACACTTGCTGAGCTGTTATTTGGATATCAATAGATTTTGTCTGATAATATCATCGCTGACCAATGTCATTTATTGTAGTGTCATTATAATCTAAAACAACTCTTTGAAGTTGATTTATTCTTCTTACTCTGGACACTGTAAGATAAACTAAATTCGACCACCCGATGTGATTATCTATGATCCAAACAATTGTATCGGATATGCCTGCGAAGAATGTATCTTCGACGACATTGACATGAACTAACACAATATCAATTAACACTAAAATCTGATTTTATGTCCCTGACTGTCAAGCCTGTTGTCTTCATGTATCCTTGGGTCTATAACACAATGGCACTGGAAGTGTTGCACATTTTTCTTTGTGTGTGTTAAATAACTTCATCTGAAGTGTATCTCTGACTATCTTTATACTTGCCACTATCTAATCATTTTGTCTCCACGCTTTCCGGAAATCATTTAATGGGGTTTCCGAAATTATTTCACGCGCTATTTCACATTGGATTATATCCGGTTGTAATCTGATTAGTTTCTAGAACTCGCGTGATTGTTTATCAAGTGATCTATGATCAGTCCTAATTTCTTCATAATAGACTTCACAAGTTTTTAGCCAAATATGTGGAGACAAACCGATAAATGGTGGTGGTTGACCTCGATCGCCCTCATTATCACTTTTGTATTCGCTAGCAATAACCAATCAAGAAACCTTTGTAATGCATCTAACGTCACTTTGCATATCTCATCCCAGATGATAATTTCAGGAATATATTTCTAGCCTATTCGATCAGGAGTCCATTCGTCACCTTTCCATCGAAATAAACTGTGATAAGTGCAAACATTAATTCCTCGTTGTTTCTTCTCTCTTGCATGTATGTGTGTTGGTGTTAGCACAATTATGTTTGATTTCCCTCGAAATAATTCAATCGCACGAGTTGTATTCCCTGACCCACTACAGCCGTTTAAGTAATTGGTTTTACATCTACATATTGGATCGGAACACGACGGTGAAATAGATAGTTCTGATATCTGATTACTTTTCAAGTAATTGTTTTCAATCGTAACATCTGCTGATTTGGAGTAATCATGCAGTATTACCTTTATAATTATCCATGATCCCCAACTCTCGTCTGGATTAGTGAATTCAGCCACTACTTCGATATGTTTTACGTCTATATAAAATGAATCAGTGGCTACTCTAACTGCGGTGGCAGGAAATCTATTTATCATCGAAAGTAAACTAACAGACGAAGATTATCGTTTGTGGTTGTATTTTCCACCTTGTGTAAATTTACCAATTATTCTTCTACCGAGATCTTTTGCGTGTTTATTTCTAACTTCAAATATATATTTTGACCATTTCGCGATATATTCTTCGTCGAGATCGGGAAATTGTTTTTTGTTTTTGTTGATTATGGTATCTAGAATATCGGGTTGTGGTAACCAGACTTCAGTCTGCACTCGATATGATATAATTTCTTCACTGACAATCAGCGATATCAGCATTTTAGAATCAATCATATAGCGTAATAACATTATTGGCATCCATAGTTTTTCAGAGATGTGTCTACCAAACCAAACATAACAATACTGAAGAAGTCCTTTAGCCATCTCAAATGATACCACACGAGCGAATCCGGTTAAATCAAAATCGGACAGTGGTCCATTAATAGCAACACGGGTCATCTCATGTGTGGAATGTCCAAATCTTTTGATGTACTCAGAACACTCTCCATACCCTAGAAAACTCCCTGGATAACACTCAATCATATCAATCGAAATAATACTTTTAGGATCGTATTTTGTGTTCCATAATCCACCATGGCTATATTACACGCAGCTTGAATCGATATCTAAGAGAAATTATGCGCGTGTTGGTTTCCATAGTATTCTCTTTCTCGTGAAATGAGCTTGAACTGATGGAATTGTAAAATAGTTTGTTAGTAATTGTTCGTCGTAATCCGTTGAAAATTCACTAGCTAGTTTTTTTTCATCTCATTGTGGAGGGCTTCAGTACGGTATAATTCGATATTGGGTCTTACAAATTGATCGAATTTACCCTCTTCGTCTTCAAAACTGTGAAATAACCACAATGACACAGGATCTTATTTACTTAACTCGTAAATAAAATCAAAAAAATTTCCCGTGTAATATTTTATAGTTCTATTACGCGGAAATATTGTTACTGCAGGTGTCGATGCATGTTCGTTATGGTCAATATTTTTTATACGTGATCCTCTCAATTTATATTTCGGTTCATTTAATATCTCGCCTGTTACCGTCTCTACGGATATTGGAAATTTTGGTATCCATTCTAATGCGGCCACATTTTGAATTGTTGATCCGCTCTCTTTCACTGTTAATCCCCATTCATTTATTTTTTACGTCTAGATCCGTCAATTTGTTTCCACGCAACGCATTTGTGAAGTGTTATGTCATTCTTTCTGCTACACAATTCAACGGCGAATATTTCATTGGTTTTAGTTTTTCAATACTAGGTTAATCATTTATCGGATAGATTCCATAAACAACTGCTGTTACAGGATAAGTTATCTCGTAATCTTGTAAATCCCAGCCATAATTCCTGGTTTGGAATCCTTACTCACAGTGACAGGATGGGTTCAAATTTGTCGCGTATAATCCAATTCCCCGTTTCTGAGCGGACAATGAATTGCACTCTAAAAAAATACTTTTTCACGTCAAGATGTGAGATTATCACTGTTGCTCTTTCGTCGTTCGTTGTAGCATCAACACTACCATGAATTCGAAATGTTGACCAACAGTGAGATGCTCCTTCGCGCCTGCATTCATTAAAACAATCACGGTTTTTACCCAACGTGCTTCTATCACTTACTATACTCTTTGGTATGTCATTGGAGACTCTATCGAGATTGAATTCTACATTTTTCGAAGGCATAATTTTCGATAATCTCTCGAGCTCCTTCATATCATAATTAAAACAAGTATTTAAATAAAGAATTTATTACATAATGAATAATTGCAAATGGCTTATGATAGGATCAGTAATCGGTTGTAACAAATCATGCAGAAATGAATTATATGGATATCATTTGCAAAGTGTACGTCGTGGAAGCATAGGGCCCTAATCTTGCATACGATGTGGGGTACGTGTGCGTGGTAAGTCGCAGTTATGTCTGAATTGCGGTGGTAAGCGATACAGAGAGCTAACGCGTTATTATTATAAGAGAATACCGAACTCCATCAATGACTCTGACTCTGACTCTGTCCTTGACTCTGTCAAGGATAAAATGATAAGAACACCTGAAGACTACATTGATAGATTCTCAAGTAATAATTTAACCAAATAATGAATTAGACAAATAATATTATAGTATATAAATGAACCAATAATTTCAGCCACATCCCGTGATTACTAATTATGAAGCATCTTGTAACGGTATTGTCACACACCGCGGACTGAAGAAATCATTAGGGACGGACAATCGTATGGGGTATTTGACATTTGGTGATGGAAAGAAGAAATATTATTATCACAGAATCTTCTGTGAGGTATTTAACGGATTGATCAAGGATGGTTATGTTATTGATCACATACATGGTATAAAAACTGATAATTCTTTAGATAATTTACGAGCTATCACACAAAGTCAGAATACCAAATGGTGTGGGACTGGAAAACACCCGAAAAATGGGAAACTTATAAAATCATTTAATACAGCAAATAACGAAGAAAGAGTATTCAATCAATAAATTAAGCCGGTAGTTATTTCGATATTTCTAGAGCCTCATTACCATATGTTGCAGAGAATATAACTAGATCAGCGATGGCCAAAAGAACTGGACATAGAATTCAATTTGCATATTCATGCATTCTGTTTTATACTATGTGTTATAATACCAAGGGTAATAACTCGTGTGCGCTTGTGTGTGTAGTTTTTGAAACAACGATAACTCTTTTGTTGTAGTCACATGGCTCAATGAGATAATGGCTTTATTGTGTTGGTTTGACTAGAAAATTTATAATTTTGTCTACGATTTTTTCATCATTCATTAAACCCCTCACCTCATACACATATATCGTTTTCAAAATTATAGATTTATAGATTACGAACATTGGTGCATGGTATACACAGATGGAATCTCGTCCTGGGGTCCATCGGTCGAATCTCGTGGCAGGCATTATTGTCGACGGTACCGACCGGAAGGCTATTCTATGTAATTGGGGCGCCAGCCCGAAAGGGTACTTCGTGTACGCCTCCCGTCACGTCAAATACGTGTCGGTGTGATTTTACCTCTTGGAATTAAATTCTTGGGGGGAGATGTACAACAACAATAGGCGCTCCAAAATAAACAATAGCATGGACGCAAAAAGCTCTATGTCACACTAGGATAACCCCACAGGAGAGTTTAGAATGAACTATCGGCTAAAAGAAACAGTCATAGGGTAAAAGAGATAGAGAAATCTCAAAGAGAAAAAATCTCAACGAAAAAAAGAAGAGAGAAATCTCAGAGTAAAAATCTCAAAGAAAAAGAACCCTATGCAATCCCAAATAAGGGACCCAGTGAATGATAACCGCTCATAATCGCTATTGTTTATTTTTGTATTAAATATTTTTTTGTATTAAATACATAATATTTCATATATGAATTTCTAAAAATATGAATGTCATTATTAACGAGATTTAAACTTTTAAAAATCAAGGAATTTAATTGTCAGATAAATTAGATTGTAATCAGCTTCTTTCTGAATTTAAATATATTGATGATAGCTAGGAATAACAGGTATGTGTTATCAAGTTCATATTCCTTTATAAAGAGAATTCAACATTCAATATTTGTGACTCCCTTGCATTCTTTAACGACATCAATAAGTTCATCCCGTTATTCACTGATGTCGAAAACGCCAGAAGTGAATTGGGAAAACAATATGAAATCAAACGCACAATTAACTCGAAAGTCAAAACAATAAAAGAGATTATCCGCCAAAATGATTGCCTTAACACAGTAAACACGCCATACGTGAGTAAAATAGGGTACGGAAATTCTATAGACAGGTATGCAATTACTCACCTAGAACAGAATTCTATAGACAGGTATGCGCTTACTCAACTAGAACACAATTCTATAGACAGGTGATATAATAACTACGCGGAAGTATAAGACACACAAAAATGTTGGGGTGAGTTTTTGCACTTACAATTTAAATAGCATATTAATTTATAATGTTATAATGGTAGGTGAAGCCCTAACAAATAAATTAGCACGTGAACGATTATAATCAATTAAGAAGTTTATTCCAGTTCGTGTTCCGTTCGAAATAAGCTCCAAATGAGAAAGCAATCTCAAAGCTATTTTGCGGCAGATACTGAACAGCTATTCAAACTAGTAACCACTGCAACGGGAAAAGTCGTATCAACCATTGAAAAAGCCATATGGGGATATATTTCTGAGGAACAACGAGAGACAAAAACCCAGCCCCTCTTCCTATACTTGTAAAAATAGCAATGGAATCTTAACAAACAAAAAAGTCTTTAAAAAACACTTCCTGGTGATATATTACCTACTGCACGACTTCAGAAACAACAGGGTGATATTATTGAAGAAGAAGAAGCAGAAGATATTGATAGTGGACGAGTTCTATTCAATGATAAATTCCTTCCGGGTAAATTAAATGAAATAAGAAATATTAAATTCAATTATAATAAAGAAATAACCGAATTTGTCATTAGGAGTTTTCATCAGAGAAGAAAGTATATCCACGATGATTATAAACTCCCTGATGAAGAATCATGGATAAATGGATTATATTGTTTGTTTACATGTGCATCTAGGGCATCAATGAAGGATAAAACATATAGAGAATTTATTGAAAAAATATAAAAAGCTAAGTCATCCACAGAGATGAAAACAGTTCATCAAAATGTCTTGATATAACACAATCCTCTTTGCAGGGTGCAACTGGTATCACTAAGAAACAAATGGAATGGGATTTGGTTAAAGTGGAACTCAAAGGATGGTTTCAATACATTGAGTACAAATACTTTTTTTTTAAAAAAAAATAAACTTACGGTTTTAAGAATCAATTCAAAAATGAATCCAATAATAATTCAAAATATTATCCACTAGAGAAATTGCAAATGTCCTGGTAATAAATATGTCCAAATATTTCTAAGTTCGAATTCTATCGAAGTATCCAACATGGCAGACGATGTCTCTTGATGAACTCAGTTCTTGTTTTAAATGAAAATCTATGAGCACATATTCTTCCCAGATAACTAACAAAATAATTCCTCTTGACCCAAACGAATTGGCACAAGTTTCAGTACAAGGTAATTAAAAATAACTCAAAGAAACCCACACACAACTTAGTATTCTAAAAGCCCTAACTTCTAATGAATAGCTCGCTCCAAAACATAATTTATATAGCTGCTTTTTACGTAAACAGGAAAGGGTCACGAGATCTTCTAGACACTATCAGATAATATTACATTAAAAAATTCACGTACCCAGCATATGGCCCACCTATAATAGAAAGATGTTTATCTAAAACTCCACAATGTCCATGGAACCAACTCTAAGGGTGGTTTCAGTACATTGAGTGCAAATATTTTTTCAAAAAAGAAAAATAAACTTACGGTTTTAAGAATCAATTCAAAAATTAATCCAATAATAATTCAAAATATTATCCACTAGAGAAATTGCAAATGTCCTGGTAATAAATATGTCCAAATATATCTAAGTTCGAATTCTATCGAAGTATCCAATATGGAAGACGATGTCTCTTGATGAACTCAGTTATTGTTTTAAATGAAAATCTATGAGCACATATTCTTCTCAGATAACTAACAAAATAATTCCTCTTGACCCAAACGAATTGGCACATGTTCCAGTACACGGTAATTAAAAATAACTCAAAATTAACCCCACACAACTTAGTATTCTAAAAGCCCAAACGTCTATTGAATAGCTCGCTCCAAAACATAATTTATATAGCTGTTTTTTACGTAAACAGGAAAGGGTCACGCGATCTTCTAAAAACTATCAGAATAATATTACATTCAAAAACTCACGTACCCAGCATATGGCCCAACTACAATAGAAAGATGTTTATTTAAAACTCCACAATGTCCATGGAACCAACCAATCATTTTAAAAGCCAGGTCAGAAATGAGGTCAACACCTGGTGTTTACTCTGTAAAAGTACAGGTTACCCCCCCCCCCTTCAATGAATGAATCTTAAAACTTAAAATGCCAAATTTAAATCTAACAAACACACAATAAAAATAAATATAAATGACATATATCACATAAACGTAACAATAGTTTTAGAGTAATCAGGTGTGGGTCAGAAAAACCTGTTAGGATCTGCTATCTGGTAAAATGCATAGTCATCATGACATTTCTGATAAGTTTTAATTAATGGTGTTAATTGGTGTAGTGGCGTTAATTGTTCTTGACTTACACATTTTTGTAGGATTATATTACATTGTAGGAAAGCAAGTTCGGGACAAAAATTTGGGTACACCTAATGAATGCATGATGAAGTAGGAAAACATTGATTTGTACGAAATCTCACCAAGCGAAGTTGAGGCATTGTTCAAAGAATAAATACAAAAGCAGTGTAAGAGTTAATGGCATAAAAGTCAAATGATACTGGTGATGACGTATGCTAAATACATATATGAGACTGACAGGTTATAACATTGATTATATTCTTATGTATTCCGAGAAACAAAACATAAATCAGTGACAAATGTTTCATAAATTTTTTTTATTGGTTATATCGTCATTAATTGCATATTTAAGATCCACGACAGCTCGATTTTAAAATGATATTTATCTTTGTTTTACAGTGGTGCAGAGGAACAACATACAAAAAAAAGAGCTTGCGAGAATGCAAATGTCGAGAGGGACAAGGAAAAGGCGGAGTGGGAGAAGGAAAAGGCTAATCTCCAGAGAAGGTATGAGATGTTTAACTTCTTGTTTGAAGTCGAATGGCTTTAATATTTGGGAACAATGCCCTAGAATCCAAAGGACTAATATATTTAGGACTTTCAAAAAATTGTTTTCTCTAATGCTCATTATTTGTCGACATTGTTTCCGATGCAATTTTCGTTTACATTTTTATGTTTCATGTTCGTCTTCTCAACCTGCGAATGTGACTTCATTTTATTAGCCGATTGTTTTAATCGAATACACTCCAATCACATAGGATGTTTAACCCATGGAATCTGATTCTCAAAAACTAAAAACTCAATAACCCATTTGTCAGTGATTTAAATAACAAAGAAAAAGAAGATTCAATGTGCTTTCTGTAAAATGAACATATGTCTAAATTATACCATTTAAAAGGCTGTATACACTTATAGCATATAGTTTATCTTCACAACTTAATGCACTATTTTAATATCTGAGGCAAATTAAAAACTTTTACATATGTAACTGTAATTAATAACGTATCTTTTGTGTCAATGGTATTTATCACAGTGTTTGGCAGACACACAAATAATAATAATAATAATAATATAATAATAATAATAATAATAATAATAATAATAATAATAATAATAATAATAATGATAACAGTAATAATAATAATAATAATAATAATAATAATAATAATAATAATAATAAATACAAAAAAATAATAAAAATAATAATGCTGAGGATTTTTTATTTCGCCGTATCTATATATAGAAGCTTTAAGCGCTTTAAACATCTATAATGATATGACAACTATAAGCACAATCAAAGCAAACACGATAAAATTAGAAAACAAATAAATGATGACCGAATTGAAGGTAGGAAACTTTATTAGGTTCTTATGTTTCTTCGTGCAGTCGAGAAAGGTGAGTTTAAAGAGCACCATTCTTAAGGGATCACTGACGTTGTCTTCAATTTCAATGCGTAATTCGTTCCACTTTGGTGTGCCCTGGTATACAAAATAACTTTGTTTTCATAGTGGGAATAATGAGAATACGGTTTTGAGAAGAGGAGAGTAGGTATCTTGATGGTATGTACACATGGGTGAGGCCAGAGAGGTATTTTGGACTGGAGTCATTCAGTGAAAAGTAGCACACATAACAAATTTTGTGTTGATCCTAGATCGAATGGATAGCCCGTGTAAGGTACAGAGCAGACAGGAGGTGTGCTCTGATCGTGGTACTCTTAGGATGATCCGATTAGCTGGATTTTGAACGATTTGAAGTTTATGGAGTAGATAGTGAGACGAACCAGACATAACTGAGTTACAATAGTCCAGTCCTTAAAGTACTAATGAACAAACAAGTGTTTAAATGATTCCTAACACTGCTATATCACCACGAAGAACACTTGTGTACTGATACTCTGCACGTGGTGTCTTGGCTTTGTTTCTCAAACAATGCACACAGGCAGTTATCATGTTGTTCTGCTGTAGGAGGTAAGGAAGTAGTTAGGTTTGCTTGGATGTCATGCATTAGTTTGGTTCAATTTTTCATACTGAGGTTTCTCTTAGTAGCAAATCAAGGTGGAGGGTTAGGAACTGATTCGTCCAGATGGCATATGATGCAGTGGTGATCTGATGCAAATTCGTGGGATAAACGTTTGGACCGTAGAATATTATCATCAGGTCTTTGAAGAATTCATTCTTAAATGTCACCATGTTTTTTAATGGGCTGGTTAACTGACTGTTTAAGTTTGAAAACTTTATTGGAATCTAGGAGTTTTGGTGTTTGTGGGTTTCCAGGACAGTCAAAGTGACCGTTGACATCTTTTGAATTAGTCAGGTTGTATGGAAACAGTACCACGCTGTCCTTGCAGTCATCAATATGTAGAGTTTTAAATATTATCTGTGCTTACGTTCATAAGCATCGCTAGCTAGCTTTAAATATTAGATCGTATGATGTGTGATAATTGCATAATTTGTAGTTTGATATTGTTGAATTTTGTTTTCATTTTAGTCTTGAAGAGGAAAAACATAAAACCATGATAACTGAAAATAAAATGAAAGAACTTCAGGAGAAAAACGAAAGGTATGTAAAATACAGTTTCTTAAAAGGATAATAGTGCCTTTGGACCACATAAGTCAAAATAATGATTTTTGTCCTTGTGCTTTTCCTTCATGAACTTTCTAACTTGGACATGGCGATCAGAGACAAAGATGTCCACAGTAAGCCTAAATTCCCCCTAGTTATGGAGACACCTCTTCAACCCTTCTAAATCCATGTGGACTGGAGATTTTACTTCATTAGACTGAAGAAAACAAATTCAAGTCAGTTATTGTCACTTTCAAATACTATTATTTCAAACATGCAAATGAGACGAGCAAATATGCATAGCTTTTAAAACTTTCAATTTCTGCTATAAAGTCGTAAGTGACAATTTATCTGGTCAGTGATCTTAGATTCTGATATATTAAAATTGGACCATTATAAATAGTTGGCAGTGGCTGTCCTGAACTTCATATTACAAATTTATATTTATACAGAATAGCATGCAAGATTAGATCATATCCAATTTATCTGGTTATAATGAAAGTGACTAAATGTGCAATTTAAAGGACTGATGGTACAGCTTTATTACCTGCACAAGCTGCAAGTCCAGAATAACATTGATGTTCAGATCAATGACAGTATAGCTGCAATATTTTGCAGAGTGACCTGGACTGTCACGTCTTCCATCCCCTCCTATAATCAACATTGATCCCTGTGCTGCAGTGATGTTGTCTGCTTGATGAAGATCACATAGCCTGTAAACACTTGGGATCAAATAATTTGTCTGTAGATTGTCATATGTTCTATGACAAAATATAGGACAGTTTAATGCATTAAACAAGCTGATGTTCTGGGCAGCACTGTTACCCGATACTAAA
The DNA here is from genome assembly GCA_029339505.1 of Unio delphinus. Classification (NCBI taxonomy): domain Eukaryota; kingdom Metazoa; phylum Mollusca; class Bivalvia; order Unionida; family Unionidae; genus Unio; species Unio delphinus. The sequence continues at coordinate 183,616 of JAQISU010000512.1, forward strand.
ATTGCATTTGATAGTAACAAATTACTGTTACCCGATACTAAAATCGCATTTGATAGTAACAAATTGCCCAATGGCATTTTCTGGCATAGATTCTAACTGCCATGTGGAAGTGTGACCATGACTGCAGGTGGAATTTACAGTTATCATAGTTCCAAGGACACTTTTAACATGTAAAATACAATCACTTTAACAGTGCTAACATATTTTAACAAGTTCAAATAGCTTGGATTCAGAGACAAGGAAATACCTTTCATCTACAAGTTTATTGTTATGTAATGGTAATATCTCATCAGGATAGCGTTCCATATCTTCTACATCACGCACTTCACTATGAGGTACATAGTTAGGATCATGATCTGTGTTTGACGAATCTATGTCTCCAGGTTCTTCTAAATCCAAGCAACTCTTTTGGATCTTCAGTCAATCACTGTTCAAAATAAGCAGTGGGGGCAGTTTTACTAGGCTGCACTGTATGCCAACATATGATACGCGTGTCACTGATTGTGTGCCTTTAGACTTTACATCGGGTCTTGCCTGCACACGCCTATTTCTAAAATTTAATAGTGATTTAAAATTGGATTGGCATTAAATATTAACACCTGTTTATTTTTCTGATGGAGGAGACCAGATCTGAGTTGCATATTCTGCTGAATTGCTTCATAGATATGCTCATTACTCTCTGTGGCACTCGGTTTTAAATTATGTTCAGCTTCCCCACTATTGTCTGTTAGCAGTGTATTAAAAACCTGAAAGTAGAAAACTACATGGTAAAAATTTCATAATTTGGAATTTAATAAGCAATGTCATTTCAAAATACATACTTTAACAATGTTTGCTGTGTAAAAATACTATAATGATTAAGTGATGTCAAATGTTAAAAGTCGAAATTTACCACCATGCAATAAGTTCATAAAGGAAGCATGAGGTTCAATCATATTGTTTTAATTTTTTTTTAAAAATGTGTTACAAATCATGTTTTTTATTTTCTGTAGTCATATCAATATAGATGTTCTAAAGCACTTATAGCTTATACAGATTAGGCGCTATATACAAACATTATTATTATTATTATTATTATTATTATTATTATTATTATTATTATTATTACCAACACCCAACACACATACACATATAGATAATATCTTGAAAATGTACATCCACCAATGAAATAGTGAGAGTTAATATTGCATTCTGGATGAAGAGACGAAAACGGAGACAGTCATGTGTGTGAAACCATATACATTACCAGGGAGGTGTAAAAGACGTTGAGAACGGTTTTCGTGATTCGTAACATAAACATTGATTCTTCAAACAAACAGAAACAAAAAAATCGGCAAAGCAGATCTCAGAACGTAATGTAAACATTAAAAATCTTCCGCCATCTGATTCAGTTACAGTGTATTTTACATGTATCGTATTATACAGTTAGCGTATGGATAAATCTGATGCTATATTTAGTATATACATGTCTGGTTTGTATTTTGTTGTCACTTACATGAGCTTTCTTCCTCTTTTCGTAACCCGCACGTTTAATGCTTTTCGAAGGCTTTAAATTATCCAAGGTATATCTGGAACAGCGTTAGTTTTTAATCTTGGCCTAGCACCTGCGTATCCAAGTGAAACCATTTTTTCAGGATCCCTTTCGTAACATTCCTTTGAGAAATGTAAGGAGCACAGAGTGCTATATGGTGTTGCTTTGAAATCAACTCACTTGCAATAATGTATCCATATGTTTGTATGCCTTTCTCTTTCGGAAAAGAAAAAAAAAATGAGCTCCACAGCTTTTTCTATGTATGCTATTACACCCGTAAGCAACGCAAAACGGCATCGTACTTTATATGAAATGAACCTTGCAATTGTAGGTCTAGATGATGGAGACGCTAGTATGATGTCAATTTACGAAGGTAACCGAATAGGCGCGGAAAATATGCATACGTGGTCACGGAAACTCAGAACATATGCCAATATCTCAATATTGGCAGTACGTGTCACAGAATTAGGCGAAAATTAAAATTATTTTCTTCTTGATTTACAAACTAATCTCACCATTTTCTTTGTTTCGTCGTACATGCATTACCTTGGGTGAATAAGTGGTTTTCTCCAAGGTAAGCGGCGTGTAACGATTTGCATGTGCCTGATTTTTATTTACATGAAATCCGGAACATTAGTTTCGCGTGGTGCACGGTGATCTTGCTGTGATTTCTGCTCACCTATTTCAGGGTATATAAGGCAGAATATTTATGATCAATTTTACGGGACCTAAAGTATCTAATCACAGGATAGGTAAGCTCGTCTTTCAATCTCCAGCCAAAGGGCTGATAACGTCGGTTGATAGCATAGCTGATAACGCAGCTGATAACGTCGGCTGATATCATCTCTGAGAACATCTTTGATAACGTCTTTGATATCGTCTGATTTGTTGTGGAACATCTATGCTTTGTTGCGGAACATCTCTAAATAATAGCTGAATGTGATTGATTGTGCCGTTTAATTGTGCAATCGAATTGAAGTATCTGACTGTCTGTCTGTCGAACTGTTTGTTCGTCTACATCTGTCGTGACGTGTAAATATCCGGAAATCTAGAAGTCCGAGTGTCGGAGCTGTCTAGAGTTGTAAACAGCCGGGGTGTCATCTTAAAGTATTTGGAACCGTTGGTTCTAGTAGATGTTGTATGCTGTCTGTACGTATAACTGTGGTGGATCCGTGAAGGGCAAACGGCCGATAAAAGTATTGGTCAACCCTAGGTCTTCGGGGAAACTGGGCGGCGATTCAACTGTTGGTGAATCGTACGGTTATACAGGGTCGAGACACATGTGTGTGTTGCAATTGTAGTACAATTGAATACATTGTTGTATTTACATAGTTACTTCAAATCACATTAGTATTTCAAGGGATTGCATGAATATCAATAAAAGCTAGCAACTTGATTGAATACATGTATATGTTCGTGCTAGTTGTCGCAATCCATAGGTGCGATAGTATAGTTTGATGTTTTTGTTTATTATCGTAATTTATACTGGCGTTAATATAACTTTTGTAAATGTTCTTTGGATCTGTGTATAGTCCAGGAGATTCCTTTGTATCTGTGTTTTATTTTGTATTAATATTTAATTTATTCATGTATTGTGAATGGTTGTGAGTGTAATTTTGGGTTGAGCGCATGAGTTATTGTGTTGATACATCATTATTTTTCATTAATAATTTATTTCATAAATTTATATTTTCTTTCTCATATTGTGTTTGTGTTGTTCATTTAATCCACCATCCTCTCGGTAACAATTCTGTCACAATGGTGTCAGAAGTGGGATCGCTGGATTAAGTGAACTGTCAATCATTTTTGTGAAAGTATACATTTAATGTTTATATTTGAGCGTGACCTTCTTGACAAGATAATACTCAAGTTGGGGTTTATTTTTGTTTAGTTTATGTAGGTCCGTGTGTCCAATATAAACGTATTTTTAAGCATTGGTTTTGTTACCTATCTATATTCATATTACAATTGTCATGACATCCCTTAAGGACTTGGTTGCCTTAGGCAAAGAATTTGGGTATGAAGGTGAAAGTCTAAGGAAATATATTCAAGAAGAACATGCCCGGGAAAGGGAAGAAAGGGCAAGGGCAAGGGAATTAGAAAAGGAAGAAAGGGTAAGGTCAAGGGAATTAGAAAGGGAATTAGAAAAGGAAAAGGGGGAGGCCGAAGAAAGGAAACGGGAATTAGATAGGGAATTCGAAAGGGAAAAAGGGGAAGCCGAAGAAAGGAAATGGACCTTTGAGAGGGAAAAGATAGAATTAGAGAAGCAGGCCGAAAAGGACAGGATAGGATGGGAAATGGAAGCGGAGGGAAAGCGAATAGAGTTAGAAGAAAAAGCTAAGCAACGGGATCATGAGCGTAAGGTAGAATTAGCGACATCTGGAAGAGAACACGATTCTGCCTTTAGCAAATAAAGGGGCCCCAAATTACCTCCCTTTGACGATGAAAAAGATAACATGGATAGTTATCTTCATCGGTTTGAGCGGTATGCCGCAAACCAGAAGTGGAGTGAAAATGACTGGGCATTGCATCTGAGTGCTCTATTAAAGGGTAAAGCACTGGATGTATACTCGCGACTTCCTAGGGACGATGTGTTTAAGTACGACGTCCTAAAGGAAGCACTTCTCAAAAGGTACGAGCTCACAGAACAGGGTTTTCGTAAAAAGTTCAGGTATAGCAAGCCCGATAAGGGAGAAACCTTTGGTCAGTTCACCGTTAGAATTGCGAACTATTTTGAGCGGTGGATTGAATGTGGCAAAGCGGTAAAAACGTTTGAAGGGTTGACTGATTTCTTGCTCAGAGATCAATTATTTAACACAGTTGGGCGAGAATTAGATCAATTTCTGAAGGAGAAAGTCTTCACAAATGTAAAAGATATGGCTAAGCAAGCCGATTTCTTTGCCGAAGCTCATGGAGGAACCCAGAACGTGGTTTTAAATGATTTTAATTCTGGAAACCAGTCTGCGAGACCTATGCCTAGGGAGCTTGTAAAATCACCTGAGGTAAAAAGGTCAGTTAGGAATCCAGTTGTTCAGCGTGTGCAATGTTTCTTGTGTAATGCATGGGGTCATGTTCAAAAAGACTGTCCTAAAAGAAAGGGACTTGTACATAAGGTAGCAGTGGCTATACAAAGTAAAGGTATATCTGATAACATCGTACAGGTAGAACCTTGTATTCATTCGCTTGGCACGTGTCTATTTCCCGAAGCGCGTGTACCAACCGCGAGAGGGTTTGTCAACGGTCGAGAAGTCGTAGTATTACGTGACACTGGTTGCACTGGCGTAGTGATCAAACGTAGTCTCGTGCAGGACAACCAAATGCTCGGGTGGGAGTCCCCATGTATGTTACTTGATCAGACGATGGGTCGCATTCCCGTAGCAAGGATCACAGTAAAAACACCTTTCCTAACGGGAACTGTTGATGCCCTTTGTATGGAAAATCCTATTTACGATCTGACGATCGGTAATGTTGAAGGTTCCCGTCTTCCAACTATGGCCGATTTTAAAATACCTTTGGCCTTTGCAATCGAAACGCGAGCGCAAACACGGCGTGAGAAAACTGCGTTTCATAAATTAATAGTCCCTGCATCGATCTCGGGAATTTCACGTGATGATTTCAAACAAGAGCAAGAACGTGATGAATCCATCAGAACAATTGTTGAGAAAATCACGTCCGGCGCGATTAAACATTGCAAGCGTGGGGGTAGCTCGAGATTCGTACGCAAGAACGGATTAATTCATAGGGTGTTTAGCGCTCGGAAGGGTAAGAAGTATTGGCAAGTGGTCGTACCCCAGAGATATAGATCTCAAGTACTTATGGTGGCGCATGAGTCAAGCATGGCAGGACACCTAGGTAAGGCTAAGACCACTAGCAAGGTAGTCGCTGAATTCTACTGGCCCGGTGTTAATGGCGATGTCACACGGTTCTGTAGGTCGTGCGACGTATGTCAGAAAACCGTATGTAAGGGAAGGGTCACAAGGGTGCCCTTAGGACAGATGCCATTAATAGATACACCGTTTAAAAGAGTGGCAGTAGGTATTGTAGGACCAATACACCCAGTTACCGAAAGAAAGAATCGGTATATTCTTACTATGGTTGACTACGCAACCAGATACCCTGAAGCCGTAGCGTTACCAACTATTGAAACGGAAAGGGTAGCTGAAGCATTAGTTGATATCTTTAGTAGGGTAGGGGTGCCAGAAGAAATCCTCACTGATTATGGTGCCCAATTCATCTCTGACCTCATGGGTGAAATAAGTAGGCTGTTATCCATCAAACAGCTAAACACTACCCCATACCATCCGATGTGCAATGGACTGGTAGAGAAGTTTAATGGTACCCTGAAAAGCATGCTACGAAAGATGAGCGCGGAACGTCCGCAAGACTGGGACCGTTATTTAAACGCTGTTCTGTTCGCGTACCGTGAAGTACCGCAGGAAAGTTTAGGGTTTTCACCCTTCAAACTGTGTTGTACGGTAGAACGGTTCGAGGCCCGATGCGGATACTACGCGAAATATGGACTGGTGATGTCGCGAACGAGGAAACAAAAACAACTTACCAGTACGTTTTAGATCTAAGAAATAAACTTGAGAGTACATGCCAGATGGCACGTGACGAATTGATTAAATCGGGGCGCAGATATGCCAAGTATTACAACCGCAGAGCGCGAAATAGGAAATTTCTTGTGGGAGATCAGGTGCTATTGCTTCTTCCAACGATCTCAAATAAGTTATTAGTCCAGTGGAAAAGTCCATATGAAGTTAAGGAGGTAAAACGTGACATGGACTATAAAATTGACATGGACGGTAATTTAAAGAAATTCCATGCTAACATGCTCAAGTTGTATATCAAGAGACAGACCGACAATGTTGAAAAGGGGGTCTTAAATTTCGTTTGCACGGCAGTCGTAGACGATGATGAAGCTGATTCGAATATAGAGAGTTCCCTTGAAAGTCCCTTGGGAGTTGCGGAGGAGGGGATAGATAAAGTCGATGTGAGTGCGGAGTTGACAAAATACCAGCGTCAACAGATTAATGCGCTCTTGGCTAAACACTCTTATGTATTCACAGACAGACCAGGTTGTACAACTTTGTTGGACCTCAAAATTAAACTAAATACGTCTGACCCTATTCGAATCAAGGGATATCCGGTGCCATACAACGCACGTGAAGCTGTGGACGAAGAGGTGGGTAAAATGTTGGATCTGGGGGTGATTGAACCCTCCAACTCGCCATATTCTTCTCCAGTAGTGCTTGTCAGGAAAAAGGACGGGACGAACCGATTCTGTATCGATTTTCGGCAGTTGAATAAAATCACTGTGTTCGATGCAGAACCAATGCCAGATATGGAGGGTCTATTTGCGAAATTGTCGGGAAACCGATGGATTTCCAAATTAGATCTGGCCAAGGGATATTGGCAGGTTTCCATTGTCCCAGAATCCCGACCATTGACAGCATTTGCGACCCAGAAGGGACTGTGTCAATTCAAAGTGATGCCATTCGGGTTAGTTGGAGCCAGCGCCACCTGTTGTCGTTTGATGCGAAAATTGCTTAAAGGTTTAGCAAACGTTGATAGCTTTGTAGACGACATATTCGTGTACACGAATACTTGGAGTGAGCACGTGTCCGTCCTGAGCGAGCTCTTCAATAGACTCCGCAGAGCGAACCTTACAGTGAGACCCACTAAATGCAGTATTGGTTATACAGATTTAGATTGTTTGGGTCATAGGGTCAGCGGTATGGGTCAGTTAAAACCTCATCCCAAGCAAGTTGAAGCAATTAGAGACGCACCGAAGCCAACCAACAAAACGCAGGTAAGATCATTTCTAGGTCTAGTAGGTTTTTATAGAAAGTTTATACCGAACTTTGCAGCCATTGCTAGCCCGCTGTCTGATTTGACCAAGAAGGGGCAACCAAACAAAGTTGAATGGGGACCGCCACAAGATAAAGCATTTTGTACTCTGAAAGAGAAACTGGTTAGTGCACCTATATTAAAATTGCCAGATGTCAGCAAACCTTTTATTCTAAGAACAGATGCTTCTGAAACTGGGTTGGGGGCAGTTTTACTGCAAGAGCAAGACGACAGTAAGTTACCCGTAGCTTACTCGAGTAGGAAATTGCTACCCAGGGAGAAATATTATTCCGTTATAGAAAAGGAATGTTTGGCCGTAGTATGGGGAATTGGGAAGTATCACGCATATCTATTTGGGAGAGATTTCGTTCTTGAGACTGATCACCAACCACTACTGTATTTAAACAAGGCCAAGGTCGCTAACGCTCGGTTGATGCGTTGGGCGCTAACACTACAACCTTATCGCTTCCGTGTAGAAGCAATAAAGGGAGTTGAAAATATAGGCGCAGACTACTTGAGTAGGGCATGATGGGAAATTTGTATGAATTTGCCCTGTAATAAAATCCAGTTTGTAGTATAACCAGTGTAAATGTTGTAAGATATCATCAGTAGTTATTTTTCTTCTATTCTGTGTTAGTTTTAAAAATGTGTACATTTTTATTCTTAGGGGGGAGGTATTGTCACAGAATTAGGCGAAAATTAAAATTGTTTTCTTCTTGATTTACAAACTAATCTCACCATTTTCTTTGTTTCGTCGTACATGCATTACCTGGGGTGAATAAGTGGTTTTCTCCAAGGTAAGCGGCGTGTAACGATTTGCATGTGCCTGATTTTTATTTACATGAAATCCGGAACATTAGTTTCGCGTGGTGCACGGTAATCTTGCTGTGATTTCTGCTCACCTATTTGAGGGTATATAAGGCAGAATATTTATGATCAATTTTACGGGACCTAAAGTATCTAATCAGAGGATAGATAAGCTCGTCTTTCAATCTCCAGCCAAAGGGCTGATAACGTCGGCCGATAGCATCTCTGAGAACATCTTTGATAACGTCTTTGATATCGTCTGATTTGTTGTGGAACATCTATGCTTTGTTGCGGAACATCTCTAAATAATAGCTGAATGTGATTGATTGTGCCGTTTAATTGTGCAATCGAATTGAAGTATCTGACTGTCTGTCTGTCGAACTGTCTGTTCGTCTACATCTGTCGTGACGTGTAAATATCCGGAAATCTAGAAGTCCGGGTGTCGGAGCTGTCTAGAGTTGGAAACATCCGGGGTGGCATCTTAAAGTATTTGGAATCATTGGTTCTAGTAGATGTTGTATGCTGTCTGTACGTATAACTGTGGTGGATCCGTGAATGGCAAACGGCCGATAAAAGTATTGGTCAACCCTAGGTCTTCGGGGAAACTGGGCGGCGATTCAACTGTTGGTGAATCGTACGGTTATACAGGGTCGAGACACATGTGTGTGTTGCAATTGTAGTACAATTGAATACATTGTTGTATTTACATAGTTACTTCAAATCACATTAGTATTTCAAGGGATTGCATGAATATCAATAAAAGCTAGCAACTTGATTGAATACATGTATATGTTCGTGCTAGTTGTCGCAATTTATAGGTGCGATAGTATAGTTTGATGTTTGTGTTTATGATCGTAATTTATACTGGCGTTAATATAACTTTTGTAAATGTTCTTTGGATCTGTGTATAGTCCAGGAGATTCCTTTGTATCTGTGTTTTATTTTGTATTAATATTTAATTTATTCATGTATTGTGAATGGTTGTGAGTGTAATTTTGGGTTGAGCGCATGAGTTATTGTGTTGATACATCATTATTTTTCATTAATAATTTATTTCATAAATTTATATTTTCTTTCTCATATTGTGTTTGTGTTGTTCATTTAATCCACCATCCTCTCGGTAACAATTCTGTCACAATGGTGTCAGAAGTGGGATAGCTGGATTAAGTGAACTGTCAATCATTTTTGTGAAAGTATACATTTAATGTTTATATTTGAGCGTGACCTTCTTGACAAGATAATACTCAAGTTGGGGTTTATTTTTGTTTAGTTTATGTAGGTCCGTGTGTCCAATATAAACGTATTTTTAAGCATTGGTTTTGTTACCTATCTATATTCATATTACAATTGTCATGACATCCCTTAAGGACTTTGTTGCCTTAGGCAAAGAATTTGGGTATGAAGGTGAAAGTCTAAGGAAATTTATTCAAGAAGAACATGCCCGGGAAAGGGAAGAAAGGGCAAGGGCAAGGGAATTAGAAAAGGAAGAAAGGGTAAGGTCAAGGGAATTAGAAAGCGAATTAGAAAAGGAAAAGGGGGAGGCCGAAGAAAGGAAACGGGAATTAGATAGGGAATTCGAAAGGGAAAAAGGGGAAGCCGAAGAAAGGAAATGGACCTTTGAGAGGGAAAAGATAGAATTAGAGAAGCAGGCCGAAAAGGACAGGATAGGATGGGGAATGGAAGCGGAGGGAAAGCGAATAGAGTTAGAAGAAAAAGCTAAGCAACGGGATCATGAGCGTAAGGTAGAATTAGCGACATCTGGAAGAGAACACGATTCTGCCTTTAGCAAATAAAGGGGCCCCAAATTACCTTCCTTTGACGATGAAAAAGATAACATGGATAGTTATCTTCATCGGTTTGAGCGGTATGCCGCAAACCAGAAGTGGAGTGAAAATGACTGGGCATTGCATCTGAGTGCTCTATTAAAGGGTAAAGCACTGGATGTATACTCGCGACTTCCTAGGGACGATGTGTTTAAGTACGACGTCCTAAAGGAAGCACTTCTCAAAAGGTACGAGCTCACAGAACAGGGTTTTCGTAAAAAGTTCAGGTATAGCAAGCCCGATAAGGGAGAAACCTTTGGTCCGTTCACCATTAGAATTGCGAACTATTTTGAGCGGTGGATTGAATGCGGCAAAGCGGTAAAAACGTTTGAAGGGTTGACTGATTTCTTGCTCATAGATCAATTATTTAACACAGTTGGGCGAGAATTAGATCAATTTCTGAAGGAGAAAGTCTTCACAAACGTAAAAGATATGGCTAAGCAAGCCGATTTCTTTGCCGAAGCTCATGGAGGAACCCAGAACGTGGTTTTAAATGATTTTAAGTCTGGAAACCAGTCTGCGAGACCTATGCCTAGGGAGCTTGTAAAATCAGCTGAGGTAAAAAGGTCAGTTAGGAATCCAGTTTTTCAGCGTGTGCAATGTTTCTTGTGTAATGCATGGGGTCATGTTCAAAAAGACTGTCCTAAAAGAAAGGGACTTGTACATAAGGTAGCAGTGGCTATACAAAGTAAAGGTATATCTGATAACATCGTACAGGTAGAACCTTGTATTCATTCGCTTGGCACGTGTCTATTTCCCGAAGCGCGTGTACCAACCGCGAGAGGGTTTGTCAACGGTCGAGAAGTCGTAGTATTACGCGACACTGGTTGCACTGGCGTAGTGATCAAACGTAGTCTCGTGCAGGACAACCAAATGCTCGGGTGGGAGTCCCCATGTATGTTACTTGATCAGACGATGGGTCGCATTCCCGTAGCAAGGTTCACAGTAAAAACACCTTTCCTAACGGGAACTGTTGGTGCCCTTTGTATGGAAAATCCTATTTACGCTCTGACGATCGGTAATGTTGAAGGTTCCCGTCTTCCAACTATGGCCGATTTTAAAATACCTTTGGCCTTCGCAATCGAAACGCGAGCGCAAACACGGCGTGAGAAAACTGCGTTTCATAAATTAATAGTCCCTGCATCGATCTCGGGAATTTCACGTGATGATTTCAAACAAGAGCAAGAACGTGATGAATCCATCAGAACAATTGTTGAGAAAATCACGTCCGGCGCGATTAAACATTGCAAGCGTGGGGGTAGCTCGAGATTCGTACGCAAGAACGGATTAATTCATAGGGTGTTTAGCGCTCGGGAGGGTAAGAAGTATTGGCAAGTGGTCGTACCCCAGAGATATAGATCTCAAGTACTTATGGTGGCGCATGAGTCAAGCATGGCAGGACACCTAGGTAAGGCTAAGACCACTAGCAAGGTAGTCGCTGAATTTTACTGGCCCGGTGTTAATGGCGATGTCACACGGTTCTGTAGGTCGTGCGACGTATGTCAGAAAACCGTATGTAAGGGAAGGGTCACAAGGGTGCCCTTAGGACAGATGCCATTAATAGATACACCGTTTAAAAGAGTGGCAGTAGATATTGTAGGACCAATACACCCAGTTACCGAAAGAAAGAATCGTATATACTTACTCTGGTTGACTACGCAACCAGATACCCTGAAGCCGTAGCGTTACCAACTATTGAAACGGAAAGGGTAGCTGAAGCATTAGTTGATATCTTCAGTAGGGTAGGGGTGCCAGAAGAAATCCTCACTGATTATGGTGCCCAATTCATCTCTGACCTCATGGGTGAAATAAGTAGGCTGTTATCCATCAAACAGCTAAACACTACCCCATACCATCCGATGTGCAATGGACTGGTAGAGAAGTTTAATGGTACCCTGAAAAGCATGCTACGAAAGATGTGCGCGGAACGTCCGCAAGACTGGGACCGTTATTTAAACGCTGTTCTGTTCGCGTACCGTGAAGTACCGCAGGAAAGTTTAGGGTTTTCACCCTTCGAACTGTGTTGTACGGTAGAACGGTTCGAGGCCCGATGCGGATACTACGCGAAATATGGACTGGTGAAGTCGCGAACGAGGAAATAAAAACAACTTACCAGTACGTTTTAGATCTAAGAAATAAACTTGAGAGTACATGCCAGACGGCACGTGACGAATTGATTAAATCGGGGCGCAGATATGCCAAGTATTACAACCGCAGAGCGCGAAATAGGAAATTTCTTGTGGGAGATCAGGTGCTATTGCTTCTTCCAACGAGCTCAAAAAAGTTATTAGTCCAGTGGAAAAGTCCATATGAAGTTAAGGAGGTAAAACGTGACACGGACTATAAAATTGACATGGACGGTAATTTAAAGAAATTCCATGCTAACATGCTCAAGTTGTATATCAAGAGAAAGAGCGACAATGTTGAAAAGATTTTCGGCAGTTGAATAAAATCACTGTGTTCGATGCACAACCAATGCCAGATATGGAGGGTCTATTTGCGAAATTGTCGGGAAACCGATGGATTTCCAAATTAGATCTGGCCAAGGGATATTGGCAGGTTCCCATTGTCCCAGAATCCCGACCATTGACAGCATTTGCGACCCAGAAGGGACTGTGTCAATTCAAAGTGATGCCGATCGGGTTAGTTGGAGCCAGCGTCACCTGTTGTCGTTTGATGCGAAAATTGCTTAAAGGTTTAGCAAACGTTGATAGCTTTGTAGACGACATATTCGTGTACACGAATACTTGGAGTGAGCACGTGTCCGTCCTGAGCGAGCTCTTCAATAGACTCCGCAGAGCGAACCTTACAGTGAGACCCACTAAATGCAGTATTGGTTATACAGATTTAGATTGTTTGGGTCATAGGGTCAGCGGTATGGGTCAGTTAAAACCTCATCCCAAGCAAGTTGAAGCAATTAGAGACGCACCGAAGCCAACCAACAAAACGCAGGTAAGATCATTTCTAGGTCTAGTAGGTTTTTATAGAAAGTTTATACCGAACTTTGCAGCCATTGCTAGCCCGCTGTCTGATTTGACCAAGAAGGGGCAACCAAACAAAGTTGAATGGGGACCGCCACAAGATAAAGCATTTTGTACTCTGAAAGAGAAACTGGTTAGTGCACCTATATTAAAATTGCCAGATGTCAGCAAACCTTTTATTCTAAGAACAGATGCTTCTGAAACTGGGTTGGGGGCAGTTTTACTGCAAGAGCAAGACGACAGTAAGTTACCCGTAGCTTACTCCAGTAGGAAATTGCTACCCAGGGAGAAAAATTATTCCGTTATAGAAAAGGAATGTTTGGCCGTAGTATGGGGAATTGGGAAGTATCACACATATCTATTTGGGAGAGATTTCGTTCTTGAGACTGATCACCAACCACTACTGTATTTAAACAAGGCCAAGGTCGCTAACGCTCGGTTGATGCGTTGGGCGCTAACACTACAACCTTATCGCTTCCGTGTAGAAGCAATAAGAGGAGTTGAAAATATAGGCGCAGACTACTTGAGTAGGGCATGATGGGAAATTTGTATGAATTTGCCCTGTAATAAAATCCAGTTTGTAGTATAACCAGTGTAAATGCTGTAAGATATCATCAGTAGTTATTTTTCTTCTATTCTGTGTTAGTTTTAAAAATGTGTACATTTTTATTCTTAGGGGGGAGGTATTGTCACAGAATTAGGCGAAAATTAAAATTATTTTCTTCTTGATTTACAAACTAATCTCACCATTTTCTTTGTTTCGTCGTACATGCATTACCTGGGGTGAATAAGTGGTTTTCTCCAAGGTAAGCGGCGTGTAACGATTTGCATGTGCCTGATTTTTATTTACATGAAATCCGGAACATTAGTTTCGCGTGGTGCACGGTAATCTTGCTGTGATTTCTGCTCACATATTTGAGGGTATATAAGGCAGAATATGTATGATCAATTTTACGGGACCTAAAATATCTAATCACAGGATAGATAAGCTCGTCTTTCAATCTACAGCCAAAGGGCTGATAATGTCGGTTGATAGCATAGCTGATAACGCAGCTGATAACGTCGGCTGATAGCATCTCTAAGAACATCTTTGATAACGTCTTTGATATCGTCTGATTTGTTGTGGAACATCTATGCTTTGTTGCGGAACATCTCTAAATAATAGCTGAATGTGATTGATTGTGCCGTTTAATTGTGCAATCGAATTGAAGTATCTGACTGTCTGTCTGTCGAACTGTCTGTTCGTCTACATCTGTCGTGACGTGTAAATGTCCGGAAATCTAGAAGTCCGAGTGTCGGAGCTGTCTAGAGTTGTAAACATCTGGGGTTGCATCTTAAAGTATTTGGAACCGTTGGTTCTAGTAGATGTTGTATGCTGTCTGTACGTATAACTGTGGTTGATCCGTGAATGGCAAACGGCCGATAAAAGTATTGGTCAACCCTAGATCTTCGGGGAAACTGGGCGGCGATTCAACTGTTGGTGAATCGTACGGTTATACAGGGTTGAGACACATGTGTGTGTTGCAATTGTAGTACAATTGAATACATTGTTGTATTTACATAGTTACTTCAAATCACATTAGTATTTCAAGGGATTGCATGAATATCAATAAAAGCTAGCAACTTGATTGAATACATGTATATGTTCGTGCTAGTTGTCGCAATCCATAGGTGCGATAGTATAGTTTGATGTTTGTGTTTATTATCGTAATTTATACTGGCGTTAGTATAACTTTTGTAAAGGTTCTTTGGATCTGTGTATAGTCCAGGAGATTCCTTTGTATCTGTGTTTTTTTTTTGTATTAATATTTAATTTATTCATGTATTGTGAATGGTTGTGAGTGTAATTGTGGGTTGAGCGCATGATTTATTGTGTTGATACATCATTTTTTTTCATTAATAATTTATTTCATAAATTTATATTTTATTTCACATATTGTGTTTGTGTTGTTCATTTAATCCACCATCCTCTCGGTAACAATTCTGTTACAGTACGGTCGTACACGATGCTTCAGAATAATATTTTTCTCTGCAGTGTATTTAATATTATTGTATATTTCCACTGGTTTGTAGTCACCTTTAAGTACAAATATAATGCAAGTAATTCACTGTAATTGTTTGCTAGGTTATCCACCCCATTATTACAATGTAAAGCTATCATAATACTTGTTTATCTTAATAAGGTCACTGCTGTATTACTGTTTTCCTCTTGTGTTAATTAGGACTCATAATCGCATGATTCTGCGAAAGCCATTTTCCTTTATATTCTCGACTTATCACTTGGAATATTGTATGCGTAAATACCAGCCTGTTCCTATTCCATTCAAAAAAGGTATTTGAGACTTAGCAATGAATGCGTTGTTAGGGCCTAGTCAGCATAATTTCTTATTAATATTTGGACTACAAACTCGTGATACCTTAATAACTGTAATAGTTAGTTTCTCCTTTGTTGCGGACGGTTCTTTACATCTAGGAAACCCTCACAAATTGTATTCTTGGGTTAGATATAATAATTTCATTTGGAGTGCGTACACAGACTACCATATCATATCCACAAGGTAGAAATTCGCGCAAAAAAACAGTCGGTTTAAAAACAGATGGGTTAACGAATCTCTCAGGGACAGTTCATTTCTGGCAGTATTTAGTCCTACTGCAATAGTATCATCCACTGAAAATTACCATTGAGTGTTGTAAACACCGAAGCATTTTATTAATTCCATTTCTTTATCTCTTTGTTGATGAATTAAACAATCTGTTTGGTGGATTTGAAAAAGAAGATTTACCACTGATGATGTCGATTAATTCATTACATCATTCTAAAATTACAACCAAGCAAACGACAAAACGGTTATCCGCAAAGTCCACAACAATCACCCTGGTTACGTAAACACTTATTTAGGACAAATGTTCCTAACAATTCGCAAACTGAATGGTTTGTACCAACATCCGTACTCTCTATTGTCTATAAAATACCACAACGAGGATATTAAGGCCATCGGCTATCCCGTATTCTTCAGAGATATACCATTCTATATAGGTCAGTCCAAACACTAAAATCTAACAACAAGATAGCTAAATAAGGATGGGTTTTGCAGCAGTGCAAGAGCCTCAAAGACACAATATCAAAACAACCAGAAAACCTTATTTGCGCTGGCTGTCACGCCCGAGCTTCTTTGCACTTTTCGACCGTTTTATATATGTTCATAAAAGGGAAGACATAACATTGTGTGTAAAGAACTTTACATACAAACGTGCGTATTAGTTCTTTAAAAATTTAATTTTACTTGCATCTCACTTGCCAGAATCTAAACAGGAAATGGCGAGCAAGATCAAAGAATATGAACAGAAGTATTATTTTATATCGATATTTTGAGTACAAAATATATGTATGCTTTGTTTCATAAAGTGTATCTAAGCCTGCAAATCAATAATAAGACGATATTGGTTACATTCCAAACAATAATAACATCTATATATGTATGATTATATAGAAACCATTAAACAAGTTTATTATATGCATATGTACAACCATGTTTAAAGTGCTCATGATATTACGACTAGAGTATACACAACATTTTATATTTCTGATACATATTTTACAACGAATGGAGTGTATTGGGTACTAGCCATCCATATCTATCTATCTATCTATCTATCTATCTATCTATCTATCTATCTATCTATATATCTATCTATCTATCTATTTATCTATCTATCTATCTATCTATCTATCTATCTATCTATCTATCTATCTAGCTGTATGTCTGTCTGTCTGTTTGTTTATCTTTCTAGCACTTGTGAAATAAATCGTATTGTACATTAGATACTCAAACAAATCACGACTTTATACGTTTCATGCTGTACATTTCGTCATGCAAAGGATTCATTGTATCCCATTTTTGAAACAAAGAACCATAGTTTATTGCGTTCTATAATCGAATTAATGGAAACCATTATTATATTTGTTAGTAGTATTTATTTGTATGAATTGATTTAATATGCGACGTGAAACATTATTTTTCATACAATTAAAAGACTTGTAAGCAAGGAGATGAGACGAGATAAAAAATCGAAATATTATGGAATTGAAAATGAGGTAGCTAATTAAAATGTCCTTGAACAAAACATGCACAAACTGTCTAATAAAATCAACATAACTGTGCAAAAAGCAATATTTAAACATATATGAAAATTTCATATTAATTTGAAACGTAAAATTTCATTGAACACACACACACACAAACACACACACACACATATATACACATAATGAACATCTGAAATGAGAATATGCGCATCCCTCGAGCGTGTTATGATTATGATACGAGATAATTGGATGATAGTTATTCACTATTCACGGGGGTGGGATTGCACTATTAGATTACTAATCTAATTTCTGAATTATGCCATATACCATATCTGTGCCTTAAAACTGGATACGTGGTATTATCATAAATAGGATGAATTATGCTAATACCATGCCCATCATAGTCAGTATGAACCATTCCAAAAAGTTATATTTCCAAGAGGTGAACCTCAGTTTTACTTTTCCCGTGAGCAATATATAGATGTCATTCATTTTCATCCTTATTATGTTTTATTTTTCGATAAATCCCCGAATTCATTTAACCATCAAACTTAGCTCCAAAATCCGAAAGAATAACATAATTCCCACCACAAATATATGTCTGTCTTTATGTGTGTGTGTGTGTGTGTGTTTGTGTGTGTGTGTGCTCCCGCTATCGCTTAGCCGGATTGAATCAGCCGTTCTGCTTTTGTGCAGTTTTTCATGATATATGTGCTTGTTGTCTATCGTCGTCTTTATTGTTTTGTTTCATGATGCATAGGTTGTTCCGTTCATATGTGTTTTTTCATCTCCTTGTTTTGGAAACGAGAACAATTATCATTTTTCTCAGCTGTCTTGCTTCGTTGATACAACGTACGTTGTTCTTGAATAAACTGTCATCACGTCATCGCTTAAACGTATCAGCATTCGCTTCATCACCAGACTGAATTAGGTAATATATAGGCTACAATTCGTATTACGCGTATAGCGAATAACTCATGGAAGACAAATGTCACTGTTTATTGTCATTTTTATTCCATTGAAATGGTCAGTCTAACGAGATATTGATTAATCAAATCATCTATTAGATTGCATTCGTACCTTCAGAAAAAGATTCATGTCTTGTTTACAAAACGTTCACTGACGTTTGTTTAGGAGGTAGATTAAAGCTACTAACATTAATTTGTACCATAACTCATGTTTTAAACAAATAACATTTCCTGGCCTTACAAAACTATTTTCTCAGCGTTACACT
The DNA here is from genome assembly GCA_029339505.1 of Unio delphinus. Lineage (NCBI taxonomy): Eukaryota > Metazoa > Mollusca > Bivalvia > Unionida > Unionidae > Unio > Unio delphinus. Next base: position 201,929 of record JAQISU010000512.1, read on the forward strand.
TGTTGTCTAAAGGTTTTCTTCTCCACGTGTTCGCATGTTCGTGAAAAATGAAATAAGTATTATTAAATGTGTTATAGCATCAGTTTGCTTCACGTTTTTAAGAATATACATATCTACTTTTTTGTAGAGAAACGAGACAGCTACAAGTGGAGAACAAGTACTTGAAACTAATCTTGGACGACCTTCATAAAAGTATAATTGTCGGAGAAGCAACGCTACAAAAGGAATTGAAACCACCCGAAGACATACAGAATGACAAGTTACTTATGGAATTGACAACTAATACTAGGACAATCCACTTAAAGTTCTACGAATTGGAAACGTAAGCCGGTTTCCTCTTATTGAAATGTACTGTTGTTTGTATTCTTAAACTCATTTGGTTTTTACGAGATCTTTTATCGGTTACATTGTATCATATTTTTAGAACGTTTTGTGGAATAATAAGCCCAAGCTATCAGGTTTTATTACGACTTCTAGCGGTCAACCCTATGGCAAATTAAGTTTTTTTTTCTCTTCGTCTGAAATGAGAACGTCACATTTACACCTCTTCAATGTAATGCATTGATTCAGGTGTGCTGTAATGGAATTAAGCTTTGTTACTTTTTAAACTGTTTTCATTCGTAAACATTAATATTTTATTACGATTGTCACTTAGTTACAGCTATCATAGTCCTATTTTAATGCGCCAAAAACATAATTACCTGCAAATACGACTGATCCAATGTACATAGAACAGCCATTCAAAGCGTAGAAAAGCCAGCAGAAACAAAATATTACTTGTACATTTCAGGGAACTGGATTATATACACAAAACAATATCACAGCTTACATCTAGTATTGTTGGGGACGATAGAAGCAATGAACCGACTCAAGAGAAGACCAACAAATTTACAGCTACTGGACGCCAACCAAAACGTAACCCAGCCAAGACATTTGAGCAAAGAGAGCAGTCTTCAAAAATAGATACAGATATTGAACTTGTCACATCAGTATGGTGGAACCTGAAGGAAAAAGAAAGGTATGATGAACTTGCTGAATTCTGTCATTGCTGTTGTCCTCGCATACGTTTCCCGATCACCGAAACGTTAGGAATATAAGCTTAACTAAATGAATACAGCCCACTAAAGAAAACGTTATGGTTTGAATTTTTGGCAGAAATTATGTAAATTGTGTTCATTCATGCGAACTTAATGATCTCTGACCACATGACTTTGCCCTGCTGCATTACACTAACACGCGTTGTATTTAGTATTTGCATACGCCATCTATTTAACTCTCTTGGTAATGAGGGTGTCTCTGACGTTTTATGCTGTTCTGTTTTTATCTATTTCCTACTTATTGTTTCAGGATCACCAATGATGACTAAGTATGTTAATAGCAAAGAGTATAACCTGGATAGAAAACGAAAATAACTTATGTTTCGCATACACAAAGTCTGCATATCGGCTTTTGTGAGGCATCTTATCCATTTTGTAGGATAATATAGGGTCGACTGTTCTGCTTAGAACTGTAAAGAAATCTTTTACAAACGAGAGGTTTCAAATTTAGAGCAACGATTTTCGGAACGAGATTGAGTTCCTGATGTCACAAATACCTCCTGAAAACAGGGCGGCGACAAATCACCCCAATTCGTATTACAGAATATGGTATGGTTATCAGTAACTGTGCAAATCACATGCAATGTATCGGATAGTTCAAATGTATGATTTAAGGATAATGATATAACGATTTACTGCATTCGCAAGGAAATGCGTTATAATCCTCAATGCGCATGCAGTACTGAAAGATTTCATGTTCTTGCAAGCAATAAAAACACATTTCACTTGAAGGATAATATAGTACAAGTTTTCACCCATAATGGTATGTACAGGAGAAGCACACGCATATTCCTTTTGTGTCGCAGGAGCACTTAGTGTGTATGATATGTTAAATTGTAAAGATATAACTTTCAGTATGATTGGAATCATTAGGAAATTCATTCTTCAGTGTAAGCGCCTAAACCATGAGCTTGCTTAAACACACGCACACAAGATGTTAAAGACATACTCATTAGTGCATTCCTATAGGACATATATCATTATAGTTAAGTAACTGATGGAGTCCGAGTATCAGGGATGAACGTCGTGTGTGCGTATATATATATATATATATATATATATATATATATATATATATATATATTTAAATATAATTAATTGCATGCAAACATTTATACAAATATTCAGTGATACTAACTATATACTTTAATAAATAAATAAATTTGTCTGGGTCTGACGCAAGTGATTTGAGATACAGACAACACAGTCAGAATAGCAAAAATTATAGATTTATACTAAAATCTTTGTTAGAAATTGAGATATTCTCTATATGTTTACATTTACGATTTTCAGCATCAAATTAAATATCAATTTTAGGCAAACAGAATAATGAAGCATGGTGTTTTATGTTTATCGTTCACATTAAAGGGAATGTGATAAATTGCGTGAGAAAATTGAAGAACTTGAACAAATGCTATTAATTATTCTGTAGTTCAAACTTTGCTGTAGTATTAAAAATACCTTTGTGTGCTTTTTCATCAAAAACGTATTATTCACAATCCACACCCTTGTGTTTAATGAAAGAGTTAGTTGATGAAATATCAATGTTTCATTGTGTCAATGATATGCACTGATACTTTGGTCAGGAAAATGACATACCTTTATATTTTGAAATACGGAACTAAACACCAGATTAGTAAGACATTTTGACACTATTATGCTACGTTAAGTTTTTAACAAAATTTAGCATACTCAAGCTGGTTGAGCAATGTGTCGTGTAAAGGATTTCACCTCTCAGGGTATGAACAGGAGAAGCACACGCACACGAATATTCCTTTTGTGCCGCAGTAGTAATTGATGTCTTTGATGTGTTAACGAGTACATATATAACGTTCAGTGTGATTGTTTTCATTAGCAATTTCATTCTACAATTTAAGCGACTAAATTAACAAACCATGAGGTTGCACACACACACACACGCACACACACACGCACACACACACACGATGATATAGACATACTCATTAGTGCATTCCTATAGGATATCTGTATCTGACACGTTTTCCTAATATGGACATACTGCATAAAACATGGATATAAACTAGAATATATGTCTACATATTTAGTTATCAGCTAGTTTATCTCTATCTTATCAATCTTCTAAGTATCTCAACTTTATCAGGAACCCATAGTTTCTTCCAGAGGAACACAGAATACGACGTTTCTCGTAAATGTGACGGATTTAATCGCCCTGTTTCTCAAATGTTCTTGAAGCGTGCAATCCTATCACTACCTGGCTTTGGAATGCTCATAGCAACAGCCACTACAGACCGGAACGACATTGCTTTAATAAATCATTTATATTTAAAATAATTTATTAATTAATTACGTAAATACATAATTTAATAATCTACTTTTTCAGAGAGTTTAACGAGAGCAAGACAGAATGGGAAAACTATTGCGAGAAATTGAATGAAAAACATAAAAAGGAAACAAAACAGCTGCGTAAAGCCATCAAACGTCTAACGGTAGAGAAAGATAAGTTACTGACAAGGTGAGATAATATTGTGTTGGAAGACCTATGTTAGACGTAACAAGAAGAAATCTCTGCAACAATCCGATAGCAGACAAACGTCTTCACGGGCTAGTATAAAAAGAAAAAGTCGTCATGGGGTGGTATAAAAGTATATTGTTATAGATAAGAATAGCTCGTCCATAGTCGCCTGAAACTGAGACTTTCAAATAATGGCTCTACATACGCGGCTCATTTTAGCTATCTAGGAACTTATACAGTTTTACCACCATGGACTGGACGTGAGCGCTTTAATGCGAAGTTTTAAAAATAAAATGTGACTAATATATCCCGACATTTCTCCAGACAGAGCAAGGTATGGTTATTATAATTCAAGTTGACTTCTACGTAGCAAGTTTCGGCATGTGGTACCTTATATATGAACAGGTACTTTAAGGTTTACAGAGAAATGAAAACAAGGGTCACGATTCCGCGAATTTCATGTAATCGCTTTGGAGTTTAATACGGAGTTGGAAACAAGACTTTGTTAACAGTGTGGATGCAAGTGGGAGAGCTAATATTGCGAAGCATAAAAGAGGCATACTGTTTAAACTCTAGTTCAGGGAACAGTTAGAAAATGTTGCACCAGTTTCGATTAATGTATTAAATGAAAATTCGTAGCCCGTACAGTCCATTAACACGAGCGCCTAAATCCCAATCAGATTTACCTTAGCGATTTGAATATATGAGGATGAATAAATTGCTTCGAAGCCAGAGTCATGATTTATTCACACTACATTGAATACATCCGCGATCTAACCGAGTGGTATTTCGTAAGGTGCATTAAAGATGTTGGCCTGTCGTGTATCTCAGTAGCGCCAGTTTCAAAGCCGGAATTATATTCCAATTCCTCAATGCAATTCCACTACGCACCCATATTTAATGGAAAGAACACTATCGCTATTTCAAATTGGGCATTCAGAATGCTTTACATCCAGTAGAATGATGAAAGATAGGTCAGACAATATCGAAAAGGCCTGGTCCACATACTCTACTGACATTAACATATCAATGAAGAAAAGCGATATAGGAAAGTAGGAATGTTATAATTTGTATAACAAAAAAAACGTCATTGACAAGGTAAATTGTCCATATCAACTACACATCAGGAAGAAAGTGTTTACAAGTTGAACCTATTTATGACGACCGAGGTGAAAAGTGCCACCATGTGTGGACCAGACAAAACCTCGTGGTATTTGAACACGCCCATTGCAAGATTAAGATGCACAGCTGCTACCGGTGCATGCATGCCTTCAGCAGAGTTTAATTGCTGTAAGCCTTAACGATAGACAACCGCAACATAAATCCTGGAGTCGTTACCGACCGTTATGAGTTTCATTATCAAATACGTGCGCAGCAAATACAACACAATATGTGCATACAGCGTGCCTAGGAGAATATACTAACGGCTGGACACGATAAAATTTATCACCCAGAGTCAAGATAGGAACATAGGACCTCGACGGGACCTATCACTTCAGCACGTCTCGATGGAGGGTTACCTGAATAAGTTAGTTGGCCTTTTCATAAATTAATTTGGCCAATATACATCAGAATCGCAAGGAGCTTGTAAGATGCAATGGCTCAAATGATTTCCAGCAGTCACTTCACCTTATCAGCAGTGGCAGCAACGACAACGTCGTACATGCACTAAACTTACTTTGATGTATATCGTTGTCAAGCTATTTATATACGATCTCGAAGGAACTTTTTGCAATAAGTATTGCCATTAATCCAAGGTTGAGGTGCAGCTAGTAACTAAGCCAAACCGATGCATCATTAAATATCTCCCAAGCCAGACAAGAGTAGTACCACTACGAGTATATACTGGCTCAGGCCAGTCTAAATCTGTCGAATGGCCTAACATTTTAGCATTTCCCTGACAACATTTGTAAGAAAATCATCACACATCAATCAAGCTGGCAAAAGATTAGAAACCATGCGATGTGACATTAGATGACCCAGCGGTCACGTTATGTCGGTAGACATTACTGATTATTCCAATGCCCCCTCAAAAAGATGAGTAAATTGTCTTATCTAAAGAAATTGCCTCAAACATTCCTTGGAATTCTTGCGAAAGCCCAACCTAAGATCCTGCAGATCAACAAGAATCGGAAAAGGACCAATACAAATCTGGAAGAGTTGCGCGACGAAGCAGGGTGCGACCATTAACTAACCGTGATTACAAGTAAGGAGGATCTGCACATTAAGAGATCGACATCGAAACCATCCTTCTGCAGTTTTGAGACGCTATCTACAAAATTACAAATGAGTATAATCCCTCATCGACGAATTAATAACTCTCTTCGCTAACACTCAATCAATATAGCATATTTTCTCAATATACAAATGATCGTCATCAGTACGATTGTACTAGTAGTCAAAGGATGTAAGCGGTACAAAGCCAACACAAGCGCCAGCTCTGTTAGATAAATGCAACTCGTGCAGCGAAAGATAATGGAACAATGCAAATTGAATTGTTGCATTCCATTCTAAAAAATTTTGGCGAAAACATCAGGCTAATGCTGTCGTTCGTGATTCTAGTGACTTTGTACTTGCAAACCTGAAGCGTCCTGATGCGTGTTTTCACATTATATGGTGTATTGTTTGTTGTAATGCGTATTAGCTGTATAGCTAACGTAATAATTGAGATGCCTGGTGGAGAAAGCAGAAAGCTATAAGTCATTGTGATGCAAAAGGATAGATCTGAATGAATTCTTGGGACAAAAACCAACACAACCCAGTGTAATGAAAGATGGAATTTTTGGAATGAATTGTATATATATATATATATATATATATATATATATATATATATAGAGAGAGAGAGAGAGAGAGAGAGAGAGAGAGAGAGAGAGAGACAGAGAGAAAGAGAGAGACAGAGAGAGAGAGAGAGAGAGAGAGACAGAGAGAGAGAGAGATAAGTCTTGTAACAAACAAATTTCCAACGTCTCAAATCTGCGTCATTAAACGATGCGACACTCAAAGTTGAATGTACCTCACATGTAACACAAAACCAAATATAACATTTACAGTTATGGCTGGAGAACCAAAATGGAGAACGTCCATTCCTTGACAAGATCCATGACCATCGTTCCAGTCAAACACAGTACTTTCCGTAAGTTGCAGGGTAGTTATTATTTGGATGGAATACCAGTGTATATCGGATTTTTAGGGTCTCTCGCCGCAAGCAATCTACGACGAGACACAGGCTAGTTCAGTTTTGTAACTAGAAAAACAATTATTCTCCCTAGGTAACATAGTACGCATAAAATACGAGAAATGGTTGAAATATTTTAAGATGTAACCAAGTTACTTGCTGCTTTTTTCTTTGCCAGTCGCTCGCGACTGGTGTGGTTTTATTTGATTTGGCACTTGCAGTGATTTTGCAGTCTCGTTGTTGTTAACGCCATGCCATCCCTCGCCTCCTTAATATTGTTAGTATGGCCAAAATTGATTTTAACTTTAGGCTCCATATCAGACAAGAGTATATAAAAGACACTTGTGGCTATGTAAACTAGCTGATAGTTGTATTTTTGTGATCGCTTCCTGGTAATTAGCAGCTGTGAATTTTGAAAAATTCAAACCCGGGAAAGTCATCTTCGAATGTAATGTCTATATACTGTGCGCCGAGGATTTACCCTGCATATGCAAGGACGCTATCATTGAGGTACTCACCGCTGACCCGTACGAGACACACAATACCTCACGAAATACACACTACACAATATCTGTCTTCGTTTTGTCCTGGTGTTTCCACACACATAATGATCGGTTTCAAAGTTCTTAGTGACTGTCACGTTTTTGGGAAACGTGCAGAATATGCTGGATCTATATTTTCAGTTGCTATGAAAGCGAAATAGGAGCGACACTAAATATCGCAATATCATCTACCCTCTATAGTAAAATCTTATGTCATTCTACAATCATTTCGTGTGACAGTAACTCTTGAAATATTGACAGGTATGTCTTACTCTCGCGTGTGGCGATCACAGAACGTTCGTGCATGACGGGCGGGTTGAACATTTCTGACTAGCATGACAATAACATGGCAACGATTAAATTCGCATTTACTTGATCCTTACGAGTACTTCCTCATGGGCATTCCTCAAGGGCATTCACTACTCTCGCACAAATACTACAGACTCACACGTACGAATTTATAATTGACTGTTACCTACCGACATTGGCAAAGATGATGTTAAGGTGGCATCAATGAGTTCTCAAAATTCTCAAAATGTATTTCAAAATCAGTTGATAGGGTGAGGTTTACAACAGCTTTTGATAATAAACATTTTTGCTTGCGCAAGGGCGAAGAACACACCTGATGAGTCTGTGTGGATCTGAATATTTTGTCGAAGTTGCCAAAGAGTCAGGATCTTCAAACCCGCTCGGTAAACTAAATCCCTAGCCGTGATCCTGTCTTTGTTAGCACCGCTAATGTGGGCGCCGGTGCCGCTTCAAAACCAAGTACATACTGTATGACATAATCATGTGTGTTGGTGAATTTGAGACCAATAGATGTTACTGATTTTGAATCGTTATTATTTGGCACACTATTTTCAAATTTTAATCCTTTTAAATTCAGCTTGGACGACAACACTTTCATCGCAAGAAGTGATCGTTGAAACTTAATTAACCTCCACGTGTTTTGCTACGATCAAATAGCTTTAGGATTTATTTGTGTCGGTAATTTCTGTTCTGTCTAACAGAACACACGAACTCCTCACCACTTGATTGGCGTCTATGTTTTCCACTCGATACACTATTTATTTGGTAAGTGGTTCTTCGCTTTAACGCACAACCGACAGTATTTTCAACCACTCTAACCCATGTTTGGTTTTCATGATGAGAAATAAATGTAAAGGTAAACCAAGACATATGTAAGAAACGTAATATATTGGTACCGGCCGCCGATTCTGATATATATCACCGAGTATTGGATTAGCTCTCATGCACACATAATCAACAGGAAATGCAATCCGTTACTGGAAGAGTATCTACCTCAGCATCTGATCGACAGCCCATGTTTCACACTGGAGTTAAACCTGTGGTAACCTGGGATTTTTTGTGCTTTCTCTTGTGGAAAGATCAGCTCAAAATAGTTCAGTTAGTTTCTGGTTTGATTGCTAGTGCAATGTCAATGCGGCGTTTGGACAAGCGCCGTTGAAAAATACTTCTCACACAATAGCCTTAACTTCACTATGACTCCATTCACCACACGTAACCACCATGTTTTCTAAGAAATGATAGAAGTTTTGTAGGATCATCATGATATTTGATAAAACAAACAAAACTAGAACAAACGAAAATGCATCAAATATGCAACAGATGGCAACATTACTGTGACCTTAGCTAACTAGGTAGCGGGTCTTTTACACGTTGAATCATTTTCGGATTGAAAGATACTAAGGAACCTTACACTAGCTGTTGTAATAGTAGAGTCGAAACACTTTACAATTCCAATGAATATGTAAAATTAACTAACTCATCGAACCAAAAATAAATACAACTCTTTGACACATACAAGACTGATGTCTTATGTTAGGAATAAATAATTTACAGCAAAATGTCCCTCATTTAAAACAACAAAACAATCCATGTTACAATTTCAGAAGCTGAAAGAACCTCATAAATATATATTGAAATCACTCTAATGTTCCAAGCAAATATCATAAAGTTGGATTGGTAAAATAAATATGGGGTTAGTAATGCTGAAATTTCCTTTTCTCCGTCTATTTGTGAAATTAGGTAGCAGCCCTTGAACTGGTCAGAACCATTAATTTATTTTGCAGTTTTAATGTTGTCTATACAGCATTGAGTGTTTTGGTGCTGGAATTGGTTCTGTCTTGGTTACTAAGTTTGCTATTATAAGTATACATAAGGAAAGTACTCTCTAGTTTGGCTCATGAATACATGGTGACCTGCAGTCACGTTTACCTGGTCTATAAAATCATACTCCAACACTACTGAATTTATAAAACGGCTGTATCTGAGACGATTCTACTTGTAAGGATGTTGTTTTATCAGCAGAATCTGCAATTGCAATGCCATCATGGATATTTGAACATGTTTGTTGGACCATTTCATCACATGTACTTATAATGAAAGATACTGTAGTTTCACAATGGTTTTACTTCCAATACTCGCCAATGGAATAGCCTTTGGCAATCACGTGCACTGGAAGTTTTATTAATTCTTTATATTTATTTGCATCTACATTTTAAATTTGTTTTACTTGAAGCTGAATCTGAAAAATTCGTAACCCCTGTTCCTTTCGGTTTTTAAATGAAATTCTAATAATATTCTGTCTGAACAGGATATAATCCTAGAAATCAAACCCAGAGCATCTTTAATTAAGAAAACCCTTTTTCAGAAAATTATGAACTAAAATATTATCTTGGTTCTTTAAAGAAACTTTAGCCTGAAAAATACAATAATGAATGTCAAGCTCAAGCAGCTTGTCCTTTGTATCGACTCGATTCGTTGCTATGTCGTATCTGAACCAAAGTTCTCTTCTTCAGATGACATGGCGAACGTACCTTGGTTTCACTATTTGATGCCACAAAAATATGGAAAGTTCAAATCAGATGAGCTTAGAAAATTCCTAGAAAGCAAAATTTAATTCTTTTAAAAATTAAAATTATAATTTTCCAAAAGATTTTAAAGAAATTTGTATTTACAGACATATATCCAACTTGTTTTTATGAATCGGTGTGAATACCTACGAAATATAAAAGAAAATGTATGTATTTATATAAATATATACTTTCAATTTGTACTAAGATTACATAATTCAATTGTTGATTTTCAGCATAAACATTCTATGAGTTTCAAATGCTTTACCGGTGCAATTGAAAAATTCAAATATCTTGTTTAATTTTAGTTTGACTACAATAGCATCAGACAGACTTACGCATGTCAATATTGCGGACCTTAGCGACGCAGATAGTCCGACAAAGCTTCAAGAAGGGTATTTAGAGCTTTACGACGATGAGTGGTTTGATGCTTTCAAGGAATTAACCATGCATGGCAACACTACAGAATATGATGCAATCATTATACTTCTGAAGATTCTAATGGTATTGTCTTCACCATGTGTCTTGACCATAGAAAGTGACATATGATTTTTATGTTTTGTTCCGTGGCCGGCCTTTATCATGATGTATGATACACCTATATTAATAGTCATCATGCAATACAATTATTTAATTCAATGGAATTTCTGTTCACAATGGATATCTCAGTCGGCCGTGACATCGGTCAATTGACTTTATTATATAAGTAATTTCAGTTAGTCACCGACTAATATAATTAATCATCTAGACGTGAAAATTGTACAGTATATTATTCTATATTGACAGGCATGAGTTGTAGTATAGGATAAAGTGTATGTTTACAACGAGACGGGATCGGAGAAGACTAAACCCTATGAAAAAGAACATCTACAATTTAAATTCTGTTCAAGTTAATTCATCTCCAGAATTTGTGCTTTGTTTTGAAATCGAATTGATTTAAATTATTCGTTTAGATCACCATGAATGTCACATAATTACACTACTAAAGAATAATTATAATTTGAATGTGGATATCATTTCAGTACCTCTCTGATAGTGTTGACGACATCATGTACACATTACATTTCCGTTTACAGGGACCACTTGAATCAATGGAATGGTTTTCAGAGTGTCTTACGATGTTTCCAATCATTTAAAATAAATAGATACAAATATTGCACGGGTGTAACACTTCAAATCATCTTCAAAACAATATTTACACAGTTACCTCTTTGACAATGTATGGTGTATTTCTTTTTTAGAGTTCCTTCCAGAACTGCAGAGAGATAACATGGGGTAGATATGAAAGACTAAAGAATGTCGCATCGTATATTGAGCAAGAAATTTCCTTGCAATCTCCCAAGGTTTGCTATATTATTCAAAAGCAATGAACATTTTGCAATATTGACACAAGACAATAGCATAATTTATTTGTATTCCGAAACATTTAATTTATTCACAAAAGTCTGCAATAAATTGTTTATATGGTTACTGGCAAAAACAAAAGATCATATTAGATTATTTAAGGATTATGTTTCTTGATTTGTTTTCCTTCCTTGATATTTACCATTTCGATGATTCTCTAAGCATGAAATCTGTTAAAAAGATAAGTTTCGTGCATACTGTCATAAAGGACAAATATGTTTCCGATGTCATACCAAATTTTAGAATGAAAGTTATGATCAGTTTCGCAAACATCGGTATCAGTTATATCAGTTTAATGACCTGAAATGTATTTCGTTGATCATACATGTCAGTTTAATATAAGGGTCTTAAAGCTCAAAGCAACCTAAGGATCGCTTGGTAGCATTTTCAATGACCCGAGGGCTGCTCCACTATTTGGTATGTCACATGACACCTTGTGACTCCAATAATTTTGCTTGACATAGTATATGGCTTGTCGAGTCGCATGCAACTCGCGGGACGAGTGTTTGAGACCCCTGGCACAGAATAATTTTAATGCTGACGTATGTTTTGTACATATAGACTGGGCAATCATTTATGCAACACATGGTGTCATATTAACAAAGACAGCAAAGCATATAGCGAATATGTTATTTTGAACGACATTTGAGTATTGATTCCAATCAAATGTTATTCCTAGACTTCAGTGACAATGGTTGCCCCGATAGCTGTTCCAATTTGTATATCAGCGGCGACAATAATCGCTGAAATAATTTCAATAATAACAACAAAAAAAAATCACCATGTAGCCAGCGTAAACTGTTTGATTATACAGTTATGTTCCATGTTGTGTCAACCGCGTACTCGCAATTATCCTCGATGATATTGTCCTCCCTCGATGATACATTAATAACCGATAGTGAAATGGTACGTGTTTATGATTCCGCGATGTCGAAAAATAACACGAATATAATGGCAACATCGCAAGAACTACTTCAACAAATAGCGGAAAACACAACCCCGGTGAAAACCATTATGATCTAAATAACCTCAACCAACCCTGAATTCAGTGTCAATTTCCCATCTGCGATTCCGGTGAAGAAGATTGCTCTAGCAAAATTACGAATATACCACATTTGGCGAAATATTAGATCAAAATCATTTTGGTGGTCAGCATCCGAATACTTCCCTGGTGTTTGCGAGTACAAATAAACCAGACGGAACTCCAGACTGGAACGTTGTTTCCTTACCATCTGGGTCTTACCAAATCGAACAGATCAATAATGAATTACAACGCAGAATAAAATCTATTACGGGGGAAGAATCAAAAATCGCTATAACAGTTCATGAACCAGCACTATCATCCGCTATTGAGATAAACACAACCGGATATGTCGTAGACATTTATCAGAGTTCTATAAGAAGCATGCTAGGATGGCCTGAAGAAAGTCCACCTCATGCACCATCTTATCAAAATGTACCCGAACTCCAAAAGTCTGATTTTACTTCTGATAAACAATCATATCCCGAGGAATTAGATGGAATAGCTAGAAAGGTGTTTTATTCCCGATAGGAGAGCGGGCTTCATGATCATGCGTCTGTCGTTTATTCCATTGTGAGTTTCTGCTGATTTGCCAATCAGTTGTATCTTCCTCATAAAGCCGATACCAGCCTCATGGCGCTCTTTACTTCCTTTACCACTCTAAAAGAAAATGTCTTCGGAGCCTCATTTACAGAGCTGCCTTCTCACGTCAGCCAGGTCTCGCTCAATGTATCAAAAATCAACATTGCATCTGACAAGTTCCTATCTTATCGGTGCAGTTGTCTTCTGGGGTCTTTCCGCATCATCACTGTTCTATGTAAGGTGCTAACAATACATACGTAAAGTTTAAGAGAAACAATCCTCATTTTCTTCTTTGTATTTTGACCGCTGAAGTAGGGTTTCCGCTATCCGCGGTTTGCTGGCTAGAGAAGGTTAGAGTAGGGAATGTTAAAATCATCTTTTCTAGCCTTTTCCTTGTGCAAGGGAGTTGAGCAGTGCATTCTTGAAGAGGGCTGTACAGTTGCTCAGGGGCATGCCGAACTCCACTGATGATCCATATCAGTTGTGAACGACACTAATGGCCTGAGCCGCCTGCGTGCACGTGTGCGGCTACGGCTGCCAGTCTATCCACACCTGCCACTTTCTCGCTTGCCTGAGTCCAGAGAAGGAGCTGAATTCAGTGGATGTCCAGGACGTCATACATGTCTCTTCGAGATATCAGCGCTCCGCGGTACTTTGCCAGGAATCGCCTATCTGCCGTAGACCAGCTGGTGGACACGTTCGCTATCATCAACTTGGTTAAGCTTAACGGGATGTTTCCACTGCCCATGCCGCAGCATATTAGATCCACCGATGATAGCTGAGTGCGTGGTGTGGACCAAACAAATGTGGGCGAGTTATCAATAAAAAAGTACTACTGCTTCACCCAGTCAGAAGTTTTATTCCTCCTAAGACGTAACAATTTACACAATGTAGAATATAATATATTAAGATTTCACCCGTGTGTCAGTCAATGCTGTTGAAACAATTTCCTAATAGCACGAAATGAAACCCATATGCAGACAGTATGCCTGTAACTTGTTTATTCTTGTAGCTTCATATGTTTATCTTCGTACCGATTACTTATCTATAAGTCTTACTTCCATGCAACTAGTGTTTTAACACTATCCTAACGTTCGTGTCGTTCCTTTCATTTAACCTATTTCGATCAAATGCAACCCAATGTTGAATTACTTTATTATTATGTCTCATTTTTCTAAAAAGATAAATTATTCCCAAAACTTCGGGTCACATAACTTGTTTAATGTTTAATGAAACTAGTCTCTTCATTCGTTTCAAACTGAGTTAAACGTGGATGGGTGGGTCGGATGTTTTCGAACTCGATATCCCGTTTCAATGCAGTCTTTTTGTAGATATATTGTCGCATACATAGATTAAACATTGATCCTAACATATACTTTTTATATCTATCACGTGCAAGATAACCTGGTAAATGTGGCACATACATCAATTTAAATCGTAATATATATCATACAATGGTAATGTACTCATTCTTTGTAAGCGGATGTTGAAAATATTTGTTTGACACATATAGTGTGAATATCAAAAACCTACTCTAAACATATATCGATACGGACCCAATTAGCAAACACTTGGCGTTATCGTCTACTACAAAACCGGATTATGAGTGGAAGAGATGATATATCATATCATTAATCACGTTACTTTTGTACACAATGGTGAATATTGGAACCCCTTACCTCAATTGAATTGAACACGAAATACAAACACACCATCTAAAAAAAGGAATTATGGTTTCCTATTATCTTTTCATTATTTATCACTATTCTGAATGATTTTCCTTAACCTTTCATTGTAGGAATATACATTATTTTCGCCAGGCTTTTGTGTTCGGCGTTTGTTCGATGTTCGGTCTTTCCTTCATCCGACGATGGTTTCAAATGTGAACAAAAAAGCCACGAAATATTATACCTATATTTAATTTCCCTTTCCTCAGTCTGTTATGCTAAATACATATTTTTAATATGTTTCTTGACGAAACGGACATATTATGTAAATTATTGATCATTATCCTTTTACCTTGACAATTGGAAGAGGCAGTATAACGTAACGAAACTTGTCCCATGATATTAAAACATTGGAAGATTTTAACTTTAAACTAAATTTACAATGTATTTCACCTTTTCGAACACCGATTTATTCGAAGTCTCCAAACGTCCTCTCAAGAAGACAATGAATTCATCCATAGCATCATGTTTATCATTTATACTTATAAATGTCGTATGATCCAGCTTTATATGTTCATTCACGACAACATGTTATAAATAATAGCGTCGGCGTCGGCTAAATTAATGTTCATTCACGATGAACACAGATTTGTTCTAATTACTAAATTAGAGCATAATATACAACTACTGCAATGAGAAGTTAACTGTTGAAAAAGATAAGTATATAAAACTAAATTCACCAATATCCAATCAGTATGGTTTGGACATATTTACATATATAGAGTTAGTTATGTGTCCAACAAGGTACAATACACGCTCGAAACGCAAACGGACGCATTTCATTTTGTCCCTTTAAATCAAAAGTAAATGTACGATGCCATGAAAATTAAAGATAATTATACCACAATTCGTTTGCTCAGCGTGTATAGAAAGTATCTTTCCTAATGTTTTAATCTAGAGACTTTCATTGATATTACTGTCTGGTTTATAACACACAGCCGGACAAATAACCTGGTGCTGGATATAAGCAACGCATCACACCGTATTTTAGAGTCCTGCAAACGAAATGTTGCAAATCATTGTGCATCCGGAAGGACTTTTGTCAAAAAAAGTTTTACATTAAAAAGGATATGATTGATCCAAAACTTGGAGAAACTGAGTAACAACAATTTTATATGAATCAAAAAGGATTAAAAAATAAGCATCGAATATAATAAGTTTGGAACATAATATAGAATGATTCAGACCCAAAATAACTCTGGTATATGGTTACTATTAATATGTAAGCCAGAGGGACGATACTGCAAAACATACTGATAGTGCTATCATATATTGTAGAACTATTGACGGAGCAATTCAAAGCATAATATGTCATGACTAAGACATTATGAGAGAGAGAGAGAGAGAGAGAGAGAGAGAGAGAGAGAGAGAGAGAGAGAGAGAGATTGCAGTGTGAACAAAATATGAGTATGTTTATCAGAAAAGACAATATACATGTAAACACGTTGCAATACTCCAAATCTCTCGCTGCAAGGTCACAATACATGAAATACACGACACGCTAATCAATATATTCACCGTAGAAGATAACATTGACAAATACAAAGCATACTTGTATCGATTTTTAACGAAACATAATGTCATGAAGGCATTCAGGTGGCTAGAGAGAGAGAGAGAGAGAGAGAGAGAGAGAGAGAGAGAGAGAGAGAGAGAGAGAGAGAGAGAGAGAGAGAGAGAGAGATTTCGGATTGCAGTGTGAACAAAATATGAGGATGTTGATCAGAAAAGACCGTAGACATGTAAACACGTTGCAATACTCCAAATCTCTCTCTCTGCAAAGTCACACTACATGAAATACACGACACGCTAATCAATATATTCACCGTAGAAGCTAACATTGACAAATAGAAAGCATACTTGTATCGATTTTTAACGAAACATAATGTCATGAAGGCATTCAGGTGGCTTGAAGAGAGAGAGAGAGAGAGAGAGAGAGAGAGAGAGAGAGAGAGAGTGAGAGAGAGAGACATCAACGTGAGATGGAGAGTGTTTACAATAATTCTTTATTTATTCAAAATCAATTAAATACGCTAGGATCGGGTGCTGTTTCCTAGGTGAACCATAGTTTTTTTAAACAGAACTTTTAATCAAATACGGATGATACCCTCTAGAATAGTGCAGAAGAAAGGATAATTCCCCCAGCAACATCAGCAACTCCAGAAGAAAAAGTGAACGCTTTATCAGTTTCTCTCACACGGAACAATAGCTGAAGAATACATAACAGGTTGATATAAATCGTTTTGTATGCAAATACTAGATATAGTTTTTCAATATCCAAGATTTAGAAATGGTACCATTATTTTGCAAACAAAATGCGAATATTATGACACCTTCTAGTACATTTTACCGATTTTCTTTGTCATATGATTTATCAAGAAGTGGAATGTTTATTTCTTGATGGATTATTTGATTTATGATATCGCCAGTATTCTTCCTACTATAATTAGATTTTAAGTATTGTGTGTTTTTGTTGTCCTTTGAGATGTAACACATCCCTTTATTAGACTAAGATAGGAAAGGTGAATAATGTTTTAATATATATTTTCAGAAGGGTGCAAAGGATAACGTGGGGTCTGGTGATACAAACGCGAGTGGGGTATCGAAAGACAAATCTGAGAATAAAAAGGGAAAGGTATAAATCTTTCACTGCTGATGATTCCTGAAAACAAAAATGTGGGAGATAATGCGCACATGCACATATGCAAACAAGTTTGTGTATTTTTTACAATAATTTATTCACTAACTGTTTGCTTTGTATGTTTGTAATACAAGACGACAAAGTATTACCCAGTATTGATTTATTCATTGGAAGTGCATCGTATAAAAATGAAATCCAGGATCCACAGGTTAGAGTAACCTAAAACAATATTGTTACTTTGAAGAACACACATTACATTGACAACATAATATTGAAACTCTTTACAGGACACAAATGTAAATTAAAGAATAATACAAGTATGTTCCCATATTTTACGCCTGTGATGGGCATTTTTACCTAACTAGGACGATACGATTGTAATAAGCTAACCTTCACACGTACAAGATTAATACACATGACGAAGGAGCTGGAAACAAATGCAGCACGCGAGAGAGATTTGTACTTTTAACATAACTTAAATAGTTTTGGATCCATATTCCACAGTCTCCAATGTGGACGTTGATAGAGATATATAGCACATGGTCATTATACTGCAGAAATGCAGGACTATGTCCCACTCAGTCCCACTTACCTGACCCTAGGCAGACCAGTCTAATGATATACGAGAGAGAGAGAGAGAGAGAGAGAGAGAGAGAGAGAGAGAGAGAGAGAGAGAGAGAGAGAGAGAGAAAGAGAGGGGGGTAGAAAGCAACATAGATGGTGATTGTCTATTTTCAATAATCCTTTATTTATTTAAAATGAATTAAATACACTTATGTTAGGATCGGGTGTTGTTTTCTAAAATGTAGAAAGTGAACGAAGGATATATTAAGCAGAACATTTAATCAAAGACGCATGATACATGTAAGAATGGTGCAGAAGAAACGATCATTCCCCTTGCAGCATAAGCAACTTCAGGCGAAAATGTGAACATTTTATTTCAGTGTCTCTAGCATCGGACAACAGCACAATGGCTGCATACTATATAACATAACGATATAAGACAATAGCACAATAGCTGCATAATATATAACATAACGATATATATAGTTTTGTATGCAAATACTACATATAGATTTTCAATATCTAAGTTCTAGAAATCGTGACATTACTTTGCAAAATAGTACGAATATTTTATATCATCTGACACATTATACACATTTTCTTTGTACTCTGTTTTCAGAAACATGCAAAGGAAAGCGTGCCGTCAGGTGATCCAAACGTGCGTGAAGCATCTAAAGATAAATCTGAGAATAAAAAAGGAAAGGTATGCATATTTCACAGCTGATGATTAATGAAAACAAAATTGTGGAAGATAATGCACACATGCACATATGCAAACAAGTTTGTGTATTTCACAATAATTTATTTACTAACTGTTAATCTTGCAATTTGTAATACAGAATATGACATATTACCCAGTATTGATTTATTCATTGGTAGTGCATGGTATAAAAAAGAAATCCTAGAAGCACAGGTTAGAGAAACCTTCAAAACAATTGATGATCTGAAGAACATATTACATTGAATACATAGCAATCAATCTGTGTGTAAGACACAAACGTAAACTTAGGCATAATACATGATCTCTTAGTTTACGCCTTTGAAGAGCATTGTTAACCTACGACGAATCGTTTGTAATAAGCTACCCTTGACACGTACTAAGGTAATACACATGACGAAGGAGGTGAAGTTAGCGACGCTTAACATGAAGGCAGAGAGAGAGAGAGAGAGAGAGAGAGAGACAGAGACAGAGACAGAGACAGAGAGAGATTTAACGTAGCTTTAATAATTTTGCAGTCATTTTCCTAGTCTCCAGTGTGGATGTTTATATTAATGTCTAGCACTGGCGCATCATATTGCAGACAGGCAGTACTAATGCCTACATAGTGCCATTATCCTACCCCAGGTAGACAAGTCCAACCAATAACCTTTTATTTTTGAGCGCTTCGCGCAGCAGCCTTTGGTCCCATTTGTTATCAATTTTGGATATTACTCAGCTGGGTTTCCTTACCCACGATCTCACACATCTTTGGCGGATGCTCAAACCACTATGCCATATGAGCTGGCTAATGATATTAGAGAACTGAGAGAGAGACACACACACATATACAGAGAGAGAGAGAGAGAGAGAGAGAGAGAGAGAGAGAGAGAGAGAGAGAGAGAGAGAGAGAGAGAGAGAAAGAAAGAGAGAGAATTCGTATTAATCACCAGTTCACCACAAACATTAACGTAAATGATCTGAACGTCTCATAGGCTAATCAAGGTTCCTCAATGTATGCAAGTCTTTGCAAACAAAAGCTGCTCCCTTGCATTTCAATATTCTTAGACGCTATAGAGATTACATTAGACTTGATGTTAGGTTATATATGGTCTCTTTGGTCACTTTTGAAAGTGGATTATCCGAAACCGACTGATAATTATTGCACAGAATCATGCAACAGCAGCGCGAAATATCTCAAATGTTCAAAAATAAGCAATTTGTATTGCATTTACATTGTGAAAAGCACAATTGTGAATATAACAATTGCAATTGGTAATTTCTATGTACAGACTATTTGTAAATAAGAAAACGAGTCGGTCCATCTACACAACATATTACGAAAATTTCATATTAAGAAAGATGTAAATATATAAGAAGTTGATGATGCTTGCTTGAATGTACCCAAAATCTTTAAAATTTACTTTCGAGACAAATATAAAGCGTATATAAAATTTATGACGTACAAATTGACTTAAAATATAATATAAATTGTTTGGAAATGTCCTTTTTGTTACATGCGTTGTCGAAATTCTTCTTCTTTAATCAGTTGCCAGAAATGTCATCCATCTCAGGTAAAGATCAAGACATCGGCAACTACAATGTCTCTTATGCATGAAAAATTAACGGATTTGTTCTTAACGAAGCCTGAGTGTCTGGAGCTGTATCTTTGAACCTTAAACTAATATTATGTAATCACTGTAAGCGCATAGCTACTGATGAATGTTAAATGGTAGAACTTACCGGACTGAATCCTTAAAGCTATCACTTATTGCATTTTTGTTAAGATCAAGCGCATCATACCATCTTCATTTAAATATTTACGTGTTTACAATCATTTATGATATCTAAACGTGATGTGCCATTCGTATTAAAAATTATCAGAATTTGACCAAATATTAAGTAAATGGGATATTGTGTGTGCCCATATCCATCCACCATTTACGTTGATGAAACAGTTAGTCAACGGTACCATCTGCAGCACTTCATACCATGTGACATAATCTGCTGTAAAATCAAAATACAAATCATATTTCAAACACGCACCATTCGGCCAAATAGAACATTTGTTTAGCCTAATTTCAATACTATGTTGGTGTTGTTTTGATCGTCATTTAAAACTTGGTATCACACATCCTTCCTTTTCTGGCAGTTGTTAGTTTTTAAAATAAATATGTTTTGCTTCTCTCTCGCATAAGAATTGGATCTATACGCTCACTAAGATAAACATTTTGGTTTCCTTCGCAATGTCTTATTTAATCAGTAATCTGTTTTATTGTATATTTTCACATAGCAAAATCAAATTCTAATTATAATCCTAGAATGTTAGTATTGAAATGGTACTTGCCAATATAATGTTATGATCTTGATAGTAATTGTATATAAATATGACTTAGTACGATAGGATCGAAATGTGATACAAGAACAGATGTCCAAATATATGACTGAAATTGTTTTTTAATTATATATATCGTATTCCTTTCATAGAATAAGTGTAAAATTACATTATCATTATTTGATCTTATCCAAATGGTTGGTATTACAAATTTAAATGAAACATAATTCGTCTTAAAAATACTGAATAATGCAGAACGTATACTAGCATAATTCTCAAGTATATGGCTCAAAATATTATTTATTTATTTGGTTCTTCTAACTATTATTAGTATTAGTATATTATTGTTATTATTATTATTATTATTAGTAGTAGTAGTATTAGTAGTAGTAGTAGTAGCAGGGGCAGTAGTAGTAGCAGTAGCAGCAGCAGTAGTAGTAGTAGTAGGTTAATACTATATGCCATATATAAATTCTATGAATACACTTACTATCTGATGTACAAATAAGGTCTGTCTTATTAAACTCTGGCATGACTGACACACTTACCTCTAAACCTCATTCTTTACCTGTTTAAAAATACTAAACTCTCTGGGGGATATATATATATATATATATATATATATATATATATATATATATATATATATATATATATATATATATGTGTGTGTGTGTGTGTGTGTGTGTGTGTGTGTTATATTGATAGGGAAAATACTGAGTAACTGATGATGGTATTTTAATGTATACGGATACCATTTTAAAGGCAAAAAATACAAGACAATAACTAGTATTCATATTAAAATAAGACATACATTTTTTAATAATAATAATAATAATAATAATAATAATAATAATAATGAGGACTTTGTAAAACGCCTAGTCTTTCGAAGCTCTAAGCACTTTACACCATCAATAATGATATGACTATACTACAGAAAAGCAAATGACAGAAACAATGAAATTGGAAAACAAAATCATGCTGAAAACATATAAGATACAAAACACGATTAGGTCTCTACGTTTGTCCTTGCAGTCTAAGCAGGTGAGTTTTAAGAGCACTCTTAAAAGGGACCACTCTTTCTTTGAGTCTATTTTCAATGGACTTTTGGTTCCACCGTGCCGGGCCCTGTCATTCAAACGAACATTGTCCATATGACTTTGTTTTCACCGTGGGAACAATGAGTATACGAGTATCAGAAGAAGAGCGTAAGTATCTAGTTGGTGTATACACATGGGTGAGACTGGATCGGTATGTTGGACTGGAGTCTGTCATTGAAATATAGCACAGAGAACAAATTTTGTGTTTGATTCTGTATCGAATCGAAAGCCAGTGTAGGGTACAGAGCAGTGGTGTGCTCTGATCGGGGTAGTCTAAATATGATCCGTGCAGGTGTGTTTTGAACTGGTTGAAGTTTCTGGAGTAAATATCGTGACGAACCAGACATAATTGAGTTACAATATTCAAGTCTTGAAAGTACTAATGAACACACAGGTGTTTTAGTGACATCAACTGGAAAATATTTACGAATGGAGCTGATGCGTCTCAGCTCAAGATATGCATCCTTGAATATGTTCATGGCATGCTGATTCAATGTGCGAGTACTGTCTAGAGTAACGCCCAGGTTTCATACTGACTGTGAGAATTTAATGATGGTGTTGATGATATTTATTGTCTGAGGTAAAGGATGTGAATGAGAAAGTCTTTGTGTTGTGATCAGGATAGCCCCAGTTTTATCATCATTCATCTGCAGATTGTTACATGTCATTCATGATTTCACATCAGAAATGCTCATCTCTATTCCATGGATGGTAGCATCAACTTCAGTTGGGTGGCTAGACTTGTATATTTGGGCGTTATTCTCATACAGTTGGTGCTACACTGGGTGATGATCTATGATACTTGAGAGCGGCTGAGTGTACAGAATGAAGAGAACAGATCCATGTGGAACACCACAACATACGTTTACTATGAATAATGCCCAAAAAGATGATAATATATCCAAATGTAGAAAAAGAGAAGTTAATTTTGATAAAACAGGTTTGTAATCTGGCAACAATTTTATTATGTGATCAACAATTCCACTGGTGATACTTTAAACTGATCGTAAAGATGTAAGTGTAATTATGTAAATAATACGGACGTAAAAACTACCAAACATATTGTTTCGACTACATTCAGAGTACATTTCTGTTCCAACAACTAACGTTAACGTGCCTATAAACATAATAATGAGATGATGTATATGTATTTATACTATTTAAATACATCGGTAATGCTCTATAACGTCAATTGTTAATGAAGTGTTAAAATAATTATATCTTTTGAAATGTCCACAAAATCCAGAAAGATACTTTCGTCTAAAGCAAATTAAAATATGTAAAGGGAATTGGATTTATAAAATTGATACCATGTTCTTTGTTTAAGACTGATGCATATATTGTATCTAAAGAGTGTATGAATGTGGAATAAGAATGCATGGATATTAAAGCGTTCAGTGCATTTATAGACCGTGCTGTCTTTAAATTGATAACAAGAAATGATTTACGTTTAAATACACATTACAAAAGGCTGCCTTTGTCATCTATGTTGATAGAAATGTAATAGCTAAAGTATATAAACTGATTAATTATAATAACACTATTAGTGTATAACATATATACTACCAAATACAACACATGTCCTACTCTGTTTTGAAAGGTTAGGTTTGATTGTTGCAACTTGAGTTGCGAACATAATCTTAATTACAATTTTGCTCTACGTTAATATTATACATACCTGTTAATGATTGTAAATTTATTCGTCCATTTCTCTATTCGTGTACACATATTTGTATGTACCACATTATTGAGTATATCCAATATTTACTCCTTATATGGCTCCTAAGCACTCATTATGTTAACTCATTAATATTGTTATTATTATTATTGTTAACTCACTAAGCACTCATTATGTTAACAACTCTATGGATATATCCACCTAATAGTTTAATTTTAGTATATACACAGTTATATGGTAGAGAAGAAAGACATGCCGGCACCTATCGTTTCATGTGCTAAATCCATATTTAGCGCCAAGTCTTTCCTAATATATAAACATCTTTTAGTTAACACTGAATGTGATCTCTGACGTCAGAGTACATCATGAATAAGATGGATTCGCCTGTTGGTTTTTAATTCGAGCAACCATATTTTACAGTTATACATTCTGATTGCAACAGATGTATGTTGCACACTTGCTTGCTCTACTTAATATAATAATCCTACGTGGTATTAGTTTTGGCAGATAATATACATTTTGATAAATCTCTATTAGCTGAACGTTTAATAGCATGAGACATAAGAGACCGAGGTATATAAGGTATAACTGAAATCCAATTTATAAAGTCTATCTCGACGCATTATAATCCAAGGGACTTGTGGAATAACTAAGTGTATTCAGTCTTTTTACTGAAGTTGAAACCGACGTGTACATAGCCATTAACATCGTATGTTAAAACTAAACCATGTATTAACACACAGTATGAAATAGATGTTGTTTACAACATATTTAGCCAATGCAAATACAAGATACTTTCTATATTAACTGGATCCATTAATTTGGTCAAAGCACAAATTAGCTAAATGTGTGTGTAGTCAGACATTTCCGATTTTCTAGAGGCATGTGTCATGCCGATAGCTAAATTATAGTTATATTATAATATCAATTACAATTATTGAATAGGGTCAATTAATTTAGGATCTTTATGTAGCCTACCATTAAATGTTAGCTCATATGATGAATTCGCACCCTCTAATATAGTGCATCAACGCTGTAATTGCACATTATATTATCATGTATGCATACTTAGTGGATTAGTGAACGTTTTCAAAACTTGATTGAAACCTCAACGATATATTATATATAATTTGGGAACAGATACGATATGGACGCATATTGCTTTTTTGTTTTTCTTTTAAAAAGTCGCCTAATACCATATGTTCGTTTATCATCTGAGATGTGTAAGAATCACACCCATGTTTCATGGTTTGATTTCTGCCTTTCAATTTACCAAGAAATACTTAGTCAAGTTATCTGATATTCAATAACAAATCCTTATAATAATGCTAAAGCTGCTGGTTTTGTAAAATATAAACTGTTAATTATTCTCAGACAAAAATATAATTGACAATTATAACGGAGGTTTCCATTTCAATCATTTATATAACAATTGTCGTTGAATGTCTGATAAAAATGTTCAGTCATATGTATCCACCAATCTGTTTTCAGCATTTAATGTGCACAATTGATCTAAACTTCGAACTCACGAATGTTATCAAGGGTATTTGGCGAAAGACAACCCTTGAACTGAAAGGAATTGCAGCTGAGGTGCATATTTTATTTATTTTCTTGCAACTCTAGTAATTATCATTATAACATAAAATTGTTTATTTAATTTGCATAAATTTCAGTTTCTTTAATTTGTGTATATATGGTCGCGATTATCTAGTCTATATTAGAAAGATACGATATATTGCCCGTACTGTATAATTGAAGATATGCGTGCAAGAAAAATAGTTTTTCTGAGAACTCTCTTGTCTTTGTATTCTTTACAGACAAACCGAAATTGTTTCAGAAATATGTCACGTTCAAGAAAGGAAATAGATGGCACGAAATTATATTTCACAATTGTTTATATATATATATATATATATATATATATATATATATATATATATATATATATATATATATATATATTTATTATTTATGCATTATGGAAAACAGATAAGCACGCGTTAATATTGCTTTCTCCAGAGCATAAATTCGTAACATCATAATTGTAAATATTAATCCAAGTTAAGTAACATACGTCAAGGGTGCATAAGAATTTGAAAACAATACATTGAATTTGAAAAGAAGGCGATTTTAGGAAAAAGAAAAGAACGAGTTCAGCCTGTACGAATACATAAAATGTCATACAAATGAGAGGATAAGAGGAGGAATATTAACAGAAAAGTACCATCGTTTCTGTCGGACGTAGCTATGCATATAAGAACCCACATATTGCTTCTAGAGCATTTTTGAGAACTATATTACCAGTAGAACTAGTATTCAGCAAATGCTACTTAGATTTTGTTTCTCAAACGTTGATGATTTGTTAGCAAATTAGCAATACAACCCTAGTATCGCCGAAGTCTATTTCATCTTCTTTGATTTTCGTTATAAATGTATTAATTTTCTTGCGT
This sequence comes from Unio delphinus, assembly GCA_029339505.1. Lineage (NCBI taxonomy): Eukaryota > Metazoa > Mollusca > Bivalvia > Unionida > Unionidae > Unio > Unio delphinus. Next base: position 228,312 of record JAQISU010000512.1, read on the forward strand.
AACTGAAATTTAAGAAAATAATAATATCACATTTAATAACAAAATGTAGCCTACCACGAGTCATCTAGTATAAATAATGTCTGACCTCATAAGACAGTTCTATCTGATGATCTCTTCAATTTTGTTGATTGGTTTTAAATACAACAGCAATGATCAAATTGTTTCGAAATTAATGGTGCATTTTTTGCTCTTAACACTTTGTAATTTTTTGAACTTATTTTAGCCACTCTACTCGTTAATCGAAACTTGTCTGGACATGCCGTTTACTGTCTTGCCATTCACATCAAAATACTTAAAGAGATGTATCGACCTGTGCTGGAAAATGGGATTCCAAGAAAAGCCACTACATCTGGATGGTGTTGCCGAGATGGATGCCTATGCTGGGAAGAAGTTTGATAAAGACAAGTTCAGAGCTTATACACATTCTGGGAGTCATATTGCTTTTATCGTGTGGCCAACACTGTATCTGTATGAAGGTGGTCCAATTGTTGTCAAAGGTATAGCGCAGTGCTGCTCACCTGTTGAAGGAACAAATGAAAAGCCTTCATAACTATTATTGTTCGAAGAAAGACGAGAATAATGATTGGTTTGATTACATTTCTTTGATAAAAATGTTCATCACCAATGCTGTGATATTGTTTTGTTTGATATATCCGTTATAATATTTATACATATGAGATAATGCAGGTTTTTACCTTGACAGACTTGTTTGAAAACACGATTAAATCAACTGCATATTTTAACAGCCTTAATCGTATTTGTTAAATCATAGGTTCTTATGTCAGAGGATTTGTAGAATCTCCTAAATGTAAACTGTGGATCCAATGTAAAGAATATTGTATACAGATCAATAGTCACTTATCCCTAAAAATGTACTTGCAACAAACGCCAGTATGCTGCGATTAAAATTCGCGAAGGCCAAGTATTGTATGTATTTCCTCTCGATACTAATCTTCGTTTTCCTATTGTGTGAGGTGCCATAAACCAACAGCCACAAATGCATCAAAGAAGTATTTGGTATGGTTATATAATGTATAACTGGATGATTAGATATAATTTCTAAGAAAGACATATAGACTAAGGAACTTCGGATTCCAAATTGTAATTACTATCAGGGATTTTCAATGTAAAATATACTGGTCACAATCTTCAATCGCGCTTTATTATTACAAGCAATACAGGAATCACAAATATATCTGAATTTCTAGCAAATTGAATAAGAGATATAACTCGTTTTAAAATCGCGGGAAATACGCACATGATAGTGGAGAATAAGATTGGAAAATTAGTCACCCCTGTATTGCCTGGAGGAACATACGTGTGTGATAGTGAAACAGGAAAAGGGGTACCCAATACCAACTTATGTCGATATTATGTCACTTAGACTGCACTCCTTACATTGTGACGGAGAGAGAGAGAGAGAGAGAGAGAGAGAGAGAGAGAGATAGAGAGAGAGAGAGAGAGAGAGAGAGAGAGAGAGAGAGAGAGAGAGAGAGAGAGAGAGAGAGAGAGAGAGAGAGAGAGCGTTTATGCAAATTTGGTAGCCTGTGGTTATGAATATGTCCACTAGATATATCTTAAATATTGTACTGTTTTGGGAACCTTTTCTGTCTCGGCAAACACATCGTTACATATGTTATACATCATAGTGAGACATTACATGCTGATAATTGAACTGTTGTATTGATTAAAAATGTATATATATATATATATATATATATATCATACAGCATAAGTTTAATATATAATATGTGAAATGACACGTCGACGAGAACATACAATGCGTTAGCAAAGTGCGTGAATGGAATATAAACTGACGAGAGTTATGAAATTCAATTAAAATTTTAATCGCGTATACCTATGAGAAAATACTTTATTTTTCAAAAGTTAGGTCTGACTGTTTTCACATCTGAAGAATATGGATTGTTAATTTTGATTTATCCCATGTATAATGTCTTTTTCATTTATTATCTTATTAACGATTTAAATGTAACCAACTCATATTAACTTGCATCTGATTTGTATGCAAATGTAGCAGATACTTTAGACAGCTTCGCACAGAGAGAGAGAGAGAGAGAAAGATTACACGCGCACACACAGACACACACACACACATATATTGGATAATGATGTGTATAGGGCATCTGATAAAAAATGTGATAAAATAGATTCCTTGTTTGTCAATTAACACATGAATATGATTTCATGCGTTCTGTCTTTAATATTCGTGTTGCTATAATAATTGTAACTTGGCCCTATTTTATAACTATTTTATGTGAATAAATGAACATAATATGACTTTTGCATACATTTGTCTTTATAATGACTTGTTTATTGTCGGAAAGATATTTTCCTAAACATTGTTGATTCTGACAACGGAAACTACTGGTTGTTTCATATTCAAGACCTATTAAGCTGACCGATTAAAGTTGCGAGTGTTCCCATATGTTTCTCAAGCAAGTAACGCATGCATTTTTCGAGTTGTTCTGCTGTAGGATGTAAGTAAGTTGTTTGGTTTTCTAGGATGTCGTGCATTAGTTTGGTTCTATTTATTATACGGAGGTTTCTATTAGTAGCAAATACAGGTGGAGGGTTAGGGACTGATACGTCGAGATGGCATATAACGCAAAGGTGATCTGGTGAAAATTCGTGGGATACTAGGATGGATTCCAGACAATTATCATCAGGTCTATGATGAAACCAGTTTAAAATGTGACCAAGTTTATGACTGGGTTGGTTAAATGACTGATTAAGGTTAACACTATGAATGAAATATATGAGTTTTAACGTGTGAGGTTTCCAGGACAGTCAAAGTGAAAGTTGAAATCTCCAGGTATAATTAGATTACCATCAAATTTGAATACTCCAGAAAACGGAAAATGCTCTAAAAGAGAGATTCAGTCAGCTTGTTTGTTTTCTACTCAAAGGAGGGCGGTAGAGACTGCAAAAAATTAACTGACCTTTGTGATTGTGTTTTGAACTAGTTCAACGATTTGTGGCAGAAACTGAAGGGTGTGTTGTACTTAAGACACTTTATCATCCAATTATTTCGATGACAGCAATTCCACCTCCGCGAGAGTTGCGGAGGAACGATTTTGACAGAGGAAGCGGTAGGTGTTACATTCGCGCACTGGGGCTCGTGGCCATGACGTGTTTAGCTATGTGTCTGTCGGTAAGAAGATACGATATGTCTCTGGTCGTTGATACAATTAAATACGTATGTGCGCCTTTCCGGTGATCCTACTGAGATGGGTGTTGAATAATGCAATACATAGTGGTATCTCTGAGACAACTGACACAACGGTTGGCGATTTAAGATGAATTTATACCAGGTTATCAAAATTAACTGCCGAATTTCTAAACTGTGTATGTTATACATACATACATACATACATACATACATACATACATACATACATACATACATACATACATACATACGTTTCTTCGTACGTATGTTCGTATCTTACCTTCGGTAGAAGAGATTTAATTTCTCTGTCTCTATCTCACTGTTTTTCTCCCTCTCTCTCTCTCTCTCGACTTTGTAATGTGTATGGTTTAAGTACATATTTTGTCATCGGTAAATTGATTTTGTCCTTATACTTAAAAGGAACACAGGTGTAAACTAGGCCAACGTTTGATTTGCCAAGTTATTGATCGATGTTACAAAGACCTACCTATCTATATATGGAAACGCCATAGTACGTCGACATATTTGATTGTCATATATGTAAAATATTTGTTCCAAAAAGGCATTCACTTTAATTGTTTTACATTTAAATATGTTCCCGATCAGAAAACAAAGCAAATTATAGCATATCCTGTGTAAAGATTTGTTTATTATCAGGCGTATATTCGATCAAACATATATATATATATATATATATATATATATATATATATATATATATATATATATATATATATATATATAATCAAATTGGTGGGTTTACTTGGTGTGTAGATTAGATATGGAGTTATTGTTAGCATGTTGCAACACACCCAATCAATATATATGGGGTGTAGGTTGGTGTGTGGGTGGATATGTGTCTGTATACCTTTAGAGCTGAATGTGCATATGCATATCATAGTGTTTAAAAGTGTACTGGCCATTCCTTTATCCAGATATTATAATTGCTCTTCTCATATCAACTGGTTTTGATTATATTTGTGGTAATTCTGACTAGATGGTGATCATGTTTTCATTTTGAAATTCACAAAGAGCAGGATACAACCTATTACATTATATTTCTTTATCAGGGGTTTGGAGAAGTAATTAAGATCCATATCATGAAGAATGTATGATTTTATTTCTTCTTTGATCTTATGTAATACTACGGTGTAACAATGCGTATATTTTCGTTCATCTATCAAGTTCTTCTGGTAGGCATAGATGTAACTTGTACCATTACGTTCTTCCAGTGAACCATTCCAGTGAACCACCAGGTTGTTACCGATGTTGTATTTGCCTTCTTGCGTTCTTCAAGTGTATCACCCGGTTGTTTCGCAGTGATTATTTAAATGTGCCCTATTTCTTTCATATGGATTATTAAATATTATAACACCGCATGATGAGCAGTTTTACGGGCTTCATTTTCTATTCCATTCTTTTACCACTTATGTTCAATGTTATAAAAGTGTTTTCATTCAGAAATCCTAAGTTGTATGGCTCATATTATAGTGATTTATGTACTATTCGTGCCGCAAATATATATATATATATATATATATATATATATATATATATATATATATATATATATATATATATATATATATATATGTGTGTGTATGTGTGTGCGTTTCTGTTTCTCTATCTCTGTGCTTGTGTCTGTGTGTTTGTTTCTTTCTTGTAGTACTTACTGACTTCGGTCGATCCATTTAAAGCTTGAGGTTGTACTCACACGAAGCACTTAGGATGACTGAATATTTTGCGCATAATTCCTTGGTAAAATTAGAAATGTTTTCCTTTGCAAATATGGCTTTTATGTTTTGAAATTATGATGGTTTAACAACTTTGGACTGAGAGGCTACACATCTATTCTCAAATAACATAATAAATTAGTTTTTACTTTTGATGAGTCTGACTGTCTATTTAGGTATGATGATCGTTTTATGTCATATACACAAAATTTATCTTTCTATAAAAACCATTGGATGTCATATGTTATATCCGACTTTTCACAGTCCTGTTTAATTTATATTTCCGTATCATATACCCAGATTGGTTCCAGTTAGATGTCCGCATTAACTTCGGCATGATCATATTCTTGGACGCATATAATCTAGATTTGATCACATTAAATCTGTTTAGAAAGCATAAATACAATATTTGTAACGTTTGGAGATAGAGGAAGGAACTCGCTTGATATTGCGTGTGAATACGTCTCGACTTAATGGCCTTGTCTTATCCTTACTGCTTATTAAATTCGCGGTGAACTACTTGAATGCTCTTTGTCTAAAATGTAGTCTTTTTAACTTTAAGGATTAAATTAAACTGCCCTGAACGTTGTACTCTCACTTATCTCGCAAAGCCTTTGCGACCATAAGTTGATTTCTGGAATATTGTTGCAGAAACGCATGCTAATTTATATATATATATATATATATATATATATATATATACTTCCTCAGCAATTGGATCAAAGTTACCAGTACACATATATATTGTAAGCTCTTATCCAGCACAGAGGTCAAAACAATCTACGCTAGAAGTATCATTTTTATACCGTCACGAGTGGCCGTGTAGTCTAAAGCACTCTCTGTTACCGATCACTGCCGGCTCACCTGTGTCCGCGTGGGTACGAGTCTCGGATTCTGCCAAGGTGGGTATGTGAGAAAGATTGCCAGTAGCTTCTCGTGGGTCTGTGGTTTTTCAAGGCTTTTCCACGGTTCTGTCTCTACTATTAATATTGGCTGCCATGTAGAGCCGATCTTGTGCTGAAAATGGCGTTAAACCCTACAACAAGAAGAAAAATAATGTCGTTTGTGGAGTAGTTTGATTGGAACGAAACGATGATATTCAACAGAACACCGCAACGTTGTGGCTTCCTTAAACTCGGCACAACTTAACGATGTATTTGTGTAGCGTTATGCAGCTAAATTGGCACTGTCTCATTGCGGAATAGAGTTAAACTTTTCAATTTTGCCATAAATTACCCAGCAAAACATTATCCGTATTTTCGTTAATGACAATGTCATTAAATTTGATATTCACTAGAAATATGTATTAGCATATACATTATCGTTACTCGTGGTCTTGGAATAACGTCATTTTGAATGCGTCATCGTTAATAGTACTTAGTGATAAATAATGATAGAGTATGTCCTGAATGCAAACTAACTCATGTAAAACTACTAAAAATAACTATACCATAACAACCAAGATTTTGCGTATTTAGAAACTCCACCATATGTTTATTTTTCTGGTTTAAAAATATTTCATATTATTCAACGTTGTGTTTCGCAAGGAATGAAAACTGGCAGCACCCATGTAATTAAATAATCAAAACAATACAGATGATATTGGACTTTTGTTTGTGACCGAACCGATTTTATGTGGATGGATAACTCTGTTTTAACAGATTGTTTAGTGTCGCTAGAAACCTGTCAGTTACGTACCTAATATCGTGTTATATGCTTAAAATGACCCGCATACCCTCCTAGTTGTATATTGCTGAGGTGGTAACACATTATTGTCAGTCGACAGATTTATTGATTGATTGATTTTTAACGCCGCACCAGCACTCGTAGAATATTTAGCGCCATCAATTCGGTTGTATTTATACACGTTTAAAAATACTAAATGGTGTCATATCGACCAGCGATAAGAAACACCAAACAGTTCAACATACAATGGTATGATCCAGTCGGCAGAGAATTATTCACACTGTTTATGTTATGCACAGTGTTGAATGGGAACCTCGTTTAAACTGTATAACTTGCCAATTTAATCTTACCTTGCTTATCTGGACTTCGATAAACAAATCAAGTCTGCGTCCTTATCGCACACTTGACCAGGTTCTACCACCTGCATTATTTAATAATAATCCACTTTTAGTATAGTGGGAATTATTTATTTCTAATAAATTAAACCACCAAGTGCAATTATACAAATGTCTATACAATTTCTAATTTAATAGCATGCACTCATTAGTAGGGTGGGGATGGGTATTAGGTACGGTAGCAATACCTTACTGTGCCTAATGTGAGAGCACTAAAAGCAGCAACAGCGCATTTATGGACATGTTAAAATACTTACTTATAGTTAGCTTACGTTAACAGAAATAAATTTGACGGAATGTTATGGAAAGACCAAGTTAGAATATAAACAAGCAGCAAGAAGGGTGAAGAAACCGAAATGTTTCAGACGGATCGAAACTAGAGAAAGAGAAGGGTGAACAGACTAGTTTTCAAACAAAAAGGGCCTTTACGGAGAGAGTGTGACCAGATCAAGTTTTCAAACAAAAATAAAACCTCTACGGAGACTGAAACTATTTCAGACAAACTAAAAAGGCTGAACAGACCAAGTTTTCAAAGCCTCTACGGAGACCGAAACTGTTTTATGGTTTTAACCGAATATTTTATAAAGTTCAATACGATATCTTGATCTAGAATCATGCAAATGTATCGCTACAAATCCGTGTGGGGTTGACTGAGCAAGACTAAAGAAATTTCTGAATTTGTTATAGTCCATGTCGCAGCAACAGGTCTGGTAAATATTTCGTAGCGTATGAATGTCAACTCCATTAAACACAGCAAGACTATTACAGTTATCCATGATCACGTTTGGTACTTGAATATATTTCTGAGTATCATATATCACATCATTATTTTTATATCTACCTCTGGAAAATATCCTTGCGGGATTTATTTGATTGTTTAACATCACATTATCATATACGACTAAATTATTATTACTTGAATCGATAACATCAACACTCGGGGATTCTTCGATATCGGTTATAAATTCAATAATATCCTCATCGATTTTTGATTTTGCTTTCTCGTTAAAATCTTTTAACACTTCGTAATATCGCTTATCACCTACACTCGGGGCTACCAAATACAGTTTATCCCATTTCATCCATCTCGTTATCAAATTAAGTAACAACTGCGTCTTACCACTTCCAGATGGTCCAATAACAATCATGCGATTATAATTTGGTAGCGCTGCATGATGCGTAACGGGTTCTTTTGTTTTTATCGCCGAAAATTCAACTACATTCATGTTATAATAAATAAATTATGGATCTATATTGCGTGAAATGTAAGACGCGTACTAGCACAAATGACTTTACAACAATTACATCAAGCAATAACAGATCTGCACTTGCTGGTAAGTGTGTACAATATGGTACAAAAAATTTAAATATGTTTCTTTGGATTTAAAAAACAAACGCGGAGGTGAAATGGCAGCAAAATTGACCAAACTTCCCGGGACTCCATGGGCAAAATATCCAGGATAAAAACACTTTCCAGGGTATAGTTATTATGGCTCCGGAACCAGACTTGACATCTAACTTGATGATCAAAACCAACCCCGAACCGGTGAATATCCAATAAACGCTATTTATAAGGCGTACCATGCTCATGATGTTGCTTATAAAAGCAGCAATCTGCCACCGCCTAAACAAATTAATTTCACACATTTTGATGTCAGCGTCCCTAATGAAGTTCATCAATCTGATATATTATTTCTGCCACATGTTCATGTTAATAAACAAACATACAAGTATCCGCTAACTGTAGTTGATGTTGCGAGTAGATACAAACAAGCTGAACCATTAAAGACAAAGTCATCAACTGAAGTAGCTTCTGCGTTTGAAAGGATTTATTGACGAGGTCATCTGCATTGGCCAAATCTAATGCAGGTTGATCATGGCATAGAATTTCAGGGTGTAGTGTTATCAACAATGAAGCATCATAAAAACGTTTTTAAAACAAAATTCGGTTTGAATATCATATAGAATGAAGGGAAATAACTCGTGTAGTAATATGTGTATAGCCCTGTAACAGAGATAACTCTTTTGTTGTTGTTACGGAAATACCCTCTATGATCTCATGGAAATAATCACGTATTCGTTCTCTGATCGATTTTGTTATAAAAAAAAATTATCAAATAAATAAATATTTACAAATATGGTATTCTTTGTTTGATACCATTGTCAAATATGTTGATTTGTTTTAATGTTGTCAATAATGACTATTAAGTTACACGAGAGTAAAAATCACACACCCTTGTTATTGATTTTCGTGTATTAGTCAGCTTATATAACACGTAGACGGTTTTGTTAATGGGTCTCCAAGCCTTGATCGAAGTTCAACTGAAAAGTACTCTACGTCACACTGTCACGCGGTGTGAATGTGTTTTTGCTTTTTCTCCGTGGTGATTTTGTGGGGGAGAGTGGTTTCAGTTGAATGTAGAGGAATGCCCGTATATATATATATATATATATATATATATATATATATATATATATATATATATATATATATATATATATATATATATATATAGTTGTATTGTATTGTCCTATATAATCATTTGTATATAGTTGTAAATATGTAAATAAATCCTTGAAGATAGTTGCAAATATGTAAATAATCCTTTGTAAATAGTTGTAAGTATGTAAATATTTCTTTGTAAATAGTGTTTCGTGTATTATCAAACCACGCCTTATTGGAATTCACTAGACTGTTGTTGACAGGTATTCTGTCGTCAATCATATTAGGCTCACTAGACTGTAATTGACAGGTTAGGTGTTCTGATATGTTATATGTACCTTGAACTTGCTAGAACACTCGAACCTAGATGTTAAAGGTTGTGCCATCTTTAATTAAGAGTATATGTTGTGCCGTCTCTATGTACCTTAATTAAAATTGTAAATATGTATATATATATATATATATATATATATATATATATATATATATATAAATCATATATATAATTGTACATAGCTGTAAATAAACGCTTGAAAGATAACGGGTCAATATTGACCCCATTTTTTTGTATATTCATATAATATATGATAATTTATTAAAGATATATAAATATATTTTTTAATGAGTTTCGAAAATATAAATGATAACATAAACGCAATTTCAGATTTTAAAAAAAAAAATACAATTATCAGATAAATTAGATTGTAATCAGATTCTGTCTGATTTTCAAGATCTCGTTGATAATGCTCAAAATAACAAAAATATGTTACCATTCCAATATGGCTTTATTAAACGAATACAACAAGCCGTTAACGAATCATAAGCATATAACAGCGACGTATATGAATTCATTCCTCTATTTACCGCAGTCGAAAAGTTTAGAGGTGAACTCGGTCGAAAATATGAGGTGAAACGTATTATAAATTCCAGAATAAAAATGATAAAGGAACTTATTAACCACAATAACACATTGCCATGAAAACATATAAATGTTTTTAAAAACACGTTAAATGTTTTTGAATCAGGAAGTTTGAAATGGGACCTATGATTTGTAATTTTTAAATTTAGTTTCAAATACATGTATGGCCCATACAAATACTTTGCATGGAACGAAGTCCTTTTGACATTTGTATGGGTTTGATTCTCTATATCACTGTAAGGAAGTGCAATACCTGTATAGGTATGTTATTTTTTTTTGCCCTGCAGTGATTTATCACCAGTGATTTTATCACTGAACACGGAAGTGAATTTGCCTTGTTGTCATGAAAGGGTGGGGTTAGCTGGCTACAATTAATTTTTTTTATATATTTGACAATAATGATAGGAGAATCATTAACAACTAGACTAGATCGCTAGAGATTAGAAGCAATAAAGTGATTTATACCCATAAGGGATTATGTCAGACGAAAATTGCAAGCGCGACAACAATTTCAAAGTGACTTTGCAATAGGCGCTGAACAATTATTCAAACCTGGTACTACAACCACTAGCGAGGATATAAACGGAAAAGAAGGATAATAAATAAAGAGAGGTGTTCTTTCTGAACGTGTGTTCTTCCTGAACGTTTACGCACAAGCAGTAGCTATTACACACAAGCAGTAGCTATGACACACAAGCAGTAGCTATGACATACAAGCAGTAGCTATGACATACAAGCAGTTTCTATGACACAGAAACAGTAGCTATGACATACAAGCAGTAGCTATGACACACAAGCAGTAGCTATGACACACAAGCAGTAGCTATGACACACAAGCAGTAGCTATGAAACAAAGGAAGTAGCTATAACACACAAGCAGTAGCTATCACATACAAGCAGTAGGTATGACACACAAGCAGTAGCTAAAGGATCTAAATTCCGTCCAGCTCACCCTGTATCAGCTTTCGTTGAACATCTCTGTGGGAAACATGATACTACTAAATTTATAGAAAAATGGGAAACCGTCTGGAAAAAGGCAAAGATAAAAAAGAACATGTATGGATTTGACTGTCCAGGCTTGGTTGGCAATAAGAATTATATTTTAGTTAAAGGAAACTTTTGAGATCTTATTATCCTAGATGAACTGACAAAATAATGACTTTGCTCTAGTGCATCATCTAATATCAAGAAGATTCATATCTCACAGTCATTCCCATGTCTGAATATCAGCTACCGAGACGAGTTCCCAGAGATAACCAAAGTGGAAAAGAGTCTATCGCAGGCGGGAGTTAAATCAGGTTCGTCTGGTTCGCTGTCAGGCGCACATACCACTTAGTTTAAAAGTTGCTAATAAATAACTGTCAAAACGGTCATATTTGTATTAAAATAAGTACTACCGAATCTGAAGTTTTGTGATAAAGTCTATATGATTCATTGATTTATATGCTTTAATCCACTCACGGATCCGCATTGCCATGCCAAAAGTTTAAATGTTTATGGAGACGTTAATATCTGGCCATCAAAAGTGGTGAGCCTATGATAAAATGAATTATTAGAGTTGGAAATGATCGGACGTAATGAAGAGAAAATAAATTCCCAATACAGAATGAAACAGTTGAAGAAACTTTATCAACATATCCATAATTATATCCAAATCGGATCACCTCAGATGTTCTGATATTGTTCAATGAAAACTTACATACATTACATACATCAATTTGAATCAAAATATTGTGACCATAACAAAGTGCTGATTGTGTTTAATCTTTACATGCACCATATGTTGGGTAGGAGTTCATCAAAATACACCATCATGACAATTATCTCGAATACAAATTTTGACCATAACATTGACTGAGTAATTCAATACTTAGAGTGTATCTTTAATCTGTAATAAGGATTGATCTACTAAGCCAGTTGTATAGACTAGAAATACACTGTTATTGCCACCCACACTCGTCACTAATAAACAGAGATATTGTACTATTAGTACACAATTTGATCCTTACGTTAACCAGATACTGACAATACGCCTACATACATGAATGTAAAAGTTATTTGTATAGCGAACAAGCCTTCAACTGTGTTTATTTAATTTAGTCTAATCAGAATCCATACTCGCTGTTTTCATTTCTCAGCTATGATTACCCAAATCCCTCCATTTCATAAAAAATAGTAATACAATAATCTAGACAAATGTTTTCATTTTTACTTTCCTTGTCAATTATAGGCGTTGTAACGGTTGAATGATAGATATACTCTCGGAGATCTGTGATGAAGCCATATCAAGCAAATAATACAAGCGTGAACGCTTTTTGTCATATACAGCATAATGACATGGATACCTCTAATATCCATAATAGAAGGTTAACAAATAAAGCGTAAGCTGTACTCGCTTGTTAAATGTACGTGACCCAAGAAAAAACATGCCGATATTTTTTATTGGATACAATAGACAATTAAAAAGTGTAATGATCGCCCTGTAGCTGATTATTAGTATTATTATCGTTTGTCTGGGAATCAGCGAAAAGTAATCACTAGAGCATGCTCAAGTATTCTCGAGCAGCTTGGTTGCCAGATTTTCAACAGCATCGGGGAAAAGCTGACAAACAAGAGGACGAGAGAAAGCCGAAGGGTTGTATATCCTTCCAGGGTTTCTTGCGTGTTCTTCCTCCACTAGTGATACTACGTCATGTGTAGGCTTGTGCTGAAAAAATACCGTTAAAGCTACACAAACAAATAAGTAATAACGTTCAGTTGAATATTTTCTTAGCTCTCTGCATCTGGAGAGATACAGGGTGGTTTCACAGTCACATCTAACGAGAGAGAGAGAGAGAGAGAGAGAGAGAGAGAGAGAGAGAGAGAGAGAGAGAGAGAGAGAGACAGAGAGAGAGAGAGAGAGAGAGAGAGAGAGAGAGAGAGAGAGAGAGAGAGAGGGAGGGAGAGAGAGAGAGAGAGATGTTTTTTAAGAATAAAAGTACTTTATAGATCAGAGACGAAATCAATTGTACAATCTACACCTACATTCAATTTCTTCACCTGACTCTTGACTCTGGAGTTTGTAAAGGTATGGGGTTACCTTTAAATGTGCCTTTCTATGATACATATAAAACATCTAGACAATTTATAACCGTTGTATGTAAATCAGCATTCCTTGTCTGTTGGCAATATTTATCATGCTCCACGTTTATTTCGCGCAATCAAGAGTTTTTGGGCCTCTTAATATTATGGTGTTGATGGTCAGAGGTGGATGCAGGTGTGAAATGGTGTGGGAAAGGGGATATAGCCGGTGTCTTTCCTTCCACATTCAAACCGTGAGCGCAAAAGAAATGGAACGTTTCCAAGAACACGTTCCTTTGCTTATTGATAATTACATTTCTGGTTTGGTTACTCTTAAAATAGAGGTCTTTCTGAAGACTACACCCTCTGGGTCTCCACTGATTGTGTCACACTTATTCATTGACTACTTGTTTATGACATATCTCATCTTGATCCCCCTTCCACAGACATATCCCTCCTCCATGGGAACTATTGTGATTAGGGGTAAAATGATATATATCTGACTATTGTATTTTCAAGATGACTTTTACTTTGATTTCTGATTTACATATATCTAGGAATTCTCTACAAGTTCGAAAGGGAACCAGATGCTGTCTTTTTTTATTCTCGTGTTGCCTTTGTATGATGAGGAAGTTACAATGGAAAGACGGATGGTTATCATTAGTTGTACAACTTTCAACATTTACAATATAGTAATTCTTTGTATAGATTGTGCTATATGAGACATATATTATTAAATATGTCTTTACAATAAGATGCTACATCAAGCAAAACGAAAATAAACAGACCTCAATCAATCCATTATAGTAATGTTTTGTGCAACTGTAATGGCTTTTTTCACTTCATTTATTAATTTTGATTTGCATACAACTTAAATGGAACATTTTAATATGTCTAAATTTTGCAAGTTTGTTTAATGTTTATTATTTTCGCCATCATGGTTCTATGGCCTAATGAAGTTATATGCATACACGTCCAATTCAAGGATGAGTCAAAACATGGAGGAAGAGACAAGTTCAATGTTGTTGCATAGATTAGAAATATGTTATTTCTTATGGCAAAGAGAGTTATTATATAGTACAAAATTTATTTATCACTGGTCACTAGTCTAAAATTAGTCATCATCATCATCATTGGCGCCTTAGTCTCGGGAGACCATGCGGATAGCGCCCTTGGGGTGTCGTCTGTCTCTGGGTTGTTGGCATCGTCTGTTGTGGCTGTGGAGACCTATGCGCGAGTGGCAGTCCCTCATTAAGTTTGTGCAGACATGCTGGGAAGCCCGAGTTGCTGTGGTTACTGTCACGTGGCCCTTTCTGACACGTTTCTCTGCTGCCAACTGACCTCTCCTCGTATCAGCGACTGAGATACCTTTACTTACTGTCAGTCTCCAGGTGCCTCGGTCCTCGGCCAGCACTTCCCAGCCATCAGGTGCGATGTCACATGCCTTCAGGTCCCTCTTGAATGCATCCTTGAAACGGAGTGAGGAGCGGCCGACTCTTTTTGTGCCAGTGGCCAGCTGTCCATATAGGATGTCCTTTGGCACCCTCCCATACTCCATGCGTCGGACGTGTCCCAGCCATCGAAGGCGACGTTTGCTCAGAAGGGAGAACACGCTGCAGGATTTCACTGTTTGGGACACAGTCTTGCCAGCTGATTTTCAAGATGCGTTTAAGGCACCGTATATGGAAGGAGTTGAGAAGCGCTCTTGCCTCGTGTAGGTATTCCAGGTCTCACTTCCATATAGAAGGGTGCTGAGAATGCAGGCTTGGTAAACTTTGACTTTACTTTGCACTGTCAGCGCGTTGTTTTAACCACACCCTCTTGGTCAGTCGTGACATGATGGTGTTTGCCTTTCCAAGCCTTCTGTCCAGCACCTTATCGAGCGAGAGAGTGTTTCTGATGGTTGACCACAGGTAGGTAAAGTTGTTGACTGCTTCCAAGGTAACACCATTGATTTTGATTGCAGGGGCAATGGTGGTATTTTGCACGCTGACCTTTGTCTTTTACAGACTGATGTTGAGTCCAAACTGCATGCAGGCATCAGCAAAACGGTCCCCCCAGTCTCTATTAAGAGCTTCCTTAGTGTGTGCCACAAGAGCCGCGTCATCTGTTAAAAAGCATATCCCTGATGAGCACAGCCCTCACTTTCGTCTTTGAGCGCAGTCGTGCCAGGTTGAACAGCCTCCCATCGGACCTGGTGTGTGTATATATGCCATCAGTGGACGAGTCAAAGGCGTAGGACAGAAGCAAGGAGAAGAAGATCCCGAATAGGGTTGGTGCCCGAACGCAGCCCTGCTTCACACCGCTGTTAACTGGGAAGGAGGTTGAGGAAGATCAATCATACAGGACTGTTCCCTTCATATCTGCATGGAAAGAGATTATCATGCTGCGGAGTTTTTAAGGGCAACCGATCTTAATGATAACTTCAAAAAGGCCCTTTCTGCTGACTAAGTCAAAGGTCTTGGTGAGGTCGATGAACATCATGTAAAGTGGTTGACCTTGCTCTCTGCTCTTCTCTTGGAGTTGTCGTAAAGAGAAGATCATGTCTGTTGTCGACCTGCCTGCTCTGAAGCCGCACTGGGATTCTGAGTACACACGGTCTGCCAGCAAATGCAGCCTGTTTAGTATGATGCGAGCATACACTTTACCAGCGATGCTCAGAAGCGAGATCCCTCTGTAATTATTGCAGTCACTGCGGTCGCCCTTGTTTTTGTAAAGGGTCACAATTGTGGCATCACGCATGTCTTGGGGGACTGCTCCTTCCTCCCAGCAGAGGCAAAGTAGTTCGTGCAGTGGTTGGAGCAGTCTTGGTTTCCCACATTTGATAGCTTTGGGTGGGAAGCTGTCACTACCTGGTGCTTTGTCATTTGGGAGGGAGTCAATTGCTTCGCTGAGCTCTTCTAATGTTGGCACTTCGTCGAGCTCCTCCATGATGGGAAGATTCTTTATGCTGCTGAGGGCTGCTTCAGTGACTACCGTTTCACGGGAGTATAGCTCTGAGTAGTGCTCCACCCATCTGGCCATCTGTTGCCCACTGTCTGTGATCTTCTCTCCCATCATGGATTTCAGGGGAGCGACCCCTTTCACTGTAGGGCCTAGAGCCTTCTTGATGCCACTGCACGTACCTATAATGTTTTCGGTCTCGGCACTGCGCTGGATTCCTTCACACAGTTGTTGCCGGTACTCGTTCGCGCACTGTCTAGCGATGTTTTGGGTGTTGCTTAGAGCACGTTTAAGAGCAGCATGCGTCCGTTCATTGGGGCATTTTTTGTACGCTATAAAGGCTTTTCGTTTCTCCTCGATTAGTGGTTCCATCCTTGTTAGGTGTGCGTTGAACCAGTCCTGACTGGGTCGTTCCTTTTTGCCAAACGTGGACATGGCTGTTTTGTAGATGGTACCCTTCATTGCGTTCCACTTGGCTGTGGCGTCGTGCTCTGGCAGGTCCTGGAGAGCCTTGTCCAGGGCGGACACATACTCCTGTACCTTGGAAGAGACCGAATTCTGTGCGGTGTTTATGCGTGGGTGTCCTTTTCGTTTTTAACGGTGTCTTTTTCTGTAGTATCACCCTGCTGCTCACGAGGGCATGGTCGGAATCGCAGTCTGCACTGTGGTAGGTTCTGGTGGAGAGGACACTATTAAGGGCAGAGCGCCTGGTGATGACCAGGTCAAGTTGGTGCCAGTGATGGGACCTGGGGTGTTTCCATGACACTTTGTGTTGTGGCTTACCCTTGAAAAAAGTGTTTGTTATACACAGGCCATGGTAGGTGCAAAGCTCCAGCAGTCTCTCACCGTTTTCGTTGGTCTTTCCAGTAACATGATATCCGAGGTAGGTAGGCCATAATTCGTGATCCTCACTTACTCTGGCATTGACGTCGCCGAGGAGAAAAAGTGATTCGTGTTTGGGGCATCTTTTAATCTGTTCATCCAGCTGCCCATATAACTGATCCTTGGTGTCGTCTGAAGACGAGAGGGTGGGGGCGTAGACACTGATGATGTTGACAGGACCTGCAGTAGTGGTGAGGCGGATGGACAAGAGACGTTCAGTGCCCCCTGCGGGAGGTTCAACCAAGCCCAGAAGATTGTTTTTGATGGCGAAGCTCACTCCGTGCTGACGGGGCTACTTAGCTTCGCGACCCTTCCAGAAGAAAGTGTAGTTTTCCTCTGTGAGGGAGCCATTAGAGGCCAGTCTAGTTTCCTGGAGGGCAGCTATGCTGATATTTAGCTTGGTGAGTTCTCTATCGATGATGACCGTTTTCCTGGTGTCATCCACTTCTCTGAGGTCATCGGAAATACCTGGACACATAGTGCGCCCATTCCAGCTTGCAAATCGAAGAGCTGGAGTCTTCTTTATTCGTTTCTTTTTCTTTTTGTCTGGTGTGGAATTTTCGTCTGCTTGTCATGTTAGGCAACAAACTGAGCTCCAGACACCCACTGGAGAAGGCAGACGATGGCGGGTCAACACCTTATTGACCGGGGGCTGCCTGGCTTGAGGCAGGCGGTAGTTGGCCAGTGGAACACGATGATCCCTCCCACCGTCAAAGCTGACCCGTGGCGCCCCTACCCTACGCCAATCGGGTGGGACTTATAACCCGTAAACTGTCACCTTCCGTGTTGTTTCCTCACTTGGTAGCGAGACAGGAGCGACCTCTCCAGGGCGCAAGCCTGGGCGTGGAATATGGAGATCCTGGGTTGCCCAAGCTTCAGGATCCCCCTCTCGTCCTTGCTGGTTGGGTCCAAAGGAATGCTGAGCATGACATTTGGCACCAGCTTGGATGCAGGAGCTGCCGGAAGGAAGTCGTAGTCGACATCCAGCCATCTTGGGGGCTCCACTCCGGATTTTATGTCTGGGTTTACTCCCATAGCCTTTCCTTCTCCCGAAGATATTCACAAGATAGAGGAACCATTGGTTTTCAATCAGAGTTTTCTTCTCCTAGAAAAATTGCCTTGACCAGGCTAACGAGCTTCATCTACCCGGGTTTGGAGTCAGAGTTTCCCTTTTCTTAGACTGGCTGCCTGCCAAGGCTAATGAGCCCAGTCTGCTCTCCCAGTTATACCGCCGAGCACTCGGTCGCGCCACACAACAGGCTCTGTGAAAACAAGGGGCCCCGCGTGAAGGTGCTGTTGTGGACACAATATAGTAGGAGAGGCTATATGCAAGTAACCTCCTGTCCCTCAGAGCAAGACAGTGGTCATGCAGCGATCACTACACCTGGAAAGGAGAGGCTATGAGGGACGCTTCACTTCCCTTTGGCAAACGGGACGTCAGGCCCAGCCCTTGCACCCCCAGTCTAAAATTAGTAATTGCGTATATTCTGGAGTAATGTTATTTTAGGACGATATTTGTAGACAATCATCGGTAGATGTCACACTAATAGCATGTACATCATCTTCAGTTTAGATACATAGATACATAGATACATACATACATACATACATACATACATACATACATACATACATACATACATACATACATAGATACATACATACATACATGGGGCTACAAGTGGCCGAGTGGTCTAAAGCGGTTTCCGTTACGGATCACTGCCATCTCACTTTTGTCTCCGTGTATTCGAGTCTAAGATTCGGCTAGCCGACAAGGTGGATGTCATGTTTACAAGCTCTGGTTAATTTTGGATACCTTAAAGAGCAGAGACAAGTGTTTTAATTTCAATTATGAAATTATGAGATGTAAAAACTTTGACAACCTAATGGTACTTGTACCATAGTTTTATGTAATCTACTTTTCAAGGAAATTCAAGAAAATTCAGTTTTCCTTTCAATCTTGAAAATAACAAGATAGCTGTCATGGAGTGATGTCTTGGTTTATTAGCCCTAAGTGTATCACCAAATTTGATGGCAAGATGTGAGGAGTTTCTTTAAAGATAGTATGGGTGTATTCATGGAGCGTTCGCCTTTTTTAGTGGTTGAATTTTAATCGTGGCGTTTAATATTTGACTTGACTTATGTGATTTATTTATATCCATTGTCCTCCCGATTTGTATGAGGAGTTGACTTCCGAAGTAACTG
This sequence comes from Unio delphinus, assembly GCA_029339505.1. NCBI lineage: Eukaryota > Metazoa > Mollusca > Bivalvia > Unionida > Unionidae > Unio > Unio delphinus. The sequence goes on from JAQISU010000512.1 coordinate 247,768, forward strand.
AATTCATTAGTTAGTCAATACATGTTGGCTAAAGTGCAACTAATTTTGCTAAACTAGCAATGCTTAATTGATGTTTATAATGATATTCATGACTGAATTTTGATTTTTTTGATATGATTTACCTGAATTATGTTGAAATACACTATTCGATGAATACACGCAGTAGGTGAGTGTGACACTCAGTTTACTCATGTAACATGGTTATATGCTATATATAAAAATGATACACACCTGCCTTAATCGTCAGAAAATGTGCAATGTGATGAACATATGAATTTAGTTTAATTCTGAAAAATACGGCATTATAAAACAGTGATATATATATATATATATATATATATATATATATATATATATATATATATATATATATATATATATATATATATAATAGTTCAATGCCCCTTACTTTCCAAATTACGAGTGCTATATACATGATATTCATTTTATGCTATATGTGATTGTTATTGCAATGAGTGGAGCTGTATAATTTTACTCTACTTCATGTTGGACTCACATGTATTAATTATGTAGATATGTCATCTACGGTCAGGCTATATTTAAGTTCTGAATTAACATTTGGATATGTTTGGATCAATATGTTAGAAACGTGTTAAACGGATAAGTCAGTTATGTTAAGCATCGTGGATAAAAGCTATATGTATATTATGAGCTACTTTTGTGAGCTGGTGATCTCGTTAGGTTATACCGTTGTGAATGTGTACTCAGCTTAGTGCCAACAGGTATATCATTATATATGTTATATATTATGTGTTTGGTGAGTAGATAGTGAGTAAATCGCATATTTATGAGTTGACAAAAATATGACAGTGGACGCATTCATCTTGCTATCGTAACAATGTGTTATTTCTGCGTTACCTCAGATATTACCTCTCATTAAAACGATGAGAACAGTTACATCTAAGTGATGCACGAGAGGTAGTAAAGCATAAAACGGTTGCATGTGTCTTAGCAGAATAGGATTCCTGCTAGTTAATGCAAGTGTGAGCGACCAATAACAAGCTTAAACTAATTTATCAAATTTAAACGGACATTGCTGTGAACTACGGACATGGAGGAAGAGCTAGAAATAGATGAGCGTTACAGTGGTGATGAAAAGTCTGACTTAGAAGAAGACTTGATAGCAACCCAGACTGAGAAAAATATATACCTGCAAATCGAGATATGATTTTAAAAAGAAGATGTGTTTGGAATTGGATGCGCAGAATTAAAAAGATATAAGACTATCACTACATGACTTGGCTAAATTGGAAAACAGTAATTATCCTGTGACTTGTATAGTTGAGAGGACAGTAAGATGTGATAGTGCGCCTCTAGAGGAGATATTAGCTGAGGATATATGTATTCTATACCATTTTTTAGCAGGAGATAACAACTTATCCGAAGTGAAAAGCCTCGCGTCGAGACAGAAATCACGCAGTACATGTGTGAGTCGAGTATCTAAAAGAAAGGGATCTATCAAACAGTCACAGCGGTCAGAATCAGAACCAGAACAGGTGATGCTGAACTCCGAATGCAATTCAGTATCATCTCTTTTAAATGATAAAGATGACAGTTCCATAACAATAGAGAATTTATACAAGATAATATATCTAAAACATTTTATATAAAGCAGTATTCAACAAATGAAAGATGACATCAGAAATGAATTGAAAACTGAGCATGACAAGATACGTGAAGAACTGCACACTTGAGATATTAACTCTACTAGACTACAATCGGAATTAGAAAGATGCAAAGAGGTAGAAAAGTTATCTAAAGACAATCTGGCCTTGAGAAAATCACTCAGGGAGAAGAATAACCAGTTGAAAAGTATTGAAGGTCACCAACTGTTTTTACATCAACTGCTCGAAGATAGAGTATATGATAAAGATAAAGAAAATGTAACCATAAAATGCGAGGCACAGACTCAAATAACATTAGCTGACATAGTGTGTATGGGCAAACTTTTCAATTGAAACACAAACAGCAAATATGGTGAATGTGAGAACTGCTTGTAATCTTGATCGTACAAAACGGCGGAAGCATTTTTCGGACCTAACGGAATATACGGAGAAGGACAAAGGCGGTCGCTTGAAATCCACTGATTCAAAAGAAGGAGTGGCTCTGACTCTGTCCACCATAAACTGTACCTCAACTGAAGAATATAATGGAGAACGCGGTTATCACCGTGATCAGAAATACTCAGCAAGGGAAAATGCAAGAAATATCGACAGTGAAAGAAGGTCACCATTCAAAAAAAAATTTCAGCCACCTCATCAAAAGACTTGGATAAAGGAAACAGAACAATCGATTGTCATCACAACTAACAGAAACTGCAGACCACAAAAAAGAACGAGGAACTCTTATAAACGTAGGGTCCAGGATACCGGTTGACATAACCAGAGAGGAGATGAGAACTTGTAAGCACGCCAGAAAAATAAGGAATATAAATAATTGACTCTCAGATCTTAAAGCAATGGCGTGTAAGAGGAGGAAAAGATACTTTTATTGCTTTAGTCACGGTATATATGACTTAGACTTTGAGAAGGTTTTAGAGAAAGGTTTTTGGCCACATTTTGTATGGGCAAGAGAATGGTATGAGGATTACGGTGATAAGGACGCCAAAAGGTTCAGGTGAAACTATATCAAGGGGCACTAAGTCGCATACATATGCATAAATTATGGTCAACTACTTTATAGTCATTGTAATACTTGTGTTCAAATTCTATTTTTTGAAATCAACAAATGTTTAGTCATACATTTCGTCTGATGACATGGAACATAAAAGGAGCCATGTATGGTGCACCATACTTGTACTCTTTACTAAATGAGGTAGATATTACAGTGCTTACTAAGCACTGGCTTCTTCCGGAGCAACGCAACTTCCTAGACAATTTACATCCAAAGTTTAAATCTTTCTCACGCTCCGACAACAGGCTAAAAGTGAATTATGAAGAAAGGATAAGGCATACAGGGTTTGGGGGAATAGCAATCCTATATAGGAAGTCACTCTGCGTTAAACCTTTGTTGAGCGTCGGCAGCGATAGAGTCTTAGGGATAGAGTTAATATGTAACGATAAATTGAAATATTGTGAATTCGGAGCGCTTTTGCCATCAACTATTTTTCCTATTGCAAGTTACTATGAAACAATGGAGGAATTAAAAGACCAGTTTGATATGTTCTGTAAAGAAGGCATTCCAATACTCGCGGGAGACTTCAATGGCCAGTTAAGTTCACTGCTTAGCTCAAAAACGAACTGTCTAACAACAAACGCTAGAGGCGCTATTCTAGAAATGTTTCTGACCGATAGGCACTTAATATCCGATAGTAGTCAATCTATTTGTGAAGGGCCTGACTTTACATTTTTCTCAATCGATGGTAAATCCAAATCGTTGGTAGACCATATACTATTGCAAAAAAGCAAATTCGATTTAGTGGTTAAGGCTGAAATAATTGATGACCATCATTTGAACATTTAAGATCATCATCCTGTAAAAACAGAGTTGGTCATTCCTTTTGCGAATAATATAATCATGGCTGACAAGCATATAATTTCCTCCATAAATTGGAAGAAAGCATCAACAGAAAAAATAAATAGGTATAAGGAAGCAACACGCAATGAATTGTTAGCGCAACTGAATAAGACAGAACTAGATACAATTGTCGATATTGAAGTTATTATTTAAGACACAGTAAAGATTTTACATGACGCAGCTTCTAGGTTTCTGCCCATAAACAGGTTTTGCCCGTACGCTAACCCCTAATGCAAACTACTAAACGTAAGAAAGTTTCATACAGAAATGAGGCTGAAACGTAGGGTATGGATCTCTAATGGTAGGCCAAGAGTATGGGAATTTCAGTCATACGCAAACTATAAGAAAGCGAAGAAACTGCTTGGAAAAGAATTGCTGAGAGCAAAAGAAATATGTGATAGGGAACAGTTCAGTGAGCTTGAAAAGACTGCAGAGCTCGATATTTCCACTTTCTATAAGTTTATACGGAATAAAAGACATACACATGAATACATATACGAAATTGAATCTAACGGAAAAATTTTACGCGGCCAGGACTCTATAAGAGACTTATGGGCAAATCATTTTTCCAATTTGTCACTACCTCACAATACCTATCTGTACGATGAGAATCATTACCAGATGGTCTGAGCAGAGGTTAGGAAACAGAGTATAGAAACCCATTCCACTTTGATGAAGTTGTTGACAAAATTCCCACTAGAGAAGAAATCAGTAGTGCAATTAGTTCTCTCAATAAAGATAATGCATGTGGTAACGACGGTATTGTTGCCGAGCATTTACTGTTTGCGGACACTCAAAGCAGTGTACAGTTACTTGAAACTGTCTTCAAAAACGTGCATGAGGCCGAGAAGTACCCATGCCATTTTAAACAAGGTTTAGTAATACCAATATTTAAAGGAGGGGAAAAAGCAAATTAGATATGAATAATTGCCGTGATATAACTATAGTTCCAGTGCTTCAAAAAATCATAGAGCAAATTATATATAATAGACTACTTATATTTTATAAGCACATTAATTTTCCAAATCCATTGCAACAAGGTTTTAGGAATAATTGTGGTAGTATCACTGCAGCGTTTTTTTTTTTTTATCAAAGAATCTATATGCTACTATATGGATAAAGATACTCCTGTCTATGCAACATTTCTTGATAATGCTAAGGCATTCAATACAGTCTGGCACAATGGGTTATTTTACAAGCTGTACACACTTGGCATAAAAGGGAAGACGTGACGCATCTTGAAAGACTCGTTTAAGGGAGAAACCAGTTCTGTTTTATTTGCGGGCAAATTATTCAAATATTTCAATATTAAGCAGGGTGTAGGACAGGGTCGTATCGTATCTGCTTGGTTCTTTCTCGTTATGATATACGATTTGATCACAGATTTAGATCACACTTTGCGAGGCCTAAAACTTGTCGATCTTCACCTGTCGTGTGTCTTATTATCATTAGCGGATGACACAACTGCAATAGCAAATTCGCATCATTCGATGCAGCATCTGCTCGATAAAATCTCTAATTATGCGAAAAGGTGGAGATTGAAATATAACGCAGATAAAAGTTGCAGCATCCTCTTTACAAACAAAAGAAGAACTGATATCCTTTCTTTTACATTCAGCAAATCGCCAATTCCAGTAGTCAAAAGTAAGAAATATGCAGGCATATCTCTAAAGTACAACTTTAAAACCAACAAAAGAAGCATGCGATAAAGGTAAACATTTATTAAATTCTTTTTATTTTATTGGTATCAGAGACGGGGGAATGAACCCTCTGGGCCAAGTATAACAATCTGGAAAAGAGTCATTCTACCCTTAGTCCTATATGGATGTGAATTATTGTCGAATATGACAAACACCAATATAGAAGAACTTGAGCTATGTCAGAGATATGCAGCGCGACGTATGCAAGCTTTCGATAAATATTCGCCCACAGAGGCAAAGCGTAGTACCTTAGGACTCTAGTCAATGGAAGCATACATTGATAAGATGAAATTGTATTTTGTCAACCGGCTGTGTAGGGGCGATTGGACTCGTATCTGCAAAAAGATTTTCATTTTGCGCTTATGTCAGTACTTGTCCAACCCACTAACACAGACAGATATTGACAAAATATTCAATAAATATGGTATGGGAAGTGTTCTTTTAGACTATGCAGCAAGAGTACAAACCGAAGGTAAACTTGTTTGGAATGGTTATATGATTGATAATATTCAAAACCTCGAAGTATCTACCTGGAATACAGATATTGAACTAAGGAGCGATTTAATTCACTTCAGAAACATTCATTTGGACTTACAACCAGGCAGTATATAGATTCTTGGGCGTAAATTGGGCGTACATTTCCATCTATGTTATAGCTTCTCTCTGAAATAGTGAAACTATATGTCATGCCTGTTGGAAAAGTTATGATATGCAAACTCTGTGGAAAAGAGACTGACGACAGAGCGAAACATCTTATCTTAGGTCGTGAAATGCTACTTGAAGAACGAAACGTCTTCTTTGAGAGGGTGATTGACAATTTAGAGGTGAGAGACTGGGTTAATTTATTCAATCAAGAAGACGATATACTATTGGAGACACTTCTTGGAAGCAGAGTAGATTGCTTGTCGTCTATCGACGATGATGTATGGGATAAACTCATGTTGGTGACGGCAAAAAGCATAACCTCATTTTACAATAAAATTCATGCCCTACTCTCAACCAACCTGTCATAACATAACAACAATAATAAGTATTTGAGCTAACAAAACATATTAATTAATTTAAAAAAACCAAACACAAACAAAAGGCCATCATGCTGTTGTCAATTCCGCAATTTTGTTGTATGACAGATCATGGAGATATAATGCTCTCTGGCTCATATAAAATAAGAGTGTCACCTTATGCTATCTTTTTTCATTTGAGAATGGTTTCTTGCTGTTCATTATATATGTATAGAAGTGAGTATGTGTGTGTATATGTGTATGTGTATATATGTGGAATTTTTTTATTATATAGATATACTCTTTTCTGTTGTATTTCATGATTTTGTATTATCCTGAATTTGATTAATCTGATGTAATCTCTGTTGAAGAGGTAATAAAGTCAGTCAGACAGTCAGTCAGTGAGTCATACATACATGCATACATACATACATACATACATACATACATACATACATACATACATACATACATACACACATACATACATACATACATATGTTATGAAAGTTTTCTGTTATGTATGTTGTGATTAGCTTTTCATAACCTTCTTCTCATTTCTTGCTATGAGAAGGAATTACTCGTAAGTTAGGGAGCGTCAATATCCATGGTGAGAGAGAGAGAGAGAGAGAGAGAGAGAGAGAGAGAGAGAGAGAGAGAGAGAGAGAGAGAGAGTTCAGACTCTCTTAAAAGAGTGTCGCCACGATGATAAGACAGCTACATCTGTAATGAAAAACGAACACGCCAAAAAATACATACATACATACATACATACATACATACATACATACATACATACATACATACATACATACATGCATGCATGCATGCATGCATACATACATACATACATGTATGCATGCATGCGTGCGTGCGTGCGTGCGTGCGTACGTACGTACGTACATACATACATGGGGCCACAAGTGGCCGAGTGGTCTAAAGCGGTTTCCGTTACGGATCACTGCCATCTCACTTGTCTGCGTGGGTTCGAGTCTAAGATTCGGCTAATGTAGTTATGTGAGAAAACTAACCAGTAGCTTCTCGTGGGTCGGTGGTTCTTTCCGGGGGCTTTCCCGGGTTCTTCCTCCACTAATAATAATGGCCGCCATGTACAGCCTACCGTGTACTGATAAATGGCGTTAAACCCTACAAAAACATACATACATACACACATACATACACACACATACACATACATGCGTGCGTGCGTACGTACGTATTTACATTTGTTCGTTCGTTCGTACATACGTACGTACCTTACGTGCCTGCGTAATTTCATGTCTGCTTGCCACCATCAACATATATAATTGGTTCTGATTGCAGCATGGCACAAAATATTTCTCAAAAACTTGCAAGCAGCAGAGATTTAATGTATATCTCTCTATCTCTCTGTTACTCTCTCTCTCTCTCTCTCTCTCTCTCTCTCTCTCTCTCTCTCTCTCTCTCTCTATTTTATTGTGTAATGTTTATGTACCCATTTTGGTCATTGATAAATGTAATTTATTCTTAAATTTAAACGAAACACACGTACAATGTAAGTGCACCAGTTACACTGGCCGCCTTGTATAGCCTATCGTGTAGATAAATGGCGTTAAACACTACAACAACAACAACAACAACAACAACAAAAAGCAGCAGAAAATAGGCAACACAAGGCGGTCAGTGTAAATGGTGCACGAAGAACCCGGAACAACCACAGGAAGAACCTTTGACCTTCGAGAAGCTAGTGGCAAGCATTCTCACATACCCACATTGGCCGAACCCGAGACTCAAAACCCACGCAGAGGTGAGATGGCAGAGATCCGTAACGGTGAGTGGTTTAGATCTCCCGGCCACGCGATGCCCCCATTTAGCTTTTGTATGAGTACCTATATTACAGTATTTTAATTAATAATAGGTAAATACATTTAATCCATTGCATTAACAGAAATAATTGATAAATTTTAGTCGGAATACATAACGCATTTTTTTTATTGAACCATTATAAACTTAGTGAAAAGGCTGAAGTTAATCTTAATTCAAGTTACCGCTATGTTTTCAATATACATGTTCACCTGTGCAATATATGTGGATTTGATCTCCTGTACATTTATACCCGGCTGTTTACAATTCATGCCCTACTCTCAACCAACCTGTCATAACATAACAACAATAATAAGTATTTGAGCTAACAAAACATATTAATTAATTTAAAAAAACCAAACACAAACAAAAGGCCATCATGCTGTTGTCAATTCCGCAATTTTGTTGTATGACAGATCATGGAGATATAATGCTCTCTGGCTCATATAAAATAAGAGTGTCACCTTATGCTATCTTTTTTCATTTGAGAATGGTTTCTTGCTGTTCATTATATATGTATAGATGTGAGCATGTGTGTGTATATGTGTATGTGTATATATGTGGAATTTTTTTATTATATAGATATACTCTTTTCTGTTGTATTTCATGATTTTGTATTATCCTGAATTTGATTAATCTGATGTAATCTCTGTTGAAGAGGTAATAAAGTCAGTCAGACAGTCAGTAAGTGAGTCATACATACATACATGCATGCATGCATGCATGCATGCATACATACATACATACATACATACATACATACATACATACATACATACATACATACATGGGGCCACGAGTGGCCGAGTGGTCTAAAGCGGTTTCCGTTATCACTGCCATCTCACTTGTCTGCGTGGGTTCGAGTCTAAGATTCGGCTAATGTATTTATGTGAGAAACTAGCCAGTAGCTTCTCGTGGGTCGGTGGTTCTTTCCGGGGGCTTTCCCGGGTTGGAGGATTTCCCGGGTTCTTCCTCCACCAATAATACTGGCCGCCATGTACAGCCTACCGTGTACTGATAAATGGCGTTAAACCCTACAAAAACATACATATATACACACACATACACATACATGCGTGCGTGCGTACGTACGTATTTACATTTGTACGTTCGTTCGTACGTACGTACGTACGTACCTTACGTGCGTGCGTAATTTCATGTCTGCTTGCCACCATCAACATATATAATTGGTTCTGATTGCAGCATGGCACAAAATATTTCTCAAAAACTTGCAAGCAGCAGAGATTTAATGTATATCTCTCTATCTCTCTGTTACTCTCTCTCTCTCTCTCTCTCTCTCTCTCTCTCTCTCTCTCCTCTCTCTCTCTCTCTCTCTCTCGATTTTATTGTGTAATGTTTATGTACCCATTTTGGTCATTGATAAATGTAATTTATTCTTAAATTTAAACGAAACACACATACAGTGTATGTGCACCAGTTAAACTGGCCGCCATGAATAGCCTATCGTGTAGATAATAGGCGTTAAACCCTACAACAGCAACAACAAAAATCAGCAGAAAAAAGGCAATACAAGGCGGTCAGTGTAAATGGTGCACGAAGAACCCGGAACAACCACAGGATGAACCTTTGACCTTCGAGAAGCTAGTGGCAAGCATTTACACATACCCACATTAGCAGCAGAGAGGGTGAATCCTACAACGTTTTTAGACAAAATTTGATTGAAATCCTAAAACGAGCCGTCTTATAATCTTATTTTAACCAAAAAAAGGCGAACCCTACAACGTTTTCAGACAAAAAATTGATTGAAATCTCCCTACGAAATCATTTCAACTAAAAAAATGAAAACGATTTTTTAATTAATTTTGGTCGCAACTTGTTGTAATCCACCCTCTCTGCTGCTATGGGTTAATAAAAATAATAAAATGATTTTAACCGAATATTTGATCCAGTCCGATACGATATCGTGTCCGAGGATCATGTAAATTTATTGTTGCGAATCCGTGCGGAGTCGACTGAGCATGACTAAAGAAATCTCTAAATTGATTGAAGTCCATATCAGAACACCATGTCTGCCAAATATTTCGTAGCGTATGAGTATCAACTCCGTTGAATACAGACAATAAATTGCAGTTATCTCTGATCACTTTTCGAACCTGAGTGTAGCGTTGAGTGACATATATCACGTCAGTGTTTTTGTGACGCCCACGGGAAAATATTCTAGCAGGATTCTTTTGTTTATCCAACATTATATCGTCGTATACGACTAAATTGTTAATATCTCCATCAATATCATCAATACTCGGTGCTTCATCGATATCGGTTATAAAATCAATGGCGTTCTGACCCTTAATTTCTGATGCATTCTCGTTAAAATCCTTTAACACTTCATAACATCGTTGATCATCTACGCTAGGGGCAATTAAATACAACTTATCCCACTTCATCCATCTCATTATTAAATTGAGCAACAATTGCGTTTTACCGGATCCAGATGGCCCGATTATAATCATCCGGATAGAGTTTGGTAGCGCTGCATGATGCTTAATTGGTTCTCTTGTCTTAGTCGCTGAAAAATCAATTATATCCATATTTCTATACATAAATTATGGATCTATATTGTGTGAAGTGTAAAACGCGTACTGGCACAGATGATGTGACGCCGGTTACAACTAAAAATAACCGATCAGCGCTTTCTGGTAAATGCGTGCAATGTGGTACAAAGAAATTTAGATTTGTGTCTATGAAATCTGATTTTAAAAAAAACGAGGAGGTGATATCGCAGCCAAATTGGCAAAGCTCCCTGGAACCCCATGGGCAAAGTACCCCGGAGAAAAGCACCTTCCAGGATATAGCTACTGTGGACCGGGAACCAGACTTGATATCAGACTCAATAATCAAAATCAACCCAACCCCGGTGAAGAACCAATAAACGCCATTGATAAGGCCTGTCACCTTCATGATGTTGCTTATAAAAGCAGCAATCTGCAACACAGGCATCTAGCAGATGTGAAATTAATTCATGCGTTAAATGCTATTCCTGATAAATCCTTCAAAGAAAAATTGTCTTCATTTTTGATAAAATCGGCTATGAAAAGTAAATTGATGTTAGGTGCTGGTAATTAATAATATGGAATCAATTTATTATTCTCCGAGGGGATACTGGAGGGGTAACGCTGCAATCAATAAACTCGCTAGCGCTGCAAAAGTGAAAAAAACCACTGCGGCTAATTGGTTATCCAAACAGGCACTATGGCAAATTTATCTACCACCGCCTAAACAAATTCAATTCTCGCATTTTGATGTGACCGCTCCTAATGAAGTTCATCAGGCTGATATATTATTTCTGCCACATGATCGTGGTTACAAATACGCGCTAACCGTAGTTGATATTGCAAGTCGATACAAAGAAGCAGAACCGTTAAAAACAAAATCAGCCACTGAAGTCGCTTCTGCATTTGAAAGGATTTATCGACGAGGTCCTCTGCACTGGCCAAATCTGTTACAAGTTGATCCTGGCAAGGAATTTCAGGGTGCAGTGTTATCTACAATGAAACATCATAATGTCACCATACGACGAGGGCATACTGCGCTACATCGCGATCAGGCCATTGTAGAACGATTTAATCGGACGATTGCTGAGCGGTTATTTGGATATCAATACGCAAAAGAATTCATTCAAGAAAAGCGATCCAGTGAATGGGTTAAAAGATTACCATCTGTGATTACTGCACTGAATAACGAGATTACTAGAACAATCAACATGAAAACTATCAACGCGATTAAAAAGAAGTCAATACCCGTACAACCACAAAAAGATTTCCCTAGAAACGCTAGCGTTTCCCAACCAATTCTTGGTAGTAATGTCATTGTGAGGTACTTATACGAACCAGGAGAGCTTGAAGGGGGTAGAAAAAGGGCTACTGATCCTATTTGGAGCGTCACTACGCATAAGATATCTAGTATAACACGATCAACTGGTAGACCTCCAGTCTATAAACTGGATTCAACTGCCCCTCAGCGGGGTTTTACTCGACAACAACTACAAGTGATTCCCGAGGATACTCAATTGCCACCCCATGGTCTTAACTAGCGCCGTTGCGTCTATTGCACTCAAGACAAGTCAACATCACGTTATTTCTGACATGACCGAGATTGTTATTTTTTCTGTCTACGGTAAATTGGCGAGGATCCTTATCCGAATACTGCCAACGCATTATACAATTGCAACTCGCGCAGTGATTATTCTGTTGTTTCTTCAAAGTGATTATTAGTTCAGCATCAATATCAAATTCTCGTTGTTTTATTTTGTCCTGTTGTTTGTAACCGGAGAGTTTTTTTATTAATGATGCTAACATCAATATCACTTATTGTTGTGTCATTATCATCGAAAACAACTCTTCGAAGTTGATTTATGTTTCGTACTCTGGATACTGCGAGATAGATTAAATTCGACCATTCGATGTGATTATCCACCATCCAAACAATTGTATTCGATATAGTCAATCCCTGTGAAGAGTGTATTGTTGCTGCGTATCCTAGCGTCCACGGGGATTTATTAGCACGCAATGCATCTTCAACGACATTGGTATCAACCTGCACAATATCATTTAATACCAGAATTTGTTTTTCATTTTGTCCTGGAATATCAACTTCAATATTCTGTTTTCGTGTATCCGATGGCCTATAACAAAGGGGTACTGGAAGCGTTGCAAATTTTTCTTTATGCAATTCAAATAACTTCATCTGAAGTGTATCCTTGACTATTTTTCTACTTGCAATGATCAAATCGTTTGGTCTCCACGCTTCCCAGAAATCATTCATTGGGGTTTCTGAAATCACTTCACGCGCTATTTCGCATTGGATTCTATCCGGTTGTAATCTAATTAGCGCTTTGAACTCGCGTAATCGTTCATCAAGTGATCTATAATCAGTGGTGATTTCTTCATAGTAGTCTACAAAACCCTTTAGCCATTCATGTGGAGATGCACCGACAAATGGTGGTGGTTGGCCGTGATCCCCGCACATGACGACTTTTGTGTTTTTGTTTAACAACCACTCAAGAAATGTTTTTAATACATCTAATGACACTGTGCATATTTCATCCCAAATATGATTTCAGGAATGAATTTATCACCCATACGCTCAGGAGTCCATTTGTCACCTTTCCATCGAAAGAAACTATGGTAAGTGCAAGCATTTACCCCTCGTTGTATCATCTCTCTGGCAAGTCTGTGAGTCGGTGTTAGCACAATCATGTTAGAAACGCTAGCGTTTCCACGACGGAATAATTCAATTGCACGAGTTGTCTTTCCTGACCCACCACAACCGTTTAAATAAACTGTCTTGTATCTACATATTGGATCAGATACCGGTGGTGCATTAGAAAATTCTGATTGAATTTCAATACGGTTACAACAAATATATTTATCATCCATGGCAACGTCTGCGGATTCACAATACTCATGTAGCATCTCCTTTTTAAATCGCCAACGCCCCCAATTTTCTTCGGGATCTGTGAATGCCGCTACAGCTGATTTGTACTTATTGTGTATATACATCGAATCAGTGGCCACTCTAACCGCGGTATTAGGAAATCTATTTATCATCGAAAATAGATTAATAGAAGCATAGGCTAGCATTGAACTTCTCAAATGTGTGTACTGGGAATTATATCCATCACAGTAGGTAACAACCGTACCTAATTTCTCACTATTGGATAGAAAAGCATCCTTACGGGATACAAGTTTTCCTTGTTTCATTAAATCCGCTACAATAAAATCGTATTCAGCGACATCTATGATCAACCGCGAAGAGTATTTTGCGTTATCGTATCGTCCACCCTGGGTAAATTTACCGATTATTCTTCTTCCGAGATCTTTTGCTTGTTCTTTTTAAATTTCAAATAACTTCTTAGACCAATTTATGATTTCTTCTTCACTGAAATCTGGAAACTGTTTTCGTAGTTCGTTGATTATTCTATCTAGATTGGGTTGTGGTAGCCAAACTTCTTTCTGAGCTCGATAGCATATAATAGCCTCGGAAACAATCAACGATATTAGCATACCACAATGAATCATATATCTCAATAGCACTATTGGCATCCAGTGTTTTTCAGATAGGTGTCTACCGAGCCAAACATAACTACACGGATGTAACCCTGTAGCTAATTCAAATGATATCACACGAGCGAATCCGGTTAAATCAAAATCAGGCAATGGTCCATTAATCGCAACACGAGTCATTTCATGCGTGGGGTGTCCAAATCGTTTGAAGTACTCAGCGCATTCCCCATACCCGAGAAAACTTCCGGGATAACACGCGGATATATCAATTGAAATCATACCATCATGTGAGTATTTCGTATTCCACAGTCCTCCATGACCAAATTCGACGCAACTCAATTTAACATCCTCGAGAAAATCACTTCGTGTTGGACGCCATGAGTTTGTTTCTCTTGCGAAGTGAGCTACCACTGATGGAATAGTAAAACTATCCGTGAGTAGTTTTTCATGGGAATTCTCCGGTGAAAAATCACTAGCGATTTTTCTCATTCTGTTATCTAATTCTTCAATGCGATATAATTCACCATTTGGTTTTACAAATTGATCGAATTCTTCATCACTTCTAAGTAACCACACTGACACAGGATCATCTTTACACAACGCATGAATAGCATCGAATAATCTCTCTTCATAGAAAACATCCCCGACGAACTCCTTAGGGATATATTTCACGGTTCGTTCTCGTGGAAATATTGTTACCGCAGGTGTCCACGCGTGTTTGTTATGATCAATAATCTGTATTGGGGCTCCATTTTTGTTATATTTCGGTTCGTATAAAACCTCTCCCGTTATCGTCATAACTGTTATTGGAAATCTTAATGATGTTTCTAATTTAGCTATATCAGAAATCTTTGCACCATGCTGTTTCACTGTCAGTTCCCACTCGGTTATTTTCCTACGTCGCAGATCAGTTAGTTTATTTCCTCGGGATGCATTTGTGAAGTGTTCTATTATTCGTTCTGCTACACAATTAAGCCCTGACGAATATTTCATAGGAGCTAGTTTTGCGATATCGGGTTTATCATTTAACGGATATATCCCATAAACCATTGCTGTTACGGGATAAGATCTTTCGTAGTATGGTTTATCAATACCAGTTAGAATCCCTGGTTTGGAATCTCTACTCACAATGACAGCTTTTTTATTCTTGAGGATTGGTTCAAATTTATCCTTAATAATCCATTTGCCATCGACTTCGATAATGAATTTGATTCGGAAAAAATACCTTTTTTCCCCAACACGTGAAATTATCACTGCTGCTTTTTCATCATTCATGGTAGCGTCAACAACACCATCAATTCGAAATGTTGACCAACAATAAGATGCTCCATCACGCTTAAATTCATTAAAACAATCTCTGATTTTACTAATCATGGCTTTATCAAGAATTGTATTCTTTGGTGTATTAGAAACCATATCGAGATTGAATTGAGCATCTTTCCAGGGTAATTTCTTGGACGTTTTTTTTGGTTTAGCGAGATTAAATTTAGGATTGATTTTCAATAATCTCTTAAACTCTTTCATGTTTCCGTCTCTTGGACGTTTGTTACGTCTTTTTGGTTTATCGAGATTAAATTTAGGATTGATTTTCAATAATCTCTTAAACTCTTTCATGTTTCCGTCTCTTGGACGTTTGTTACGTCTTTTTGGTTTATCGAGATTAAATTTAGGATTGATTTTCAATAATCTCTTAAACTCTTTCATGTTTCCGTCTCTTGGACGTTTTTTGGGTTTATCGATATTAAATTTAGGATTGATTTTCAACAATCTCTTAAACTCCTTATCAGCATTGAATTCAGCATTTTTCGAAGGCGTTTTCCTTAATTCCTTCATGCTATAATTAAAACAAGCATTTAAATGAAAGATTTTTATATAATGAATCACTGCAAGTGGCTTATGATTGGATCAGTAATCCCGTGTAACAAATCATGCAGAAATGAGTTCTGTGGGTATCATATGCAAAGCTTTCGTCGTGGAAGCCTTGGTCCGTTACCGTGCATACGATGTGGTGTTGGGGTTAGGGGAAAATCTCAGTTGTGTTTGAATTGTGGTGGTAAGCGATACAGGGAGTTGAAGCGTTATTATGATAAAAGAATAAAAAATGGACAATCAATCAGAAATTTTAACCCTGACGCTGACAAAGTCAGTATTCTTGACGCTGACAAAGTCAGTATCCTTGACAGAGTCAAGGATAAAATCATAAGAACTCCTCAAGACTACATCGAAAGATTTATCATTAAACCAAACGATGAATTAGACAAACAATAGTATAATATATAAATGAACCAAGAATTCAGACGACACCCTGTGATTACAAATTATGAAGCATCTAGTGATGGTGTTGTAAGAAATCGTAGACTAAAGAAACCAGTTGGTTTTGTGACTAATCATGGATATTTGATGTTTGGTGCTGGAAAGAAGAAATATTACTGCCATCGTTTCGTGTACGAGTGTTTCCATGGATTGATCGATGATGATTTTGTTATCGATCACAAGGATTCTAATCCGAAAAACAATTCTTTATCAAATCTGCAGGCTATCACACAAAGTGAGAATACCAAACGAGGAGAGACTGGCACTTGTTCAAAAAAAGCGAAACCAGTAAAATCTTTGAATACGATAACTAACGAAGAAAAAATATTTCAATCAATGAATGAAGCCGGTAGGCACTTCGATATTTGTTCGCCCTCAGTACGAAATGTTGCAGAGGGGATTTATCGATCTGCGATTTCAAAGGGGACTGGACAGAAAATTCTATTTAGTTATGTCTAATGCGTCATATTTTTCATTTAGAAATATATAATTGTTATAGAATAATGAATTCTGAAAACATGAATAGCATTTTATCCGAGATTTCAAAATTGAAAAGTTGGGATATTGAACTATCAGATGGGTTAAATCCTGATCAAATCATGTCTGATTTTCAGGATATAGAATACGGAGTTAGCACTAACAAGTATATGCTACCAAAGAAGTATGCGCTCATCAAAAGAATTCAGAATTCTATTAAGGACTCTCTCGCATTTTCCAGTGACGTAAGTGTGTTCGCTCCGTTGTATACCATCGTAGAACGAATACGAAAAGAATTGGGGTACGAATACGAATTGAAAAAGGAGGTTAATTCTAAAGTCAGAAACCTACGGGCGTTAATTCAAGAAAATGAACAATTTTGATTGACCATTTATCATTATTTGATTGACCGACCATTTATCATTATTTGATTGCCTGACCATTAATCATTTTTTTTTTAGCCGACCCTCAAGGGATGTCAAAAATCGATGGTGTTAGGTCGGGATTGAAAAATTGTTTTGCAATTGAAAAATTGTTTCTGATTTCAAATAATGGTCAATGAAGCATTAACAACCCCATTGGCTCGTGAACGACTGGATGCAATCAGGAGATTTGTACCAATTCGTGACTCTGTACGGAATAAACTGCAACAACGACAACAAGCGCAGACTGATTTTTCTGTGTCAAGTGAACAACTGTTTACTCCGATTACAAGTGCGACCAAAGATGTGAAAAAGTTAACTGAAGCAGCGATATACGGAGATATTCCTGAGCGAGAACGAGTAAAGAAGGCGCCGCTGCTTGATACGCTTGAAAAGATAGCAGCAGAGACCGGACAAACACGCGCAGGGATACAACAGTTATCCAGTGATATAAAAACTCAGCGCGAGTATGAACGATTAGCTGATATTGATGATTCTGCGCCTGAACCACAACCTGTTGATGTCGTCACCCCAAAAGGTATCCCCTTTATAGACAAACTCACCGAAGAAGCTATAACAGAAATCAAACGACATCAATTAATAAAACCCAACGATTATGCGGACTTTGGCGTTTTCGCTGCCCAAAAATATTATTCAAGGGAAGAGTTTTTAAAAGACGAGTATAAAAACAGTAGAATTAAACGAGACGACTGGGTAGATTGGTTGTATAAAACGAATAACGGGATTACTGGTAATTTGAAAAAGGATACAGTTGAGTATAGATCTTTTAAAGTAGGAGTTGATAGCTATGGTATACAAAAACAACAAAGTCGAGGCCGACAAAGGAAATTACTTGATGATAGTGAGGGTGCAACTGGTACAACTGAGGAAACAAGCGGAAAGGGATATTCGATTGGAAATCCAAAGGATGTCTTTGACTCTACCACGACATGTCCTGGTAGTGTTATCAATGATATATCACGATTAGAAGTTCTTGTAGGAGGTTTCCGAGCTGGAAATAACTCACCGGAAATAATTAATGAAGCAGCTGATATCTGTAGACGTTTATTTCAAGGCGGTATCATGGATATCAAAACATATCGAGATTTCATTGGCGAGTTAGTAGAGGATTATCACAGTGATTAATCACCGGGATTGAATAAAAACGCTAGTGTTTCCGATTGAAAAATTGTTTCTGATTTCAAATAATGATCATACACTACAATCATGATAAACCAACCCCCGTCTACGTAGTTAATTCACGGCTTCCGGTTTATAGAGCATACTACGGAGATGGTTTAGGCAATACCATTGCAGGGTTATTTGCGAGAATGGCTCCAAAAGTGATGCCGTTGGCTAAACAACTAGGAATGAAAGCAATTGATGTTATTCGTGATAAGGCTATTGGTGCTGTTGGAGATCTTGCGGGAAAAGCGTTTTCAGCTGCGAAGAATAAAATAACATCATTAGTGAAATCACGAAGTGATTTACGAAAAAAGAAACCGTTACCGTCTACAGCGGAAATGCCTGCAAGTGTTAGTAGAATTATAAATAACGCAGTAGACGAAAAATTAGCGTCGATGGTGACTCCCTTGATAAATCAAGGGGACCAAAATAACATGATAGCAAACATGATAGCAGGAAGTGGCTTTAAAAAAACACGACGATGAAATGAAAAATCGTGATTTAGACTCTGATAAATAGAATAAAATGTTCAAAAGGTCACCTGATCCAGCATTTGATATGGATGCCCCAGTTGGCAAGAATGATTCTGTACGCGATTTTCAATTTTATTCTTATCACGCAGTACAACCAGATCTCCGATCGCGAATTGAACTTAAAGTTCATGATACCAGTAAATATTTTCTACCGTGTGAGGCATTTATTGAAGTAGAAGGAGAACTTGTAACAAATGTTGCAGCTGATACCCCATATGACAATAACGCAAATGTCCGAGTTGGTTTTGTTAATAACGGCATAATGGCGTTATTTGAAAGCGCTAGATATCTCATTGATGGAAAAGAAATTGAATCCATTGACCGTGAAGTTGATGTGGCCACAACAATCATAGGGTTAGCGAGATATTCTGATGATTATACAAGATCAGTGGGTCCATCTATGATGTTTGCAAAGGATACCTCTGATAACGCTGATCACCTTCAATTCATTAAAGTGTTAACAGCAAGAGATAATGCAGAAGCCGATCAACAGGAAGCAGCTAATCCAGAACGTCGAACTAGACCCGGAGCTGCGTTTGATATTCTCTGAGGCGTTAATGGTAATCTCAATTTAGGATTTGCAACACGTGTAGCAACGTTGCATGGGCAGCGTCGACGATTTTCATGTGCGATTCCACTGCATCATATATTTGGATTCTGTAGAAACGTCCGAAAAGTTATTTATGGAGCTAAACACACAGTAGCGCTTGTACGAAAGGGTACTGATGATGATGCAATCTGGCGTAATGCTGGGGTTGCTCCCGGTAAAGTCATTTTAACAAAACTATCATTGTGGATGCCAGTATTAACTCCATCAATCACAGAAGAACAGCGACTACTATCATTTATGGACCAAGGAGGAAAATCATTGTTGAGTTGGTTATCAGTGACTACGGATATTAAACAAGACAGTGTTGATGGTACATTCACATGGCACCTGGCATCAAAACAAGGTGTTTCAGCTCCACGTCATATATTCGTAGCGTTACAGAATAATGCGCGAGTTGGTAATCAAGAACGAAGCCATATGATATTTGATCAGTTAGGCGTTAATGAAGTCTCGCTGAGAATAAACGGACAGCAGGAACCATCCGAGGATATACAACTTGATTACGGTCAGAATCATATTGCACGTGTCTATCATAACCTGTTGTCATTTATGGCACGTGATCAAAATGTGGATACTGGTTTGCAAATATCGCAATTGGATTTTAAAAGCCTCTATCCGATTTATTACTTTTCACTTGAACATCTTGATTTAACAAGACAATCTGTCGTTGATATACACTTTAGAGCCCGTGTAACCCGTCCGACTGGTCCACCAGTTGGTGGGGTACCTCCTATCCTTATCCCAAATTATAGAGCGGTTGCTGTCATTCTCAGTGATAAATCAATGCTACTCGAAGGTGTTGGTGGAAGAATGAGAGTGGTAGATGCACCAGTGGAAAATCTTTGATTGATTTTCTCGATTTTTCATTGAATTAGAATCAATCTATTATGTATAACATGTCATATAGTGTTATTAGTGTTGCGTTAACTCCCGGTCAATTAAAAAAATTGCAATCGGAATCAGCTAAAAAATGTGGAACCACAATCACGTTGAAACCCAACCAAATGACTGGTGGTGCAAATAAACTATCGCTGACAACTCGTCAGGTGAAACATTTCAATGATGCACTTGCAGCCAAAAAAGGTGTTCAGATTACTCTCTCTGCGGCTGCTATCAAAAATATGATTAAAACAGGCGGTATATTTCCGTTGTTAGCTGCGATTCCAGCATTGATTGCAGCAGCAGCCCCAGCAGTGGCTAAAGCGGCAGCGTTAGGAGCCGTTGGTACTGCAGCAGGAATGGCACTAAAGAAGGCAACTGGGAAAGGATATAAAAAAAAGGGAAAGGGTCTAAGACTACCAGGAACCCCGTATTCGTGGTACAGCGGAAAGGGTCTAAGACTACCAGGAACGATTTATTAATTCAGGAAGCTATGGTACCTATGTCCAATTTTGATTTAATGGATGCTGCTAAAACACTCGCGATTTAAAACTTCAGAGGTGTCTTTATGAAAGATCAATTACCACATCAACCAAACAGCGTTGAAACCGGAATCATTAATTTAGATAACAGCACCGGACCTGGAACTCACTGGGTTGCATACGCTATTGATCCACGTGGGATTGTTTATTTCGATTCATATGGATTAGCCCCACCAAAAGAGTTTATGCGGTATATAAAAACCCTTCCAATGAAGACTTGGTATTCTACGCTACCAACACAACAAATGAATGACCCACCAATATGTGGCAGCGAAGTATTAAATGTCCTTGACGCTATTTCTAACTCCTTGAGTAACCCAAGCGGAAAACCACCACATGTTGTCGTGAATGAATACACTAGCAATCGCTGGCAACGACGAAGTCGTCAAAAACGATTTTAGAGAGAGAAAGAGTTTTACAATAACATGATTGATATTTGGGGGAGATCTTTGAAACCCAAACCCGATGGCACTGCACCACCTGATTCTGTCAAGGATATAAAAAAAATAATTGAAGATGAAATCGCTGAGACGTTAAATTTAACAAGTGTTGATCCTAATGAAATAGTTGTATTTCAAGACAAACAGGGTAAATTGAAATCCAGTGATGTGTCATTGGATGATATTTTAGTTAAACAACGAAACGCAATCGAGAACACCATTGCGTTATTTTCCGATCAGGGTAAATTGAAAACCAGTAATATTTCTCTGGATGATATTTTGGTTAAACAACAAAACGCAATCGAGGATACTATCGCGTTATTTTCCGATCAGGGTAAACTCAAACCGGGTGTACTCGTTTCGACGATTACAGATCGATTAAAAACTCTCAACGATGAGTTAAACAATTTTGTGGTTGTACTGGCAACGCTTGAATCTAAAATTGAAGATAACGGAAAACAGTTTTCAGTTTTTCGTAGAAATATCATTGATAAATTTATTGGAACCCAGTTGGATAAAATTGAAATAAAACTCCCTGATATTAAAAAATCCATCGATGAGACGAAAACTTTCATCGAAGCCGTCAAAGGTGATTTTTCGAGGATGATAACAATCATTGAAAAAACAAAAATTCCTCATGAGAAAACCAACAACGTAGTATATACAATCCAACACGGATCATTTGAGTGGACACCTGCAAACAACAAATTAGATATCACTGCTACTATCAAGGGTATTTATCGATTAACGCTGGTAGCACCAATTCAATTTAATATATCATCGTCGAGTTCATCCGGGGTCAATAATGTGATATCAACGATCATCGACAAGGATAAAACTGAAAAGTTCACTATAACAGCTACTGATAAAGATTTGGCTAGAACTTCGGTATCATGGTATGTAGAATTCGTAGCGGATTTAAGTAAATAACTAAATTGAAAGGATTTCACAATTGAAAACGCTAGTGTTTTTAAAATAAAAATGATTTCATCAACTCAATGTCGCTATGATCAGGTCAGAGAATTTCAGAATAGACTCAAAACCCTCACTGAGGAGTATCAAATAAAAATAAAAAAATACCGACGAAGAATCACCGCAATTGATGTTATTATATACTCGGTGTCAAGCGTTCTCACTGGTGCCGGAATAATACTAGCATCTGTTACAATGATTGCCCCGGTCGTAGTTCCAATTTGCATTTCTGCGGTGGCTACAATCGGGGGTATATCAACCGGGATAGCAAAAAAGATATCATCATGCAGCCAGAGTAAACTGCAGAATTACTTACTTCAATTTCATATTGCATCAACCGCATATTCGCAATTATCATTGATGATATCGTCGTCACTCGATAATACGATTATATCAGATAGTGAATTCTCAGCGATGGTCAGTATTTTTGATTCCGCGATATCGAAATTAGAGCGACAACATGAGTATAATAACAATGACAACACCGATGGAATCAGAAAACACGAACCCAAAAAACAAAATGATCTCAATAATATCAACATTACCAGATTGTGAGTTCTCAGTAATGGTCAGTATTTATGATTCCTCGATACCAAAATTAGAAATACAACATGAGTATAATAACAATGACAACACCGCAGGAATTACTTCAACAAATAGTGGAGAACACGAACCCAGTACAAACAAGCATGATATCAATAACATCAACGAATCCAGAATTCAGTGTGAATTTCCCCTCTCCGGTCCCGGTGAAGGAGATAGCGCTTGCAAAACTACGAGTGTATCACAGTTGGCCTAATATCAGATAAAAATCATTTGGTGGTCAACAACCGAATAATTCTTTAGTGTTTGCAAATAAGAATAAACCCGACGGAACTCCAGACTGGAACGTCGTTTCGATACCAACAGGGTCATACCAAATCGAACAAATCAATGATGAATTCGCGCGTAGAATAAAATCGATTACTGGAGTAGAGTCAAAAATCGCTATAACAGTTCATGAACCGACGCTATCATCCGCAATTGAGATAAGCACAGAAGGATACGTAGTAGATATCTATCAAAGCTCAATAAGAACCGTACTAGGATGGCCTGAATTACCGCCCCAGAGTAAAACTCTGGAGGAAACCGTTGATTTACCAGAACCACAAAAAACTGATTATATCACCGACAGAATAAAATCCGATAATCCAATAAAAAGCTATAGCTATTACAATAAATTTAATGTTTTTAATGTATTGAAAAATCCCATCGTTAAGAAAGATTTATACTTAATTCGACAGGATAAAATCACTGAAAATTTCACAGCGTTCAATAACGATATTTCGTTGTTGTTAATATCTCTTAAATCCGGCTCTCTCACCCGAGATGAATTTATCAGCGTCGTAGAAACATGCAACAAAATCATCAATGATATGGAAACATTTAATTCACAAATTATTCAAGAGATATTAGGTGACAATAGCCCTGAAACAAAGAATTTATTTGCAGATGAATATAAAATCCGCGTTGAAGATATTCCAACATTCAAACTACCAGGATATAACGTACCAGAACTACAAAAATCTCTCAGTGATGCTATCGATGTTGGTTTTAAAATAATTCATGATGCATGGAGAAAAACAACATCATCGGAAATAAAAATCCTCAAATATAATAATGATCCAGATGGTGGCGGTAGGCATATCGCTCCGTTCAACGTGAATATATCCTCGGTGATTGCGCTTAATTTAGTGTGTGATGTTATCGAAGGAAGCTATCAGATTAATCTAGAGCAATCAAATCAAGCTCAGCAAGGATATATTCTTTATTCATTTGCACCAACAGCTCCTCCAGGATTCCTAATTATTGAAAACCCAATTAATCCTGTCTACATGCGATGCCATAATAATTCATTAACCAGAATTAATTTCAAACTCACCGACCAGTCAAATAATCTGATTGATTTACAAGAAGAGGTGTTAGCGATTAGTCTGTTTGTGAAATCATAAATGATTTTCGTCCTAAGGACTTGATCAAATATTTGGTTAAAATCATTTATTATTTTTTGTTAACCCAGTGATGAAATCACTAAGCAGCAGAGAGGGTGGATGACAACAAGTTGCGACCAAAATTAATTAAAAAATCGTAAAATCTCCGTTTTCATTTTTTTAGTTAAAATGAGATTTCGTAGGGAAAGCTCATTAAGATTTCAATCAATTTTTTGTCTGAAAACGTTGTAGGGTTTGCCCCTGAGACATTTTTTTTGGTTAAAATGAGATCGTAGGAAGGCTCGTTTTAGGATATCAATCAAATTTTGTCTAAAAACGTTGTAGGATTCACCCTCTCTGCTGCTACATTGGCCGAACCCGAGACTCAAAACCCACGCAGAGGAGAGATGGCAGTGATCCATAACGGTGAGTGGTTTAGATCTCCCGGTCACTCGATGCCCCCAATTAGCTTTTGTATGAGTACCTATATTACAGTATTATAATTAATAATAGGTAAATACATTTAATCCATTGCATTAACTTAAATAATTGATAAAATTTAGTCGGAATACATAACGCATTTTTTTTATTGAACCATTATAAACTCAGTGAAAAGGCTGAAGTTACTCTTAATTCAAGTTACCGCTATGTTTTCAATATACATGTTCACCTGTGCAATATATGTGGATTTGATCTCATGTACATTTATACCCGGCTGTTTACAATAAATGTACATATCTGTCATGTGGTCTGAAATAAGCTGAATAATAAGCAAACATGGTATTTAAACTTTAATCATTAGGAAAATGATCGATACTTTAATCGGATCCATTTTGAGACTCATAAAAAATTTGAGTTAAGTTGTATACAATGAAGAGATGCGATCCTTTAATCTACGTTCTCTTGTTAGCGATTACCAGTACGAGCTATTCAAATGACAGGTGTAAACGAGGCCAAAATTCGATTATACTAAAAAATCAATATCTAGAAGCGCCATCGTACGTCGACACATTAAATTTTCAGGTACGTAAAATATTTGTTCCGAAAAGCAATCTTTTAATTTTTAACATTTATATATGTTCACAATCATAAAAATCAACTTATAACATTTACTGTCTGAAGATTTATTTGTTATTTGGCAAATATTCGATCAAACAGGGAGCGATAACGGCGGAAGTAAATTAGACTGTACACATACATATAGGTAAGTTTACCTGGTGTGTAGGTTAGATATGGTGTCCTTGTTTTTTTATTACGGTGATTGAAGAAGCAAGAATAGACTGAGACAAAAAATAAAAAATTAATAACTCCTATGAATTGCTAATTGTTAGACAAATTTCCAATTTAATTGTATTGTTACATTCTTATGAATAAAACCAGTCTGCTTTAGTTAACTCTTATATCCTTTTTCAAATGTTTCCATAATAACCGTTTTACCCATTAAACAAATACGACAACAGTGCTCAATATTTTAAGGAGATTAGTTAATCATGGACCAATAATGAATTAAAGCGTCTGATGAAAGACTAGGAAGTTCTGCATTTATCAACCTTGCTTAGAGAGGAGTATGTATGTATGTATGTATGTATGTATGTATGTATGGGGGCCCCGAGTGCTGTCTGTTACGGATCACCGCTATCTCACCTCTGTCTGCGTGGGTTGTAGTCTAAGGTTCAGCTAATGTAGTTATGTGAGAAAGCTTGCCAGTAGCTTCTCGTGGGTAGGTGGTTCTTTCCGGGGGTTTTCCGGGTTCTTACTCCACCATTAATACTGGCCGCCATGTATAGTCTATATTGTGCTTGAAAATGGCGTTAAACCATTAAAAAACAAAACAAAAGATGTATGTATGTGTGTGTGCGTGCGTGCGTGCGTGCGTGTGTGTGTATGTATGTATGTATGTATGTATGTATGTATGTATGTAGAAGTTTAGAGTGATACCTCAAAAGCAGTCTGAATCTTTTTGAGATCATCGGGTCGTGTAGGTATATCGACATGTTTTACCGATCTGAATGACTTATAATGTGAGTCTGAGATTTTTGTCGCTTCTGTCGCTCATTAGGATTAACCAATCCAGGTCGCAATGATTTTTTTTCCTTCTTTCAAATGACTCTACATATCTCACATGGGGTTTAAAATGAAAACTCATCAGTGACATTAACACAAACACTGCAGTTGCACACCTACGTATTGCTGCTCGCGAATATGTTTTACTTTGTTTTAGCATCAACGTTATACACGTGTTCAATCTCGACCCGGTTTACTACTTCTCCATCACAGTCAATGGCATTGGATGCACTATTAACGAAAGACAAGTCTTATTTAGAACTGTTCCCTGATAACATTTGTTTTTCGAAAGTTGTATCCACGACGAGATGTCAATATAGATGTCAATATATATATATATATAACATCCTCACCTTAGATAATACAGCGCCATGGACACGTCTTCCAAGCCGATTTAAAATATAAGTACTATCTTCAATGCGACAACCCCACTGGCCCCTGATGCGCTGTTAATTACCCGCGAATTGTTCTTGCCAAGCCAATGTATGTTTATTGAAGATGCTGACGGCAAGTTCGTTGAATGCACAATAGCTTGTTCAATCTGCGTCCCAAGCTTTACTATGTTGTCTTAGTATAAACGTTTTTGCGGTTCTGATTGCGGGTATCGCGAATTCATCATATGCTGAAATTTCCATATCGCATGTGGATGGCCACTTACCATCAGATCAATACATATAAAATGAACTTATTAAAAATGATGAACAATACTTTGTTTACACAAACCATGGAAAATGTGGAAGAAAGAATTCAAGTCAACCTTAACATTAAGAAAAACATAACTAAAACTTCACAAATTGAGCTTTCGTGTACATGGAGTGCCTCGATCAAAGCCATTACTTTAGATCAGATAAATCTTCTTGTGTATATCATTGCATTAAGGTACGTTTGTCCTGGACATCATCATAGCGATGTTCCGTACAAGTATATTATAGTTTCTCCGCATAGACATCTGTGTTAATTCTTAGTCCGCAGGAGAAACGTATAATTTATGTTGCTCATATGCCCCACTTACAGCCATAATTAATCTTGATATTGACTATCCACGCCGTTTGCAAATTGTTGAGTGTTGGCAGTCCTTTAACATGAATTCGGTCTTAGATAATAAACATATCGTAGGACCGCAAAAAGTTAGATGCATGAGCTTGGGAACTTAATAACTCTTCCGTGGAATACATGAAGCGAATCAAATCGTTCTCGACTGAATCTAACTATAGAGGCTGAACCGCTATGGATTAAAAAATGTCCTGTAATTTACACATTTCTGCCAAATGGAGTTATACATATCGCAAGTATAATGTGCATTAAAGAAGGCTGCTATTACCGATTAAGATTGCCGCATACACTTGAGATTCTTCGGTAATCAGAAATGCGTGTGAAACCGATCCTTATCTTGTAAACACCCGTGGAAGCTACATATCTGTTAGCGTCGTGCAAACATATATGTATTTGAACGTGCCTGCGATATTTGACGAATCCTTAGACTTCAGGGGCTCTGCTTCAATACATCTGTTGGCAAACTGTACCATGTGATTCTGGCAATATACTAGCGTGCTGAACGCTGTAGGGCCTCAATACATCACGTAATCTGCATCAAGAGGTTCTATTATCCCAGGGAGATCTTGCCAAGGACTGCAATCTTGTCATTTGAGCCTCATTTGATAGTACATATATCAATGTTTTCTCCAACAACGATTCAGTGATCTTAATGAATCCATGGATAATATTCACATTATCTTTTGACTATTGTGGATATTGTTTTTTATGCAATTATTTGTCGGTAGCACACATCATCGAATTCATAAGCAGACACTAAAATGGTTTCTGTCGGTTATGTAAATCCCAGTGTATATCCAGCCGTCTTCTATGCCCTCAGTATTTGTATCTAGGTCATGGAGGGATCCAAATGCTCTTTTTACCAAGCTAATTCCTTCATGGAATATCCAATATTTTTGCTAACGTAGTAAGTCTATCACTGTAAAAGTTACTATTCAAGCCTGGATATTATGAACGTCATGAACACTTCAAAGGAAAATGTCCTTGCTGAACAGTGGAAAAAAGTTTCAGTGATGGTTGTTATGTTATTAAGCGATATAATCTTATGTGTATTTGTGGCACTAGTTATCTTGCGGCATCGCACACAAAGTGAGGGCAATATTTGTTTGCCACTGATTTATCTGCATTGGTAAAGCCTCGATAATCCAGGCATAGTGTTTATGAACTAAGCTTGCTCGTTAGTTATTGGGCATGCCTGCTCTGGAAAATGTGTATGTTGCTGCATCTTATAACTTACTCAGAGATTATGCGCTTGCTTGCTTCTGGGAATTGCATTGCTACCATCCATTTCTTTTTCACGACCGATGTAGCTCCTATTATAAACAGCCATAACCTATAAAACAATCATCTTGTCACGTTCGACGACGTGATATTTAACAGCCAGTAGAAGCTCGGGGCAATAATTTCTGAGGTGTTAGCAAAAGTGGACAGATGTAATTTACGATACTCGGTGGTACCAAAACGTACCCAGAGGAATTCAGATACAAATGAATGATGTTAAAGAGATTGTGTCTGTTTGAGTTTGCATGGTCATTGCATTCATTTGAACTTGCATACCGTCATCTTTTCGTGGGATGAGATTCGAAAAATGCTCGCAGAAATAACCACAGGCACATAATTTCCTCACGATAGACTTTTGAAAGAGGAGTGCGATGTCTTCTACAGCGTACAAATATTGCGATATTTAGATACACGTGTGTCGCACAGTTAATTTAAGAACCATGATGACTATATGCAATGTTGGAAACAAAAATCAAACAGACAGTTTTGCTGTAGCACTTGGTGCTGTCCAGTCCCTAAAATCTGCCGGAGAACAATCGGAACTGCTTGAAGATTATATATATATGTGACAAAAATATTTTTTTCAATTATGGCAGACTACATGGGAAAACAAATAAACGGGCTTTAAAGAAACGGTTGTGCCGCTAATATTGACCTGGCTAACACCGTGGAACATGTGACACAGTAGATTTGAACAGAAACATTACTGAGTCCAGTTTAAAGACAGCCAAATGGGCCATTGATATTAAGCAAGCCACAAAGGTAACAGCGGCGACCATCCAGGGCTAGCGAGAGGGGATCGTGAGATTCCAATAAAGATGCAGCCAGAGGCGAATTGTTGATATCAGTGAGGACATTGAGATAGTCTAAAAGTTATAAGTAGACTCGACAAGACAATCGCCAATCTTCCACAATGACATCCACCTTAATACAGATTGACTTTACCAATAAAAGTATCCTTTTGAGTTTGGTACTCAAAGGACCATTTTCTCGGAAGAATGAATAGTAACGTACGAAGTACCTACGGAAACACACGCAAGTAGACTAAACACGGAATGGCCTAAATACATATTTCGGAAGTTACACGAAAGAACAATGCTACCACAATTAACCCTGGCTGGATAGGCACCAACCTTTGATGAACAACTAGTCAGGCTACGCTCTTTATCATCATTCTGCAAAATCACCCTAGGCTATAACTCTGGAGGATAACTTGCCCCCGAAGGAGAATATTGTTCGCCACGGGAGAATGTTCTGCCTTTAGAGTTTGATCCTAATTCACCTAAACATGGAATCAGTTTTACTAAAACATGTGAAAGAACCCAATTTGAGAAAGCAACTTCTTCCATTTGCACATGCTTCAGATGCGTGCCTTGTAACGGCAGATGGTTCACATATATATGGATCGGCTTGAAATGCTCGAGGGGTGAGTTTAATCGATAACATAACGCCAGCAGTGATCAAAGGGGAAACGTTGATTTGTCGGAGGTTGATTGATCTGTCAGAGGTTGATTACCAACAACATCATTGACCCGGAAACGTTACCAGCATGATTTCATTGACGTATATCGGTGACGTATATGAAAGAGCACACCGAGGACGAGTTCTAAGGAGAATGTCCGCGGTTGTTATACACATTACCTTGATGATGACGTTATGCGACATTATATGTGGAAAGCAAGGATGCCCATGTGCTATCAGCTATACCCTCACCAATATGCATAGTAAATTCGTGGAATCGCTTTAGGTTATATTAATCAACGCGGCATAGGAAGAAAGTTTATCAAACATGCAACTTATTTTCATTCCTTGTTAAGCTTCATAGTCACGTCTTAAGGATGCTAGAGTTCGGATTGTATTTGGACATCTGAACCGGATTTGTTGAGGATGAATGTTGGAAATGTGATGTTATTGATGAGGTGTTGTCTCACATGTTTGGTTATGCCAACATTGATTGCGATTATATTCCATTCGCCAACGTGGCGTTCACACATGTACACTAAAATATAATTTAGCAAAAGGTCCAATAGAAACCTGACGTTGTCACAACACTGATGAGTTAAAACACTAAATCGATGTGATCATGGAATCAACGTATCTAGTCCCGTCAGCTGACTACGCCGGCAAGTCTTAAAACACATTGTTTCTGCAAGAATAATGAGGTGTCCATGTCCATATTGGTAAAGTTTCTGACAAATATATTGAACCAACAGTAAACTCACCGGTGAAAGTAACACATTATTGATAATCAACATGGAAACAATTGCCTGAGTAACAGTTCTCTAAACAAACGCTAAAACGATCATTGTGCTCAAACAGCCATGGTGTAATGGGTGTATTTCTGAGTAAACGTGGCATTACATAAAGAAATACATAACTATCTGCGAATGACTGTATTCTATGATTGCATGATATTTGTAACAGTGACGAAATGTTGAGCTTGTTGCTTCCACATAAGGCCACCCTGATTATATACTCTGAGGTGACAATATTAAATAGAATAACTGAATTTGCATAATCCATCTTGAAGGCAATGTTTGCAGTGGAACAAGAGATGTCAGATGAAACCAAGAACTAAACCACTGTTCTAGCTAACATCAACATGTGTGTATGCCCCAAGTGCGAGTTTTTGACTGTCCACGTCAGCAACCGTCGGCCTGGATGTGAAGGGAATTGCGAATACGAATGTTATCAGTTACCAATATGACTTGTTGTCGAGGCTACATCTATTTCAGCTGTTATCGCTGGCAGAGGTAAAATTAATTGGGAAAACATATCTCTGGAAATATGAATTGGCTGAGCAGGAAAATGAGTTGTTACATTATATTTCCTTCGCATTAATCCAGTTGGTCAAAGATGTATTCTGATACAAATGTGGATACTAAATTTCCCATACGTTCTGTTGCATACTCATTATGGCTATTTTTGTTTTCAGTGTTTCAATTGTGGAATCCTCCGAAAACGCGCTTTGCTTAAGGAAACAATTTTAAAGACTATCGAAGGTAAGTGTTTCGGATATTTTAAGAAATAAGGTATACTTATCAACTATAATAAGTAACAATTCCTTAGAACACTCCATTGTTCGAATGTTAAAAACAAATCCTATAACAAATGATCTCAGTCGTTCCGTTTTCTCCTTCCTTATACAAATATCGACAAATTATAACTCGAATTGTGAAATATATATATAATTCGTAAACCTACTTGAGCACATATGGTCACTTATGTTAGTATCCGATGCTGTATAAAGATTAAAGGACTGGTTTATTTTTGAAGTCTTCTAAACAAAGCCTTTGCTATTTTGACTTGGTGTATTTTCTTCTTCTGTAAAGGCGTATTATTCATTCTTGATTCGTTTGTTGTCTGTCTTCATTGTTTCATGTCATTCTTGATTTTGCTGTACAGCTTTTTGTAAACTGATGCCTGGCTCCAAAGTTACCATTGTCAACATTTCGAATTCGTATCTCCATCTTACATATAACGGCCGGATACATTTTGGAATCATGTAATTGGCATTTGCAAACATTGGCAATATTTAAACATGTATAGTCAGTTTTATTTTCAAAACAACAGTTTTTTCATCTTTCTTCGCGAAATATATTACATCAAAATGGCAATCAAAATGGCTTATACATATTGAGATTATGGAACAAAATGTCATGTACAATTAAATATAAGCAATATCATGCATACCTATGTCATATAATAGCTGTAATGAGGACGACAATCTAAGAATCAATACACGTACATCCCTTTATGGCATCAGCAACTTCTTGTGATATTGCGATATATTTTATATACATAACTTGTACAGAAAATAGAGATTAAAAGAGGTTTAAAATTGATAAAAATATGGTTGCTTGAAAGTGGGAATATTTAATGATAATATACGATTTTTTTTGTTATAAATAGCGGAATGCTTATCAAAAATTAACGATGATACTATCAATTAGATTATATCGATCTTGTTCTAGCATAAAGGATCCCAGCCAAGAACCATGGCTGAACAAAAAGCGACTCAGAAGACAAAGAAAGGTGATCCGCAGGCAACGTCCATGTAAATATCTTTTGAGGCTGTTTATCCTTCAATGAATTCTCCCTTTTGTAGGAAAAGTAGACAAAGAGCTAATGTTATTATGAAGCATATTTTTCCACATACATGTTGATTTTGGTCTCGTGTCTAATATAAATAATGAATGGGGCGATATAGTGACTGAGACGTATATGTTAAAGTTGCGTGTTGATACTATGGCGACTAGGGGAATTTAACATGGGGTATGTTTGTTCTGTATTGCGTCAAAAATATTGAACCTGTTTATATACACGGTGAATGGAACACGGGTGATATAACTGTAATAGATACTGGCAACAATGTTGCACGTGACTGACCTCAATTGAGCAAAACAGTGACATCGGGCATAAGAAGCTATTACGTTTGTCTGTGCAGAACAGACTTTCGCATGATACTATGCAATAAACACAAACATTGTCTGGCGGGGAGAGATCCCGTACCGTTTATACAACTAATAACATTCCCCCGTGGGGTGGGATATATACATTTTTAGACATAGAAAAACAAACACATACGCATATACACAAACAAGCGCGTGCAAACATACGCATACAAACACACACACACACACACACACACACACAAACAAAAGTAGGTTAACACACATACTCAAACAAACATACCATCTCTATTTTCTGTCTCTATAGTCTCCCCACAATGTCCCTAAATGTGTCTTTATATTGTCTCTTTAAGATTCCTAGGCTAGAGATAGAGTTAGAGACATAGGAAAAAGAAATATAAATATGACTCAAACATTCACTTATAAACAAAAATCTATCCAAAATCAATCATAAAATTCTGAACATAAATTAATCACACACCTAAATTGTATATTTATGAATATTGATCTTTTACACAAAATATCGACTAAACTATTTTCTTTAGACAAGAGTTTAACTCTTTTCTAGGCAATGTAATGGCCCTGAAAAGGGCCGTTGGCTTGTCCTAAACACCATGCAGTTATCATAGATAACATCGCACGGATCCTCTTTTCTTCATCAAACTTGGTCTGACCTCTAGACCGTATATTAAGACTCTCTTCTTTCTCCACATATATATTTCGTTTCCAAAGCACCGTCTATGTTATCATGATTATTGCCTATGGTGAGCTGACATACATGGGATAACCCGGGTTGAAGATCATTGACGATAACATGGTAGAAGATTCAACCTTAGTCCGCATTGTGTGACAAAAGCACGTGAATGGATTGATGTGATCCGCGCTTATTTATAGTGGAAAATCAGATCCAAACGGATTGAGTTCTTTTACCAATCCTAAGACGCTTTGCAAAATTAAGTCCCAATGCAGAGTTTGTCTTCGAATCCGATGAGAGCTACCTGCGACGTCACATTCCGTATATAGGAGCTCTAGAGTCTGTGTACATTGAATCAATGCAACATTTCTAGACTATGACGGAAAGAAAGAAGACGATGAAATGGGGTGCAACGGCCGTGGAGACTTTGATTTATAACATAGCAGAGGCTACTAAAACAACCACAATCGAACTTCCAGAAGAGACCGATTTTAATTGAATTTAGTGGATTTTCTCTCTCCTTCACGAGATTTTGTTCCCCGTACCAGCAGCTTCGCCCTCTTCTCCTTTTTTACTACACGTCGTTGATTTTAAACAGAGACAGAAAGAAGAATTGGAGAAAGTTTTTCAGCAGTAGACCTAAGCAGCACAAGAAGGAAACGACAGGAATATGAAGAATCAGAGAAGAAGCAAGGTCTAGTAGAGAAGATGAGCGATGAAAAGTCAAAGGGTGTAGGTACTATAAAACATTTTGGTAGCGTTAAGGAGTCGGAATTTGTTTAATCAGATATATTTAATACGACCCAAAAACAAAATGATCGTTTAAAGACAAACATTATAACCCCATCCGCACACCTACTATGCATGCTACCATCCCTAGCGATTTCTTCGCAAAGATCTTATTAGAAGTTCGAATTGTGTTGGCTCTGCTATGCTACTGATAGGATTTTAGATTGAAATTAATACATGAAGATAAGACACTTACCTTTTATGTAGGGAAGACATTAGCATTACAATGATATGCGTGTGCATGACATTTCAAGTGTAGTAATTTGACTTTTTGCCATCAACATGAAACCATTGCATCGTTTCTTGGAAAAGGATAATAATTTTGAGGGGCCGAAACGTGACAAATCGCCTCTCACAGTAGCTGAATTCTTGGCTCAAATCCAAACCTGAAGTTTTAAAAATGACATGAGTGAACCAGAATCTAGACAAAGATAGTCTACACCAAATCAATGTTCGCATTCAATAACGCCCATAAATTACTACCACATGCTAGAAACCGATAATCGTTCATCTATATAATTTAGAACCAACGGCATACATCCAAGCACACTAAAGTTTAAAGATTTGAAGTCCGACGTACCACTGGAAAAGGCAGAAGAGTTCATCACCGATTTGCGGGATTATTTGTTAACCACACTGAAACGGCAAAGTGAAGGCACATACTAGGATCGCTTTCCATTAATTACGACAGTCGGAAGTGTGCCATTTGGATCTACTTTACATGTCACCATAATTGATGACACCTTCCAATCGTATCGACAGGATTCAACACGTCCAACGACAAGTTTCACAATTCGATTCTGTGAAAGATTTCTAGAACTAGTCATGGAACAAAGAGTGATCGATCTTTTGAAAAAACCTGCACCGCCAGAAGGTGTTTCTTAGTGTACCGCAAACTATTCATGCACGAGAAATCCCTAACTGTCATCCGCTATCAAACGACCGATTTTTTCGAAAGTCAATATTCGGTGAAAACCCTACGACACATTACTTGCGTCGCAAGGAAGACAATTGTATATAACACGCCCGAAACGGAGGAGGCTAAAATACCATCCTAACGTATTCGTAGGATGCGGTGGACTTAAAATCCCTTAAGAGTAAAACAGTTGCATATTTCACGGGAGTCCAATGTGCTGCCCTCAACGATCAACCAAAATTAATATTTTGCAAAGTACCAAATAAGAGATATACGGAGCCTCTTTTCTGCTAGAACAGCAAGGATACCATGTACTGGAAACACGCGTACGAGCACTGCTTGATATAAATGCATCGTGGAAGGTTATAAGTGGGTGGAGCCTATGAACACGACATCTGTTTGTTGTACCTCGACGACAAGTAAAAATTAGAAGAAATGCATTGCTTGGACGTGATTTCGCTGTATCCATACTTGTGCAAAAAAGAAGACGAGGTGTAGGACATAAACAACTATCTTCATTGAAGTATCCGTAAAGTGGTAAAACGACTTGTCAAAGAAGTCATAGTAAGTTGGAAAAGATATCCTCCAATATTTGACTCATCACAAGTCATCAACTATAAAATGAAGTCATCATCTTGCCATTCAACACAGCCTCAATGAACACTTTGGCCACTCCTTCTCACGGTTCTTCTCTGCAAGATCTACAAAAGTAACCCTTGCAGGTGTTGTGTGGAGAACGTGTGCCTAAAACGTAAATTGTCGTTTTCCGCCATGTCATCGGATCTACCATTGCTATTAGAGTTTGCAATACTTAAAACAAACATTTGTTTACCATATTACTGAGCAGTTTTTGCATCGGTTACAGTCTCCCCAATCCTTCCTTGAAATACAGTAACAGTCATAATGGGAGTCTTGCACCCAACGTCAGTCACATTTCCAACATTCACCATTGAATCAATAACAATCTCTTGTAGACACTCCTTCTAGCCTCCAGTTACCCAACAAACAGCAGAGCTCTTGAATTATGAATAAAGTTACCTACTCACATTTAAATGGATGGGTTTCCCCAACAACACTTTGTGCTGTTTCACAGCCAAATTATATCAGGCCATCCATATGGACGTTTATTTGACAGAGAAGATGAATGATGAAATACACGTTCAGACACACGAATAAAATCCATCCAACAGATTATATCAATGTGCCACTTGAGGAGGGACGGGTAACACAAAAGCAGCCAATAAGAATTCTGTAATTTAGTAAAGGTATTTTGGGAAGAGTATTCCACTGATGAAGAAGATGACATTAACCAGACTCTACCTGATCCATCTGTAGTCCCAAAAGATCTCTCCTGGGGACCTTGGATAAGGCATTACATGCTAAAGACAGCCAAAGGGACTTTGTGGGCTGCAGACACCTGTGGTGAAACGTTGGCTTGGTTGTTTGGAATTACAAGTCCAAAATACCAGTATGGCTTTGATGAATTTTACAGATTTAATGAGAAAGAAGAACGCGAAAGATAATAACAAATGAAGTTAGAGTACGAAATACAAGTTCAATCTGTTGTGGATGTTCAGGTGCAGGGCTCAAAAAAGATGAAGGAACGTTCACACCGAATATGGAGAAATTGTAGTTTAATGTGTCTTTAATGGATTCTCTGATTTATTGACTTCAGATAATGTCACTTGTTAATTAGAGAGAAACACTTGGTTTAATATTTAATTTTGTAAATATTTTAATATTAATGTTACCTATTTAGTTATGTTTATATGAAATAACATTGATACAATTTGTACAATCTGAAGAAGAAAAACAAAATAAAGAAGAAAAGAAAAATAGCAATAATTTGTGCTGTTTCTTAGACAAATTACCTCAGGCCATCCGTATGGACCACAAACCACGTTTAGTTGTTGCTTTGGTTAAAGTGATTCACCCTCCACAAGTACTAAATGTCAGTGAATATCAAGCTAAGTACATAACATCTTGGATACGAATAATCCTGTTTTTCACCAATCCAAAAGACCAAGACAAACAAATTCTCTACTTAACATGTATGAGATAAACAGTTCTGCATGCTACTATATTAGCGGTCAACATTTAGTGCTCACTATTGATGCTATTACACAAGGCCACACGAAGTGTCTCGAACTGGTACCATAAAGTTGATTGTCGCCTATTCATGAAATGTACCGATGCCTAAACGTTGTCCATCACTTTAGTCATGAATTGTTTGATAAATTAGGTGGATAGAATATCATCTCATCTAATAGAAACGATTCCCATAACATCATCATCTTCAGCAACACCCGGTTTTTAAGATATTTCGTTCCCAGGTAGAATTAAACCAAAGGATTGGTATCGATCTTTGTGTATCCTGATGTGGTAGAGTACAACGTGTTGGGACACACATCAGCACAGTTACGGTGTGTCATTCCTTTCAAAGTTGATAATGGCACAACCAACGACCAGGAAGGTGTAATCACCTATCACGTTCACCCCAAATTTGCACATCCTCTCTATTTGCCCTTTAGTTAATCGTATTTCGACAGTGTCAACATTGGTATAGAATGAGATCTGGGACAAAATATTCCATTCACGATGAAAATCCATTTGCGAAACCGATTCTCTAACGAAGTGTAAGTCACTTATCCAGTGTGCAGTGAATTTGCTCGTCCACTAGGACATGGTTTAGTAGATATGCTAATGTAGGCATTTCATTAGGAGGCCCCCGTATTGAAATCGATGGTTACACGAGTAATGCACGATTTGAAAGATGCCGCATTGATGCAAGGCATATGATTTATCTAACATGTCATCTTCTACAGCCAAAAACCTGAAAGAAGTTTTCCTGAGAACAGGCATACATTTATTTTTTTCAGACTGGTAAAGACATTTTGAACCGACGAGGAACTACTATAAATTTTCAGGACATTACCGAGTCATGCATACCTGCTTCCATGAAGCCAAAGTAAGGACAAGGCAGAAAGAGACGGCGAAGAAACCTCTTAAGATGTATTTATATCCACAGAACTAGAAAGACAAATACAAAAAAAGGCCGTGCGAGACGCAGACTTTTGTGGTCATTAAAGCCAAACAATTAGGGAAACTGATGCACAGAGTCTTGCAGATGTTCCAGTTCGGAACTGGATCTGTTTTTGATGCCACCAACCATAATGATGATGCAATAATCGCAGCGGGTATACTTGTATCCCGTGTCATCTTTGACTGACACTTTCACCATCGCCACTGGACTCCGATCCAAGATCATATATTCCATGGACAGTTTACCCGAACGTTTAATCATTGGTTTCATTAGAAATGCAGACTTCAACGGAGCCGTCAGTGACATTCCTTTCGGGTTTTAGCACTACAAAGTGTCCAAAAATAAAGTCAGTCACCTTGTGTACCGTACCTTACGAACATGATATTAGTGACGAAAAGAATGACTTGAGATCATACTTGTCCCTGTACAAAGCCACTGGACAGTTAGGGGCCACCACCAGCAGCGGCATCTCGTACGACGTTTATGCAGGAGGCGACGCATTGCGAACCTTTGATATCACTCAAGTCCAAAGCAGCCACGACGGTCTTTTCCAACATATAATTGATTCCAAATTCCCTTGGAACGCAAGTTTCCAAACGCTCTAAACGAGACGGTGAACGTCATATTGTATGCGGAATAGAGAATACGATAGAAATCAACGGTTTTATAGTAGTCATTCTAAACAATTAGAAATATGGAAGACTCGTATTTCTCTTTCAATGGTGGAGACGATTTGGAAAAATGGAACTGGAGCATATCGTTATAGCAGAACCAAAAGACAAATACTCAGAGGGATGGCCATGTCCAGATGGCTAGAACAGGAACATTGAGTTTCCTGTTTTGCCAAACACCCGAAAGAAAAAAGTACCGTGTTGATCAAAAAGGATTGTTATGGATGTGAAAATTATTATCCCAGTCCAATTCAACGGCGATAAATGTCTGATGATCAGTCAAGACGATATATTGGACGAGTATGTGGATGACACTTGTGGTCTCATATCGAAAGAAGCAGAGTTGCATCAGTGGTATAAAGACTTGCTTTATCATTCGTTCTCTTCACTGACTGATATAGATATTCATCGCATCTAATCTCCCTTGCCCTATAGAACGGTCACGAAGCGAAAAGACAATTACCTGGCAGACATTTTCAAGCAAACAGTCAGAATTTCTTCATTACCTGTGACGACAGAACCGAAACAAAAGAAAATTGGTACTTAGCTATTGTATTTCCTTTTGAGAAACATTTCGTACACTGCTTCTTGAAATCATGACGTGCGCTCTAAAGATAAACTACTTGTTGGTTAGTTCCGATCAGAAGTTCGTTGCCGCCCCGCCAAGGGCCACTGTTTTTTTCGATTAAGGTCAGCCATTTGCAGCATTATCAACCCTAATGTATCTACTTGTCAGTAGCAGGCCCAAATTTATTTGTCTATATACAGACGCAATATTCCGCATGGGAAAATCCCCTTGTTGCCATAGCACAGACACCCAAATTTAACTGTCCCATTGCCACCATAGTGCCCCCATTCACTACTAAACATACTGTAACTAATCCACTGTTTAAGATGCTTGAATATGTTAGATGCCATTATTATTTGATCCGCTTTTATATTATCAGCACTATATTCTTAAAACGTTAACAGATAGAGTGACATTATTATTGGCACGAAATCGATTTCTTCTCTTGAAACGAATTGTTTGATAATATACTTGTGACAGAATATGTAAATATGTACATTTATTTAAATAATTATTCATCATTATACAACGTGCTGCTGGAAAGTTTAACTTATGCTCAGGAAAAACGAATGCCCGATTAGAAAACGTACCCAAACGAAGAAATAAACTTGAGATGACGGACTACAGACAAGTGTAAAACAATACGCTCTAGGGCTGATTTGATGGGGTATAACAACAAGAGTAACCTTGCAGCAATGGTCTTTTCTTTAGGTTTGATATGTTGTACAGAATCTTTCCTGTCATATGTTACAAAATGTTCTGGAAATACTCACACTAAACGTACTTTGACAGTCATATAAATATACGTACTTATAAATGGACAAACTCCTCTCTCTCTCTCTCTCTCTCTCTCTCTCTCTCTCTCTCTCTCTCTCTCTCTCTCTCTCTCTCTCTATACATTTTTGACAAATATAATAAGTTGAATGCTAATGTATTTCTTAATTACTAAACAATGCTACCTAATATAATCGATGATGAATGTCTAAAGGTCATATTCTTTTGCAATTGTACATGCATGGGCCTCATCTAATGCACCCCGGCAAAAAGGCGGCACTGTGAATAAAGAAGGAACTTCACACCATCCCTTTCGGTAAGGTAAAACTAACTACGTTTTAATTTGTTATTTTTATAAAAACAACACCTTGATTATGATATTTAATTCTGTCCGTCATTGCTTTTCATTAGAAAAGGTAAACAACGACTACTATTATTATGAGCTAAATTGAAAATTAAAACATATCTTGATTCCAAATCACCAATTAATTGGTACCATTAGGATGCTATTAATGTAAAGATAACTTAGGTATTGCTGCGGGTTTAACACCATGTTTTCAGCACACAATAGTTTACACATGTCGGCTAGTAGAAGTGCTTGAGAAAGGACCCGGGTAAACGTCGGTAAGAACCAGCGATCCACTAGAATCTACTAGAACTAAAACGCTTTATCTAACGGATGGACTGATGCGAGAAATCAGTGAATGGGTAAAGGCGAGCGCTTTCGGGACTCGATATAACTTAATATATGGGTGGTAATATGTTGTCTTTTTTAGACTGAAACGATGGATATCTAGAAAAAATGCTTAACATCATATGGTACCATAAACTGATGGATGATACAGATCATATCAATGCCATCATCACGTGATCAGTATGTTAAGCGTTTCACTCATCAATGCATACTCCCCTTGAGATGAACAGGTGTGTTACACCGCACACGCTGAGAGCATGTAACTACACCTTCAAACTTGGACGTAAATGTACGCTCGTACATTCATATTATGCAAGTAGATATTAGTCGCTTTTGGCGGAGGCGGTCACAGTAAGGTGACTTCAGATGTTTAATTTACTGTCTCTACTGCTAACGGTCTATACCGCGCAATTTAATAGGTGGTAAGTAGTACAGATGTTAGTAATGCATGTTTAAAGATAGAAATTTATTGAAATGCAACACGTGGTGTGTTGAAAATCACACAGGGAGATGCAGTAGGCTCTTTGTTGAAAAATTAAATTCTTTTATAAATTGCTAGTTGTTTGTTTAATGAATGCATGTCAGGAATCCTCATTCCACTACATGAGAACATTGCTTCTTTTCCTTCATTTTCGTCTGCTAATTTGAATTTGCATCTGGCTGTATATTTAAAACTCGTATTTTATTAGTCAGAACGCTTCATCTTCAATATGTCCATCGTTTAGTGTCACACTGGTGTTGTCTGAGATTTGATTCAATTTGGCTTTTGCTGATCATCGTTCTATTTAAAATTTATCCGGCTATCAATTGTGTATGAAATTCAGCTGGATATGCGGTTGTTCCCATCTTCCTTGTCAACAGTAACCATTTTATTATTTATCCGGTATCACATGAAATTTACTCCGAGTAGAAGTTCAATATATGATATGTTAGCAGCCTGTGTATTTGCAGGGTCAACGACAAATATTGTTATGGTCGCATCCCAGATTAAGGTGTACAGACCTTACTTTGAATGCCTTAGCTGAACAACATCAGATTTGAGTCAAATCGGTTTCGTTCATAACATATCCTGTAAATAAGGGACCATTCTTATTCATACGAAACATGTCACATTTCGCAATATTCAGTCATGCTCTGGTCTCCACTCATGATACCATAATACCTAAACACCCATGAAATACTATTGCTACTGCCCCTCTTCCCATGGGGAGATCGTCGCATTGTTTATTTTAAGGATGTTTTCTTGTCGATAGTGACACCAATCTTTTTCCAATATGCAGCCCTTACAAGTGTGGGGAGTATAGTATAATGGTTGAGACACTGCCGAATTGAAGTGTGTAGGGTGGTACAATTATGACCATTGTGGATAAAGCGAAGTCGATACGATTATATCTCCAGGTTAATGAAAATATCTTTATAGGTGGTGTTCATAAATGATCTGTCTCTCGTATAACGGTTGTCACAGAATCTCTCCGTGGACGTAAATATTATTTATTCTCTGATCTGTATGACTGTGGTTATAGCGGATCCTTGCTTATTAAAGATGTTTTGTTCGTCTCTGCATTGACCCGAATCAGTTTTATTTAAATTTGAGACTGTTTCAAAACTAGGTGGGTTCAGGTGCTCTGCCCCCGTTATAAAGATTTCACCGTATCTGACCTCAGCAATAAGTCAAAGGGGTCGCACACCAGAGTTAAGATTCACCATATAATTTACACAGAATATATGCTATCATTCGCATGGTTTTGCGGGGTAATGACATCAACATGTTGCTGTGTAGGTAACACTTCATCGCGTTTGTGTAACGCATTTTCTTTTATTGTTGTAGAGGACTTTACGGTTGATTTATGTCTGGTTTTTAAAAGTCTATGGGCGGTCTCCTTTTGAGAATGAGCAACACGCTTCCCACGTGAGCAGAGCGCGGCGCTGATTGAGGCTCTAAAGTTCAGATTTATGTTGTATCCGTATTCAGCGTTCTCGTTTGTAAAACTGCTTGCCCATCCTAATATTCGTGTTTATAGTAGCTGCCGCAGCCCCCAGAAAAAAACATTTAGAACTGTACTGCCGTCCTCCAGTGATGGTTGTATATTTGTCGGGACTCTTGTATATCTTAATAATTGGACGTTTTAGTGAACGAAAAGTCCCATCCCTATCCGCAGCAATGTGGCCTGAGCGACTGCTAATATTTCCTTCTGCGTTTGCCCTCCCTTGTTATGCAATCGTTAGGGTGAATTAAAGAGAAGACGTCTGACACTAAATCGGCATATATCACCTCATTATAGACGTATACACATAACAGGTTACATGCAAACTGAGAAATACTCGCCTGTCACTTGGCGTCGTCAATAATCCAAATAATCCAAATAGCACTTAATCACACCAGTTGCTGCTGATATGCTATTTTATCCTGTACAAGCATTGCGGACGTCTTACAATAAAGAATATAATACAATCAATCAATAAAAATGAGATCATTAAAGATTTAGGCTGTGCAATTGTGAACATTAGGTCGGAAACTCTGATCCGTAAAGCTGTTCTATTAAGCTAGGGACTACTACCGGAGAGCGCCAAAGTATGGCAGACTTAAGCAAAAAAGAAACCTTAAAGCAGATCAAACCAGACCTTTGCTAGCTGCAGGTGTTCCATATGTTGCTACCGTTTCTGG
The DNA here is from genome assembly GCA_029339505.1 of Unio delphinus. Lineage (NCBI taxonomy): Eukaryota > Metazoa > Mollusca > Bivalvia > Unionida > Unionidae > Unio > Unio delphinus. Next base: position 291,838 of record JAQISU010000512.1, read on the forward strand.
ATTCGCCCAGAACTCCTTTGAATAATTACAAACAGTTCCATAATAATACTATAGTCTAACATTGTATATATAATTTGTTCGTTTTTTGGATTCCTCTGAAATGTCGGCATCATCAAGAGCACTATATATATATATATATATATATATATATATATATATATATATATATATATATATATATATATATATATATATATATATTACATCAGAAGAGTAATTAAATAACCTATATACACGTTACTCATTCACATAACCATCGGAATTACCTAATTAAAACCATATACATGTAAGTCAGATGTTAAGTTTCCCGGTCACAATGACGTAGAACATGAAACGTCACTTGCAAACGTTGGGTGTGGGGTGTGTGTGTATATGTGGCATACCCGCTCTCTCTATTGTTGTGCACAAGTGTTACAGAAAATGCTAAGGCATTGATATTAGTGACGAAAATATTTTTGTTGCACCCCAAAAGGAACAGCAACAATATAGACCTACATGCGCAAGAGCAATCCGGAGACCAATACACAACTAATAATCTCTTCCTGACAGTAATACAGCAGATAAATGTTATACAAAGGTACACAAGATATATTTTGAAAGATTTCATTGCCTGTTATTTTTTCTTCTATACAGCAGATTTTCTACCGTTATAACTAAATCTCATTCTCGTTCTATCATTAAAGATGGAGAAAAATGGGAAAGATTTAAAAATTATTATTTTCTGTAAACTCTTTCATAAAATTATATAGCAAATGCATCTAACAATTCAAACTAGTACACATCACATCAAAAGATGTTATATAATGCCTACACATCATGATTCTTCAGTACAAAAATGAGCAACGATGTAATAAAAATTTAAATGTTGTTGAGTTGAAGAATACATATTCATGAAAGTTTTGTAGATGTTTGTTTTTCGCATTTAGTTAATAAACTATTAGTACGATTTTCCTACAGACATGAAACAAACATAAAAATGGTCGACCTCAATGTAACGTTTCTGTAATGGATAAACCTTATTTCATATACATTTTATATAAGCTTGTTTATATTCGCAATGTATTTGCCAAGTATAAGGATCTGATGTAAGTTCCAATGATGACATCTTCCTATCCTCTGTTAACTTCATGCGTCAGTGAAGGTGGTCATCCTTACAAGTTCTATAGATTCCTTTTCTTTATATGACACCCTTCCATTTCAAACACCCACACAATAAGCACCGCTGAGCCGTGGAAAGTGTTTTAGCATCGTACAATCTCACATATACTAAATCCACTGTAATAAGGAAATAAATGTAAAGGTTAGCTGTGCACTATTTGCGTTACATCACGAACGGTACAGGTTAGAATAATTTACATTGTGCCTTTAACAGTAGTTATTGTTTTAAAGCGTCAATAGAGGCTCTCAGAGTGCAACAGACGCAAGACCAAGCAGTGCTCCCACTGGAACAAAACAGATTCCACCTAGAAAGCGGTAAATAACAAATATATATATATATATATATATATATATATATATATATATATATATATATATGTTTGTATATATATTGTTAAGTATAATTGTTTTAAGTCATTTATTTTTAAATTTGTTTGTTTGTTAAATTCAAATTTTGCATTTTAAGTTTAAGATTCGTTAATTGGGGGTGATCTGTACTTTACAGAATAAACACAAGGTGTTGACCTCATTTCTGACCTGGCTTCAGTGTTGTAAACAAGCTTTAACAATGATTGGTTGGTTCCAAGGACATTATGGAGATTTGTATAAACGTATTTCTATTTTAGTTGGGACGTACGGTGAATACGTCATTTATTGAACGAGAATTTGTTCTAAAAGATTCTAGAAGATCACGTGACCCCTTGTTTACGTAAAAACAGCTATATAAATTATGTTTTGGAGTGAACTATTCAATAGTAGGTAGGCTGCTAGAATAATAAGGTGTGTGTCGTTTTGAATTATTTTAAATTACCTTGTACTGGAAATTATGTCAATTCGTTTGGATCAAGATAAATTATTTTTTTATTTATCTGGAAAAGAATTGTGCTCATAGAATTTTATTAACAAGAACTGACTTCATCATGTGACATCGTCTTCCATCTTGTATACTTCGCTTTGATTCGAACTTGGAATTATTTGGACATTTTATTATCATGACTTTTGCAATTTCTCTAGTGGATAATATTTTGAATTTTGTTTGGATTAATTTTGTAAATGATTCTAAAAACCGTAAGTTTATTTTTCTTTACTGGAAAATATTTGTGCTCAATAAATTTTTTATTAAGTTTTTACCAGCTTGTTTTTTGTTTCACTCTTCTATGTTAATGTTTTTTCGAGCCTAAGCACGTAACATATAAATTGGGGCTCGTTCTGGAGTAGATCGATTAGTAATTGGCTAGAATTTATTTTTCAGAAAACATTTGTTTTAAATTTGAATTCCCCTAGTTTTTGAAATTTATTTGAATCTTTAGTGAGATTGACAGGCTTGTATTAAAAAGACATCTAAAGTAGAAATATTTTTTCCTAATCCTACACAGGAGCAATTAATTGCTTTGATTTCGGTCCGTAAGTCTGCATCAGATTCTGACATTAAAATAAAGGAAGATGGAATCAGAGTTGAAGAACCTGGAATTTCAGGAATGGGAGAGAGAGACAGGAAATGGAGAAAGACAATTACAATATGAAAAGTAGGGATGAGAGAGAGACAGGAAAGGGAGAAAGAAAGATAATTACAATATGACAAAGAGGGGGAAGAATGGGAATATCAATGTAGAATGAACGAAATAGAGCTGGCAAGTGAAAAACACCTTCATACTCCAAATCCAAATTTAAGTTTTGATTTAGCAAGGAATATTAGATTAGTGCCCCTTTTCAGAGCAAAAGAAGTATACAAATACTTCATTCGTTTTGAAAAAGCTGCAGAAAATGTAATGTGGCCAATGGAGCATTGTACTCAGTTATTGCAATGAGTACTCACTGGTAAGTCTAGTGAGATGTACACTTCACTGTCTGTTCACCAACGTAATGACTATGATGTGGTTAAAGATTGCATTCTAAAGGGTTAGGATTTAGTCCCTAAAAGCTTATCGGTAAAAATTCAGAAATTACAGAAAAGATGCTGGACGAACTCATGTCGAATTTGCAAGTGAAAAAGAGCAGTTGTTTGATAGATGGTGCTTAACCAAGAAAGTCGAACAAGATTATCAAAATCTCAAGCAAATGATATTAAATGAAGAGTTCAAAAACTGTGTCCATAGTGACGTTAAGTCTTATCTCGATGAACACATGATTGAAACCTTGAAGAATGCTGCTCGAGCTGCTGACGACACATACAGTTAATTTTGTTAACTAGACTTCTACTCAACAGTCCTCTGGCAGAAAGTATTTCAGCCTAATACCAGCCCATTTAAAACTCAAACTAGCACAACTTTTAAAAATCAAACTTCAGAGAATCTTGATTCTAGATCCTTGTCTTTTCAGACGTGAACCTATTGCAAGAAGAAAGGACACGTTATTTCTGATTGCTACAAATTGAAAAATAGGCATCAGAACCACGACAGACCAGTTCCAAATGCACTTATTTCCAAAAGGTCAAGGTCACGGTCATGTATCGAAAGCAATACATATGTTGGGTCTAATAAATCCCAGTCAGATTTTATTATGGAGAATTATGAACCATTCATATCACTCTTGGGTGATTCATCCAATCCCACCCTTATTCAAATTTTAAAAGAGGACACACGAGCTTCTCAGAGTCTTTTATTGTCAGGTACTTTGTCTCTCTCTCTGAGAAATCTTCTGCTAATGAAAGTGTTCTTATTCAGGGAGTAGAGTGCGGCTTTGTTAATGTTCCTCTCCATTGTGTAATTTTGCCATCAGACTTATTATCAGGACCTGTGACAGTCGGAACAGTCTCGGTTGTACCCGTTGAGGGCAATCATTTATTACTAGGCAACGACTTAGCTGGAGACAGGGTTGTGGTTAATCCACTTTTAACTGACAAGCCTGACTTGGATCAGAATGTTGATCCAATTGAAAAAGTTTTCCCTGACATATTTCAAGCTTGTGCAGTTACCAGAGCTATGGCAAAGAAAGCTCTTGAGAATGATGTTGATGAAGAGAGTATTCCGTTAGCTGACATTTAGGTAGGTCAGGCGTTTGATGAGGTCAATTTTACTCCTTGTTTGGATCAATCAGAAGGTATTGATCATAGTGATCATCTTTTAACAACTCATCCTCTTTATTCTAATCAGGGTGATAAACGACAGTCACTTGTCGTCGAACAGGGAAAAGATCCTGAGATCTTATGTTTGTTTCAAAGGGCCATAAGCGAGACTGAAGCCACTGAAGTTCTTGTCTGTTATTTCATTAAAAATGGAATTCTTTTGAGAAAATGGAGACCTCCCGAAGTACCTGCTGGTGATGAGTGGTCGGGAAACTATTAAATAGTAGTTCCAAACTTTACAGACAGGAAATACCTAATCTGGCCCATGAAACTTGTTTGGCGGGTCATTTGGGGATAATACAACTTATCACAAGATATTGACTCACTTATATTGGCCAAAAATTAAAAGTGATGTTGCCAAATACTGTAGATCTTGTCATACTTGTCAAATTGTATGAAAACTCAATCAGCAGATACCTAAGGCACATCTTCAACCTATTCCTGCCTTGGACGAACCATTTAGTAGAATTATGGTAGATTGTGTAGGTCCCTTTCCAAAGACCAGTTCAGGTAACCAATACCTGTTGATCATTACTTGTGCATCAACAAGGTTTCTAGAGGAAATTCCGTTGAGGAATGTAAAATCTAAAACAATAGTAAAAGCTTTGATAAAGTTTTTTACTCAGTATGGCCTTCCCAAATATGTTCAGTCTGATCAAGGTTCAAACTTCATGTCTGGAATTTTCCAACAAGTTATGTATGAATTGGGCATTCAGCAATTAAAATTTTCTGCCTATCACCCTGAGAGCCAAAGGGCATTAGACCGATTCTATTAGACTTCGAAAAATATGGTTCGATCATATTGGTTTGATACTAAAAAAGATTGGGATGAAGGCATTCATTTACTATTGTTTTCTGTTAGAGAATCAGTTCAAGAATCTTTATGCTTCAGTCCCCTTGAACTGGTTTTTAGACACACTGTGCGTGGACCATTGTAGTTATCAAAAGAGAAACTTCTTTCTAATGAAGATACTGAGATCAATGTTCTTGATTATGTTTCCGATTTTAGATACAAGTTGTCAAAGGCTTGTGTGGTCGCAAGAGCAAATCTGCACTCTGTTCAATCTAAAATGAAATGAAGATATGATAAAATATTGAAGTAAAGGAGTTTTCAGCCTGGTGACAGAGTCCTGGCTCTCTTATCAATGCCAAAAAATCCTCTTCAGGCCAAATATTATGGTCCATACACAGTTGATAGGAAAATCAATGACTTTAATTACATCATAATTACTCCTCTGATGCGCAAACAAAAAAAAACTCTGCCATATAAACATTTTAAAAGAGAATATTGAAAGAGATAGCCATGTTAAACTTGTAATTACTTTAGTTTTACCTGTCCCACTCAGTGAAGGAATAGCATCATATTCTACTGATATTGAGATGACGAATCTTTGTTATTCAGAAATTATGAAAGATCTAGACCAGAAACTTTCACATTTGCATGTGCAAGAAAGAAATGAATTGAACTAGTTATTATTTGAATATTAGCACTTATTTCCAGATGTTCCTACAAGGACAAAACAATATTTGATGTCGTTGAAATTGTAAATTCCAAACCTGTCAAACAACATCCATACATGATGAATGCACTCAAACAGGAATAGTTAAAAAGGAAATTCAATATTTGCTGGAGAATGATTTTCTCGAGCCCAGTAAAAGTGATTGGAGGTCACCATGCATACTTTTTCCAAAACCAGATATAACTTACCGTATGTGCACTGATTATAGGAGGGTGAACAGTGTAACAAAAACAGATTCATTCCCATTAATAAGAATTGACGATTGTATTGATGAAATCGGGAATGCCAAGTATGTCACCAAATTTGAACTTCTGAAACGATTTTGGCACATTTCACTAACGGAAAGAGCAAAGGAAATCTCGGCATTTGTGCCTCCAGATGAACTTTACCGATATAAAGTAATGCCATTCGGGATGAAAGGGTCACCAAGTAGATTTCAACGTCTCATGAATGTGATCATCTCTGGTCTAGAAAATTGTGATACATATATAGATGACGTTATCATCTACAACGACACCTGGATAGAAAATATATGAATAATTCGAAAATGCTTTGACAGACTCACTGATGCATGTTTGAAAGTTAATTTATCTAAAAGTGAGTTCTGCCGTGCTAGAGTGACTTTTTGTTGGACATATTGTGGGACATGGACAAGTTAAACCAATAGATGTTAACGCTTAGGCTATTTATAAATTCTCTGTGCCTGAAAATAGAAAACAACTGATGCGGTTTTTAGGTATGGCCGGATACTATTGGACATTTTGTTCCAATTTTTCTATAATTGCAGAACCCCTGACAATTTATCAAAGAAGAAGAACAAGTTCTTTTGGACTGAAAAATGTAAGGATGCTTTTGACAAGTTAAAAGCCATAGTTGAAACAACACCAGTTTTTGCAACTCTAAATTGCAGTCAGTCTTTTAGATTATCTGTCGATGCAAGTAATGTTGGTGTTGGAGCAGTTTTAATTCAAGAAGACAAAATTGGTATTGAACATCCAGTGTGCTATTTTTCAAGGAAATTAAATAAGCACCAGAGAAATTATTCAACTATCGAGAAGGAATGTTTGGCATTGATTTTTTCTTTACAACATTTTGAAGTTTATCTTAGTTCAGCTTCTTCTTCGACTACAGTTTTTGGTGACCACAACCCCCTTACTTTCATCGACAAGATGAAAAATAAATATCAAAGATTACTAAAGTGGAGTTTGTTATTGCAGGTATATAATCTTGACATCAGACACATCAAGGGAAAAGAGAATATAATATCAGACGCTTTTTCCCGTGTATAACAATATATTATATCATATACACTATGATTTATACGAGTTTTTAAATCATCAGGTGTAAACTGGTTTGTGGTAAAAAGAATGTTTTATCATATAATCCTATCTTATTATTTTATGTGGTAGATGTTACGTATAACTGATTGAAGTCATTTATTTTTAAATTTGTTGATTTGTTACATTCAAATTTGGCATTTTAAGTTTACTATTCGTTCATTGGGGGCATGACATATATATATATATATATATATATATATATATATATATATATATATATATATATATATATATATATATATATATATATATATATATATAGATATTCGAACAATCTGACTCAAAATTGTGTTTTTGTCTTTCCTTAATTAAAATGCTTGAAAAGTATGTTCATATACTTAATGTTAATTTGATTCTGCAAGACTAATAAACCAGTTCCTTTATGTTTTGTTTTTGATAACCAAATACTCCAAATTCGATGCCATAGCGAAACAATATATAACAAATATTACATGACATTTGAAGATATCATTTTGCAAAGATTATGTGATTGATTATTTTGATTTTGTTCTTCTGAATCCTGCAACAAAAGAATATGAAGATTGAGAAAATTCGATAACTAATACTGTGATATATAGATTGCATTGCACAGCGGAACAATTACAGGTGTTCAGTTTGAACAAAAATCAATGATGCAAATAACAGATCGGTGATCGTAAAGAAACAATGGGTAGTTTTCGTTTGTAGCGAAGGTTTACTTTGGGAATTATTGCTTCTTCTCTGCAGAGCAAATCCTGAAACTGATTTCAATATTTGAGTATTGACTGGAGCATTTCATTTATATACTAGCGACAATTATCCCTCTAATATTTATATATTCTCCCAGTCTGTCACAGTAGATATTGCTATTGAAAACGTTCCTTAGATTAATACATCATCTACGTATTGACTCTTCTTTGTTATCTACACATTTAGATATATGTACCTGAGCTATTATGATCTTTTTTATTTTTAAGGTATGACATATTAGGACCGATATCTTCAACACCAGGGCAGTCGAGTGGAAGCGTGAAGGAAAAAGAACCTGTTTCAAGGTAACTGTCAACTGGATTGATTCATAAAGGTGCATACGAATGTAAAGATGTATTCTGTAGTTGATCTGTATGGATGAATAAACGATTCAAAACAATTTCCTCAGACCAGTGAAAAACGAAAATAAACATAAATGCATGCACTCAGACATTTAGCGATATATTCATGCACGTGTGCATGCAAACGCACATACACACATTAAAAGATACACGCAAAACATCAATTAAAGTAGATAATTAATCAGAAAATCATTACAATACATTAGATGCTGATAATTATGAGTGCACAGTGTCATACAAAAATGTACACACACACATACACACATACACACATACATACATGCATGCATGCATACATACATACATACATACATACATACATACATACATACATACATACATACATACATACATACATACATTAAGTAGGATACTTTACAATTAAAGCTTTGCTTTTCGCTTAGATAAATAATTTTCGACAATTTGAACATGTTCCCTTCCGCATCATTACTGTGCAGCTACGAATGACATTCACAATCAGAATCCTACCTCATGTTAACTAATTTTCATTAATTAAGCTTCAATATATATTGCGACATATCAAGTTAATTTACTTTTGATATACAACACAATAAAAGTGTCTAAAACACAATAAAAGTGTCTTTAATGATGTGTATCGCTAGTAGGAACCGCTTAGTAAGAAGTGTTATTTTCCTTAACCAAGCTTCAATGGCTATAGCAAAAACAAAGATTTTGTGAACATTCGCAGATTGAACACTGTACATGCTTCCTTGATTAATAGTGTTACGTGCTTAGGCCATAGTAAAAGTGAAAATAACAAGCTTGTAAAACTTAATAAACAATTTATTGAGTACAAATATTTTTGTCAAAAAAGAAAAATAAACTTACGGTTTTAAGACTCAATTCCAAAATTAATCCAAAAATAATTCAAAATATTATTCACTAGAGAAATTGCAAAAGTCCTGGTAATAAAAATGTCCAAATAATTCTAAGTTCGAATTCCAGCGAAGTATTCAATATGGAAGACGATGTCTCTTGATGAACTCAGTTCTTGTTAATGAAAATCTATTACCATATATTCTTTTCCAGATAACTAATAAAATAATTCCTCTTGATCCTACGAATTGACACAATTTCCAGTACACAGTAATTAAAAATAACTAAAAAAGCCCCACACACAACTTACTATTCTAACAGTCCAAACTTCTACTGAATAGCTTTCTCCAAAACATAATTTATATAGCTGTTTTTACGTAAACAGGAAAGGGTCACGTGATTTTCTAGAAACTATCAAAACAATTTTACGTTCAAAATCACGTACCCATCGTATGACCCAACTAAAATAGAAAGATAGAAAGATGTTTATATAAAACTCCACAATGTCCTTGGAACCAAACAATCACTTTAAAAGCTTGTTTACAACACTGAAGCCAGGTCAGAAATGAGGTCAACACCTGGTGTTTACTTTGTAAAAGTACATGTCACCCACCCTTCAATGAACGAATCTTAAAAGTTAAAATGACAAATTTAAATCTAACAAACAAACAATAAAACTAAATAGAACTGACTTATATCACATATACGTAACATTAGTTTTAAAGTGATTAGGTATGGGTCAGAAAAACATGTTAGGATCTGCAATCTGGTAAAATGCATTGTCATCATGGCATTTCTGATTCGTTTTAATTAATGATGTTAATTGGTGTAGTGGCGTTAATTGTTCTTTTACTTACATTTTGATGTAGGATTGTATTATATTGTAGGAAAGAAAGTTCGGGACAATAATTTTGGTACACCTAATGAATGCATGATGAACTAGGTAAACATTGATTTGTACGAAATCTCACTAAGCGAAGTTGAGGCATTGTTCACAGAATAAATGCAAAAATCAGTGTAAGAGTTACTGGCTTAAAAGTCAGTTGATTCTGGTGATGACGCATGCTATACATATATATATATATATATATATATATATATATATATATATATATATATATATATATATACATTAGACTGACATGTTATAGCATTGATTATATTCTTTTTTATGCTGGGAAACAAAATATCACTCAGTGACAAATGTTTCATTAAATATTTTCATTGGTTATATCGTCATTAATTATACATTTAAGATTCACCACAGCTCGATTTTAAGATGATAGTTACCTTTTGTTTTACAGGGGTGCAGAGGAACAATATAGAAATAAAAGAGCTTTGGAGAATGAAAATGTCGAGAGGGACGAAGAAAAGGCAGAGTGGGAGAAAGAAAAGACTAATCTCCAGAGAAGGTATGAGATGTTTGACTTCTTGTTTGAAATCGAATGGCTTGAACATTTGGGAACAATGTCCTAGAAGCCAATAATAAATTTAGGACTTTAAAAAAAAAACAATCCTTTAACGCTGATTATTTGTTGACATTGTGTCCGATGCAATTTTCGTTTACATTTTTATGTTAAATGTTCGTCTTCGCAACCTACGAATGTGACATCATTTTATTGCCCGATTGTTTTAGTCGAACACACACCAATCACAAAGGATGTTTAACCCATGGAATCTGATTCTCAAAAACTTAAAACTCAATAACCCATTTGTCAGAGATTTCAATAAGAAAGAGGAAGAAGATTCAATGTGCTTTCTGTAAAATGAACATGTCTAAATTATACCGATTATAAGGATGTATACACTTATAGCATATAGTTTATCTTCACAACTTAATGCACTATTTTTTGAAATCTAAGGCAAATTACAAACTTTAACATATGTCACTGTAATTAATAACGTATCTTTCGTGTCAATGGTATTTATCTCTGAGTTTGGCAGACACACACAATTAATAATAATAATAATAATAATAATAATAATAATAATAATAATAAAATAAACCAATAATACAATTAATAATGCTAAGTTTTTTTTTTTATAATGATATGACAACAATAAGCACATGCAAAACAAACACCTTTCAATTAGAAAACAAATAAATGCTGACATAATTTAAGGTAGGAAACATTATTAGGTCCTTATGTTTGTTTATGCAGTCGAGTAAAGTGAGTTTTAAGAGCACCATTCTTAAAGGATCACTGACGTTGTGCTCCAAAACGTAAAACCAAGACAAATGAAACGTTTTTGGCAAGCAAAAATGAACGAACTTCAGGAGAAAAAAGGTATGATATGTAAAATACAGTTTCTTAAATGGATAATAGTGCTTTTGGACCACACCATGAAGTACAAATATAATGAATGAATATAGAACTGTAAAAAAACAATCTTTTAGAAACGAGAGGTTAAGTCTTATAACAGAATATTACCATTACAGAATATTACCTTTAAGTCTTATTACAGAATGTAGTATGGTTATCGGTAACTGCAAATCACATGTAATGTGTCTTATAGTTCAAATGTATGATATAAGGATAATGATATAACGATTTAATGCATTCGCAAGGAAATGCGTTATAATCCTAACTGCGGATGCAGTACTAAAAGTTTTTGTTTCCATGCAACCAATAAAAACATATTTCACTTGAAGGATAATATAATTTTAGATATTGCAATTGAACATACACACAATTTAGTTTGTCCAGTCTAAGTTTAGTTTTCAATATTTTCTATATCTTCCCTGCCAACTGAGTTTTGCTTTAACTATTTGCATACAAATTTCATCTAATTTATTATTATTTTAAACATTACCCGGTTAAACACTGATGATAATAACAACGTTAATTTCCTTACCTCTAGAATTGCAAACTAGTTTATTTCAAGCACTACATTCAGGTTTAAAGGGTAACACCATGATATAAAGTAATTTGTAAGCATAACTATAGGTGTAGTGATTAAAGTTATTGTGATGGGTTTCATTAACACATCTGTCATTTATTTCAGACTATATATATATATATATATATATATATATATATATATATATATATATATATATATATATATATATATATATATATATATATATATATATATATATATCTGAGTGTGTGTTTGCCTGTGTGCATAATCTGAAATGAAGTGATACTAACAGTATGTCCTGTACAACAGTTATTAGCTTTGTCCATCACGGTATGATATCACATTCAGTCTCTCTCTCTCTCTCTCTCTCTCTCTCTCTCTCTCTCTCTCTCTCTCTCTCTCTCTCTCTCTCTCTCTCTCTCTCTCTCTCTCTCACAAATACGCACACACACTGTATATATATATATATATATATATATATGTATATATATATATATATATATGTATATATATATATATATGTATATATATATATATGTATATATATATATATATATATATATATATATATATATATATATATATATATATAGTCTGATGCATGACGCCTGATGTCTGTGACATAATACCCCAGTGCTAGACATCACTACAAAATGCCTCAGTGCAGACAACGTAGCGATGTGACTGGAAAGGTTTTGAAGCTACATGTCCAAATCACACAAACACACACACACGAATGTCTGTTTGTGCGAGTGTATGTCCGCTCGTTAAGTAACTAATGGAGTCTGAATATTTGGGGTTAATGGCGTAAATATAGGTAACGAGCTTGTTCTAATTAAGTGCATGCAAACATGAATACAAATATGCAGTAATATGAACTATATACTTTATTTGATATCCATGAGTCTCTCTCTCTCTCTCTCTCTCTCTCTCTCTCTCTGACAGAGGTCATTAGATATATAACCTACAAAATATATATGTTTTATATATATATATATATATATATATATATATATATATATATATATATATATATATATATATATATATATATATATATTAATGCATGACACCCAAGACAACCAAACAACTTTCTTACATCCAACAGCAGAACAACTTGATAACTGCCTGCGTTCTTTGCTTCAGAAACATACGCCAGCCGCCATATGCTGAGTATCAATAAAAAAAGTGTTCTCCATCGGATAGCAGTGTGAAGGACCAGCTACTCACTGCTAAAAGACATCGCCGAAAAGCAGAGAGGCTTTGGCTTTCCACCAGATTCACTATTCATAAATAAATATACGTAGCCGCTAAGAAGAACGTAACAAACATAGTCCATTTAGCCAAATCATCCATTTACAGTACTAAGACCACATAGAGTTCCAGCTGGAAAGAGCTCATCGAGATAAGTAACAAACTAATATCAAGGAACAAATGTACACCACTTCCATCAACCTTCAATCCACTAGACCTACCAGACCTATTTGCTAATTTCTTTGATGACAAAGTACAAACCATAAGAGATTCGCTTGACAGCACAATTTTAATTGATTCGTCACCATACAATTATGATGCAGAACGTCAGAGACAACCGTTAGGAGCATTTAAACCTATTTCTAGTGATTCAGTATGGACAATCGTGATGGAAAATGCACCAAAGTCTTGTGAACTTGATCCAATTCCGTCATCACTGCTGCTTTAGTGCTTAGACCCAATATTGCCTTCACTAACTGGTGTTATTAATATATCTCTCTCATCAGGGGAATTCCCATCATTATTTAAAACTGCCATTGTAAAGCCACTGCTGAAGAAACCAACACTGGACCATAACGATTTAAAGAACTACCGCCCAGTTTCTAATCTCCCATTCATAAAAGAAATCTGAGAAAGTTTGTTCTAACTCAACTTGTATCTTATTTGAATTGAAACAGTCTTTTAGCAATGTACAATCTGCATATCGCCCTTGCCACAGTACGGAACCTACTCTTCTGAAATTATTTAGTGACATTCTCTCTGCCTTGGATAGTGGAAAGATTACAGTCGTCACTCTCCTGGATGTATCTGCAGCATTTGACACAATGTACAATGATATATTACTTCGCCGTCTCCAGCGTGTATTTGGCATTCAGAATATAGCCTTACAGTATTTCAAGTCCTTCTTAGTTAAAAGGACACAAATTGTATCTGCCCATTTGACGTATGTTGGTGTTTCACAGGGATCTGTTCTTCGACCTGTTCTCTTCATTCTGTATACTCAGCCACTCTCAAGTGTCATAGATCATCATCCACTGTCGCACGAACTGTATGTTGGTGACACCTACACCCACCAGCCACCCAACTTAAGTTGATCCATGGAGTAGAGAAGCACGTTTCTGATGTGAAATCACGGATGACATGTAACAAGCTGTAGATTAATGATGATAAAACTGAGGCTATTCTGATCACAACACAAAGACTTTCTCATTCACATATTTTACCTGAGACAATAAATATCAGCAACACCAACATTAAATTCTCACAGTCAGGACGGAACCTAGGCGTTTCTCTAGACAGTACTCTTACATTGTACCAACCTGTCATGAACATATGCAAGGCTGCATATCTTGAATTGAGATGCATCAGTTCCATTCGTAAATATCTTTCAGTTGATGCCACTAAAACACTTGTTTTTTCATTAGTACTTTCACGACTGGACTATTGTAACTCAATTATGTCTGGTTCATCACAATATTTACTCCAGAAACTTCAAAACGTTCAAAACACAGCTGCACGGATCATCTTTAGAGTACCTCTATCAGAGCACACCTCACCACTGCTCTGTACCCTACATTGGGTATCGATTCGATACAGAATCAAACAAAATTTTTTTTCTGTTCTGTGTTTCAATGACAGACTCCAGTCCACCATACCTATCCAGCCTCACCCATGTGTATATACCAGCTATATCCTTACGCTCTTCTTCTGATAATCGTATACTCATTGTTCCCAAGGTGCCATCAAAAGTCATATGGACAACTTTCGTTTGCACACCAGGGCCCGGCATCGTGGAATGAATTGTCCATTGAAATTAGACACAAAGACACAGTGGTTCCTTTTAAGAATGCTCTTATGACTCACCTGTTTCGACTGCAGGGACAAACTTAGCGACCTAATGATGTTTTGTATCTTATTTGTTTTCAGCATGTTTTTATGTTTTCCAATTTCATTGATTTGTCATTTGTTGTTCTGTAGTGTAGTCATATCATTATTGATGGTGTAAAGCGCTAAGAGCTTCGAAAAATTATTGTTATTAATATTATTATTACATAGTCTACGAAATATTTGGCAAGCTTGGTGCGGCGGTGATATGGATTACAATTCCTTTAGAAATTTCCTTAGTCACGCTCAGTCAATTCCACATGGATTAGTAACAATCAATTTGCACGACCCGAGATCAAAATATCGTATCGGACTTTATCAAATATTCGGTTGAATCAATTTGTCTCCGCAGCTCCATCTGCGCTTGGTCTGTAGCGTAAAATCCTAAATTATTTCAAACGAAACTATTTCTCTTTGTTTGTCTGCGAAATAGTTTCGGTTTAAAATAGTTTCGGTTTGTCTGAAATAGTTTCGGTCTGTTCGCCCCCTCTGCTGCTCCGGATATACAATTCAGTTTGAATTATACAACGATTATCCATACTAGATTGTATCCTTTTTATACAAGTTATATAATCTGCCCAGGGCGGTGTGGTTGCGGAATAGACCAATTGGATCATCTAGCAGCCGAAGTTAAATTATCTAAGACTTTTGTTCCAGTTGTTGATGAATAGTCGCGACAATGTGGTATTTCTAGCTCTCGTATGATCTGTCATGATCGAAGCAGAACCATAGCTGTGAGATGAAATTACCAAAGAAAATCTAGATGTTATTTTTATGTTTTTGCTGCGTCAACCAATGATGGTCCAGGTGTGACAGGAATCAAAGCAACATCAATCATTGTAGCTTCACCAATCGGTATTGTTGTTTGAGCTGTATTGTTGGGGTAACGCGTGTCTCTAGTGGAGTTAGCAAATTAATTTCGATACGACTGCATTCAAGAGTGCGCAACAATTCATACTTACTGGCAGCCATACAGAGACGTCTCAATACATTCAGTAATCTTTCCCCGGTGGCGATCGAAGATAAACTAATCTTTGCTAATGAGATTTAGATTGTGCTGGCAGAAACGGAAGATTAGAGACAATTACAAGCACAAAAGATAAACTGTGAAGATTTACAATATCAATAAAGGCTATCAGTCGAGAAAACATTGCTGAACCTGTCTTGTTTATCGATCGGTACCATATAGAACCTGATTTATGACAAAGCAATATCGATTACCACTACCTGTAAGATATTTAATAAATTGTTGTTTTTGTTTATATGGTCTATTTGGCCACTTGAGTTCGTTCTAGACTCTACTCTTCCTTGACTGTGTCACATGCATGGAAAATAAAAGTGCTAAACATGTTTTGGTCTCATAAGTGTTAAGAAGGTTTTGTGAGAGTAGAGACTATGGCTAATGTCAAGGACCCAAAGGGGCCAACACACCCAACCAGACACTTTCTTACAACATCTTTTCTGCTTAATGTTAAATTAACTTTTAAGCTTTGACAACCCAAAGAAAATAAGTAAATCAAAAATATTACTTATTGTATAATTTATTCGAATTAGAATTTTAAATGAAGTCATTCACTGTCAAGATAATATTCATGAAAAAAGTATAGGCTATCTTGTATGAAGTAAAGGTATTCGTATTCGCTTCATCACCAGACTGAATTAGGTAATAGATAGGCTATTATTCCTATAACGCGTGTAGCGAGTAACTCATCGAAGACGAATGTCACTGTTTATGGTTAATTTTATTCCTAATTGATATTCAAAATTGCGTATCATAGCCGAGACATACCAGGTTTGTTTATTTGCAATGGTCAGTCTAACGAGATATTGATTAATCAAATCATCCATTAGATTGCATTCGTACCTTCAGGAAAAGATTCATGAGCTGTTTATAAAACGTTAACTGTCGTTTGAATAAAACTAAATATATGTTAAGTGTTAGATTAAAGTTGTTAACATTAATTTGTACCAGAACTCATGTTTTCAATAAATAACATTTCCTGGCCTTACAAACCTATTTATTAGCATTACATTTGTTCTCTAAGCGTTTCTATCTCGACGTGTTTGCATTTTCGTGCAAAATGCAATTATTATTATTAAACGTGTTATAGCATCAGTTTGCTTCACGTCTTTAAGAATATTCACATCTATTATTTTGTAGAGAAACGAGACAGCTACAAGTGGAGAACAAGTACTTGAAACTAATCTTGGAAGACCTTCATAAAAGTATAATTGTCGGAGAAACAAAGCTACAAATGGAATTGAAACCACCGGAAGACATAGAGAATGACAAGTTACTTATAGAATTGACATATAATACTAGGAACGTTCATTTAAAGTTTAACGAATTGGAAACGTAAGTTTATTAATTTCCCTATTTATTGAAAGTTACTGTGTTGTTTACCCTTACCATCTTTTTGTTTTTTACGAGATCGTTTATGGTTTACCTTGTATAAAATTGTAAAACGTTTTATTGAATATCAAGCCCAAGCTTGCAGGTGTCATTACGACTTACATCGTTCAACACTATGAAGTTTATTTTTCTCTTCATCTGAAATGAGAAAGTTACATTTATGAATAATACCTTTTATATTGCATTGATTCAGGTGTGCTGTAATTGGTTTTAGCTTTGTTACTTTTTAAGCTTGCCCTGATTATTAAACATTAATATTATATCACAATTTTTACTTAGTTACATATATCATAGTCCCATTTAAATGCGACAAAAACATATTTAACTGCAAATACGACTGATCCATTTTTGCAAAGAACAGCGGTTCAAAACAAAGAAAAGCTAACAGAAATAAGATATTACCTGTATATTTCAGAGAACTGGATTATTTACACAGAACAATATCTCAGCTTACTTCGATGATTGCTGGGGACGAAAGAAGCAAGGACCCGATTCAAGAAAAGACCAACAAATTTACATCTTCTGGACGCCAACCAATACGTAACCCAACCAACAAATTTGAGCAAAGAGAGCAGTTTTCAAACATTGATAAAGATATTGAACTTCTCACATCAACATGGAGGTACCTGAAGGGAAAACAAATCTATGCTTAATTTGATGAATTTTGTCTTTGCTGCTCCCCTCGAATACATTTCCCGATCACCTAAACGTTAGGGTTATAACCTTTACTAACCGAATATATCGCACTAAAGAAAAAGTCAGGGTCTCTCTGCAGGTGCTATACATTATGGTGTGCATTTGTGGCGTAAATTAATGTAAATGTTTTTCATTCATGCAGATATAATGATCCTGGACGGCTTGGCTTTATATGGCTGCATTTCACTAAAACGTGTTGACGTTCGTGTACGCGTACACTATTTTTTTAGCACTCTTGGTAAACAGGGTGTCTATGACGTTTTATGCATTTCTGTTTTTATCTATTTCTAACTTATTGTTTCAGGATCAAAACTGCTGAACAAGTATGTTACATACAAGAATATAAGAAGATAGAAAACGAAAATGACTTATGTCTCGCATACCCAAAGTTTGCATATCGGCTTTGTTAGTCATGTGATCCAATTTGTAATAAAATATACGGTCGACTGTTCTGCCAAAAACTGCAAAGATCCGATAGTGGCGTGTGAATCAAACGAACCAGTGTACTCATGTCTTGAATATGCAAAATCAAAAGATCTAGAGTAGTTATTTATTGACCTGCCCTATCAAGGACGGTGTTAAAAATCTAGAGAATTGAACACTTTGTCCAGGGGCACCCCGATCTAGCTTATCCAAATCTTTCTTAAAGGCATGCACCTGATGAAATTATATGTTATTATACACTGAAACGTAACAAAGAGTGAGGTCTGAAGGACCCATGATTCAATATAAATCTTTTTGAGACGAGAGTTTTCATATTTGGAGCGACTTTTTCAAGACCTGATTGAATTCCTGATGTCATATATGTTGACGGTCGTAATTCACCTCCTCTAAACATTGCGGTACCAAAACATCCGAATTCTACATTCTGGTATCTGTATTCTGTCTCTGGTGCGTACAAAGCACAATCAACATCCAGTTTGAACAAATTTATTCCATACTCAGCGTCATGGCCAATTATCTGTAACGGTTGGATAAGATTCTACATACAGTGTGGTCCCTCCATATGTCAGTGTTTAATCAGTTTTGACAGCTATGGTGTCGTCCGATGATGTATTGATTTACAATTTAGTGGAATCAGAAACCGTTTACCTTCGTTTCTCAAGCACCAAAGATCGAGGCTTGTTCCGTAGACTCTTAGTTGAGTGGGTTCTTGGTCGTTTGCGTACCGTCAAATATGATAGTTCCAAGATTATACAGAACTGAGGGGACAGGTAGGCAAAACAATACTGATCGCCTCAATTTTAATGAGGCAAATTCTGGATCAGCTATAGTATGATCATGGCTAAGCTGATATTTCTCAAGCAGAATTGGACACATGTTTTCCATCATTGCTGACGAGTATTTCTTAGTTCGTAAAGTTGCTTTATTTACTAACTCTACAATTCAGAGCCAATTACGAGAACGTCGGAATCTTAGTCTAGAACAACTTTAAGAAATCAAGTTCTCATACGACTGATACAAAATCCATACCGTTTTCTATATGCACCTAATTTACGAACTGCACGTTATTTCTGAATGCTAAACATTGTAAACTAATTAAGAGAATCAAGACAGACCTAACCATAGGCTCTTTTTTCGATGAGGTCAAATCAGGATCATGTTTTGAAAGCATTACATTTGTTGAGTAAAATATCCTCCAGTCTGATTTTATTATCGGGAACTATTAACTATCCATGACGAAGGGTTTGATATCACTAATCTATGATTCTGCAAATCATATAACTATTATAATTGTAAGGAACACATGAGCTTTTCAGAGTATTTTAGTATCAGCCGCTTTGCCTTTGTCTAATAACTCTTCTTCTAACGAATGTGTTCTTATCCAGAGAGTAGAGTGCGGCTTTGTTAATGTTATTCTCCATCGTGTAAGTGTGTGCTCAGACTTTGTTTCAGCACCGGTGACAGTTGCAATAATGAATGTCACAGTCTTATTCAATCTTTCAATCACGAAAATTATTGCACAAGGTCGAAGTGCGTTCACTTCAATGATTTGCGAGGGAAATTGTCACGCTTTGAGGATAAATTAAGAAGCATTGCCCTTTTGAGTGCCCTAGTCACAAATGTGCCTGATTTTTGTTCACTCTTCAAGGAGAAAAAGTTAGCTCCGATTACTATTAAAGGCACGTTCCAGTATCATGGTCGGAGGATATTGGTCAAACCAAAGATCGTCTTCACTTTATTGTCCAAATTGCCATAATCCCTCAAATATTTTCGTGTGTCGATTCTTTACTAGGTTTTGATTTTACTGAATTAACAAAATCGATTCTTTAACAAGTACGTTGCTGCAGCTCCTTTCATACAATACCTGCTTCTTGATTACATTTGCCTCGGCATGCATCTGAAGAATTACTGAATTACACGCCAGCTCTGTTAAACTCGGCTACCTTCAGTTTCGATCAGATGTATCGTCGGTCTGTGTGACGTTACCAAATGTTGGTGGAACTAGTTGTCGTCGGTGGACAATCAAAAGTCATTATACGACCGCTCGTCATTCCTAACATGACACAAGTGGTTTTACAACAGGACTCCGGACGTATGCAAACACGTTATCTGAAGCGGACTGAGCAAGTTTATCACAGTCGACATTGTATCTCCGGCAACCCTTGGAAAAGAAGACAGCACCGCTAAAACCTTCTCATGGTTTAAGTGGTTACTGTTACTTTGCATGGCATACTCTGACATATCATTAGGACAGGTCGCCACATAATGAATTTTACGCACGAAATAAACGTAATCTTTGCCAAACGTGCCTGAATTGTAAAATATCCACAGCGACGAACCCTGAATCTGGCGGACTCAGTCGCACAAGCTGCTATCATACCCAACTGACACCAATACAACATCCAGACGAGCACCTTGTACAACGTTCGGTGCATTCGCTTGGAAATGTAATGCGTTCAAGAAGATCTTGTTTTTTTCTACTTTCCAGCCGTACACCAAGTTGCTTTCGGTTGGGTGGCTTGCAACCAGACAATGGTGTTAAACTTAATGTGGGGATCAAATATTCTCCCCTCTAAGGTTACATGGTTATAGGCTGGATGTTCAATGTTATATCAGCCTATTACCTCAACTCTTGAAGGTATTGTGATCGGAGAACGTATTGGATGGCAAAAGTCATTTTTTTTTGTAAATTATTTGTGTCTTATGAAACGTACCTGATCGCAAGATATTAATAACCACTCACTCTCCCATCATGTATGCAGGATCCCTCTACAACATGTTCTGGTCAGTCTAAAGTATTTTGTAAAGAGTTAATGATGCACCAATATTGAGAAGATATTGTTGAAAAGGAACATTGTTGGAAAAACACAAATAATTTACCAGCGAAGAAGGTTAAAATAAATAGTTTGTCCTTTACAAGTCAGTCCAAACACTAAAATCAAACAACAATGTAACTGAATTAGGAGGATTTATTGCACGAATGCAAGAACCTCAAAGACAATAAATCAAAACGACTTAAAATCCTTATTTACGCCGGCTTTTCACGGCCGAGCTTCTTTGCAGTTTTCTCTCTTTTTATATGTTCATAATACGTAAGAAATAACATTCTTTGGAAATAAATTTACATACAAATGTGCTTATTAGATTTTGGCAAAATATAATTTTAGTTGCAATCTCTCTCTTTATATCTCTCTCTCTCTCTCTCTCTCTCTCTCTCTCTTTCTCTCGCTCTCTCTCTCTCTCTCTATATATATATATATATATATATATAATATATATATACATATATATATATATATATACTTAAACATCGCATATGTATTAGTTATATAATTTTCATATTATTTCAGCTGATGTCCAAGTAATATTATATTCATTTATTTTCTTTTTTAAAGAGTTGTCATTCTCAAAAGAGGAAATGGCGAGCGAGATAATAGAAAATCAACTTAAGTATTATTTTATATTGATACTTTAAAGTTCAAACTATATTCATGCTTTGTTTCATACAGTATATCTAAGCCGTATCCGTGCAAAAAACAAATTTTGAAACATATATGAACATTTCATATTAAATTAAAACTTAAAGGTTTTTGAACATACATACATGTGTACATATGAATATCTGTATTGAGGATGAGCGCATCACCGAGCGAGCTAGGATTATGATGCAAGAGAATTGGAGGATAGTTAGCCGCTGGGAGAATTGCGTATTAGATTACAAAACTGGTTTCTGACCAATGCGAGATATAATGTATGTGCCGTAACAATGGATACTTGGTAATATCATAAATGGGGTAAGCAAGTGAAAATGTACGTGATTTACTAATTCATAATATTCTTGGGGAATCAAATTCAGGTTAAATCTTACTATCATTCAAACTATAAATTGTGTGTCTAGTTAGATCCTTTGACAGGTTCGGGTTGAAACAGGCCAATCCGTTTTGTACATACGTTTTGAATGTTCACTTATGACAAGGAAATGTGAATGTTCAGGACTCTTGTTCATTGACTAGCAAAATGATGTTATACTATTTTGGTCCTTGTTAGGATCAAGGTACCATGGTATTCAGCAGATTATTTATGTATCAGGTCAGTTCTTATACATGCATTAGGTTAAATGAATAAAGTGTCTCTGTACGAAATTCCCTCTGTGAAACTTCAAAAATGAATTATGCTGTGAAGGTAGATATGATGTATGCAAGTGAAAATGTACGTGATTTACTAATTCATACTATTCTTGGGGGATCGAATTCAGGTTAAATCTTACTATCATCCAAACTATAAATTAAAATGTAGGAGAACGTAACGCTTATTTAGATGGTATACGTTAAACATCTAGACATGTTTTGACGCATTATATCTTCTATAATCGGCCGTCTTGGTGTTAACGTACGCCCTAATTTAATATTCCTATATATTTATTTCATGATACAGAACATCAGAAAAAATATAAATTGTAATTCTTTATGAACTCTACACCTAGATAAGATAATATGAGTCTGAATTTGTGATTTTTGTATGTGTAATATTAGGCTTACTGTATGTATTATGTGATCATTATATCACATATGGTATGAACACTGATAATATTGAAGTGGAATATAATAAACCGTTTGGTCTGTATATATTTTATAGATTAATATATGACATACTGCGATATATACGGTAAATATTTAAGTGCCTTACAGCATTTGCTATTTTTGAGTAATATATACTTTGTTTTCTGATATATATGCTTAATAGGAATTAAAGTGTTATGTTGGATAATTTATTATGAAAAGTCTATGCTTAAGACTGTGTTCAAGTCTACATTTAAAATTAATAAATTATATTATTAATTTATGTTTAACACACACACACACACACACATATATATATATATATATATATATATATATATATATATATATATATATATATATAATGGCATTTAGTTAAAACGACTTATCATGCTGCTTCTGAAGACACATTTGTTTGAAAAATGTTATATGTAGGAAGTAACTAATCTACACTAATGTGTTTCCAATTGTAGTTATGAAAAACTTAGGGTCGACCATCAGAATCTGAAGACTGCCTTTACGGCTCTACGGAGAAAATTTAATGAAGCTAATATGTAAGTAAAATTAATATTAATGTTCCTATAAAGTGTACGATTGTGTATTGGGATTCTATGAATTTGAAAAAAGAGATTGTGAGACCTTTGAAAAATGACAGTTTACAAAATTATGCTGCACCAATTGCCATGGAAAACAAGTGGCGTTATTTTGAGAAAAACACTGAAAGCACCATGAACAACTGACTTCAACGACTTGGCAGTAACTTTGGTGAAGAAACTAGAATAAATATAAGTCTTCGAAATTGGAGATCGTATCATCTTCTAGTAACACCTTTATAGAGATACCATGAAAATGTCGTCACGAAAGAATCCGTAGTCAATGGAAGATACCCACCCACAGAAAAGTAAACAATAGTAAATACAGATGAAAGAACTTTGTTTCCGTTGAATATATGGAGCCGAGAAAACATTTAAGTCTTTTAAACTAAGGCATATCATAACCTTTTCCTCTTTCACAGTGACTAGATCAAAGTATCTTGTTTTTGAGAATCAGTCAAAATAACGGTAACTATAGATTTCAAAATAGTTAATAGTGTTCGTTGTTGTCAATGCATGTTTCATGACAAGCTTGCAGTAAGAGATCTACCTTCACATATTACGCATCAAGAAAGGATAAACCTTAGCAAATAAATAATCTGTTTGAGTTGCACTTTTGATTATGATATTTTATTTTGATACAAAAGAAGAACATTATGATACAAGGTATAAGTATATGATTTGTTAGATTACACTGTGAAATTGTTGACATAAAGAAGACGTTTTTTGCCAGTAATTAATAATATTGCTAGGTATATTTGATATAAGTCATTTATATTTATTTTTGTTTGTTTGTTAGATTTAAATTTGGCGTTATAAGTTTTAAGATTCGTTCATTGAAGGGGGTGGTGACATGTACTTTACAGAGTAAACACCAGGTGTTCACCTCATTTCTGATATGGCTTCAGAGTTGTAAACAAGCTTTTAAAATGATTGGCTGGTTCCAAGGAGATTTCGCAGCTTTGTATAAATATATTTCTATTTTAGTTGGGTCATACGCTGTTTACGTGATTTCTTGAACGTAAATTTGTTCTGATAGTTTCTGGAAGATCACGTGACGCCTTTTTTACGTAAAAACAGCTATATAAATTATGTTTTAGAGCGAGCTATTCAGGAGAAGTTGGGCTTTTAGAATATTAAGTTATGTCTTTTTGAGTTATTATAAATTACCTTGTAATGGAAATTATGTCAATTCGTTTGGATCAAGAGGAATTATTTTGTTCGTTATCTGCAAAAGAATTGTGCTCATAGAAATTTTATTAAGAAGAACTGACTTCATCAAATGACATCGTCTTTCATATTGGATACTTCGCCTGAATTTGAACTTAGAATTATTTGGACATTTTATTACCAGGACTTTTGCAATTTCTCTAGTCGATAATATTTTGAATTACTTTTGGATTAATTTTGGAATTGATTCATAAAACGGTAAGTTTATTTTTCTTTTCTGAAAAATATTTGTATTCAATAAATTGTTTATTAAGTTTTACAAGCTTGTTATTTTCACTCTTTCTATGTTAGTGTTTATTCGCGCCTAAGCACGTAACAAAATATATATATATATATATATATATATATATATATATATATATATATATATATATATTTATATACATATATATATATACATATATATATTAAATATATATACGATACATACACACATAGTAAGGTATACAACCCAATGATGCCCAAGAAAAGCAATGCTTATGGCATATGAAATTTAGAGAAAGAATGCAGTTTTAATGTTTTGTCGTGAGTAACTCTACATTTCGTCTTTAAATAAGTTACCCAACTATGATAGCTTGTAATAATTAATACCGCCTCACAAATCAAGCCATCCGAGATAAAACGTTTAGCTAAAAAGAGCTAAAGCTTATCTGCCTGCCTAGATGGCATTCGAATCAACTGACCTCTCCGCGAAAGAAATGATCACTTTAATACAAGCTGGGGAACATCTAACATATAAGGAAGGTAACCTATATGTATATGTCCAACTTCTCGGCGTTTCTATGTCGATATGGTGCTGCCATTAAAGCTGTACCACGCATTGTTGTCTTTGCACCTATACATGTACTTAGGTATTTGGAAGATGTCCTAATTGATGTTTTTCACACCAAGTTCAGGATGATTTTATAATTTAAATTCGTGTATGTTCTTGAGATCTTAAGAGCATTTATAATATATGTATACTTTCAAAACAGCTGAATGCTTGCAGGTGTATGTTATTTACTTAAACATTTAGCCTTCTGACGCCATGTGTCAATGTATGTACCTGTTTAGATCGTCCTCTCACATGAATCATTATGGTAAATTATTTTGTATTTTCCCTGGAAACATGTATTCAATAATAATAGACAATTGCAGAGATAATAATAATAATGATGACTTTGTATAGCGCCTAATCTTACGAAGCTCTACGCGCTTGACACCATCAATAATTATAAGACTAAACTACAGAACAACAAATGAAAAAAACAATGAAATTGGAAAAAATAAAAAACATGCTGAACATATGACAGAAAACATGATTAGGTCGCTAAGTTTGTCCCTGCAGTCGAAACAGGTGAGTCTTAAGAGCACTCTTAAAAGGGACCACTCTTTCTTTGTGTCTAATTTCAATGGGCAAATCGTTCCAAGTCGGAGGGCCTTGCTGTGCAAATGAACGTTGTCCATATGACTTTGTGTTCACCTTGGGAACAATGAGTATACGTTTATCAGAAGTAGAGCGTAAGGAACTAGCTGGTGTATACACATGGGTGAGGCTGGATAGTTATGTTGGACTGGAGACTGTCAGTGAAACATAGCACAGAGAACAAATTTTGTGTTTGATTCTGTATCGAATTGATAACCAATGTAGGGTACAGAGCAGTGGTGAGGTGTGCTCTGATCGTGGTACTCTAAAGATCATCCGTGCAGCTGTGTTTTGAACTTTTTGAAGTTTCTGGAGTAAACATTGTGACGAACGAGACAGAAATGAGTTACAATAGTCCAGTCTTGAAAATGCTAATGAACACACAAGTGTTTTAGTGGCATCAACTGAAAGATATTTACGAATGGAACTGATGCATCTCCATTTAAGATATGCAGCCTTGCATATGTTCATGATATGTTGGTGCAATGTGAGAGTATCGTCTAGAGTAACGCTTAGGTTCCGTACCGATTGTGAGAATTTAACGTTGGTGTTGCTGATATTTATTACCTGAGGTAAAGGATGCGAATGAGAAAGTCTTTGTGTTGTGATCAGAATAGCCTCAGTTTTATCATCATTCATCTGCAGCTTGTTACATGTCATCCATGATTTCACATCAGAAATGCACTTCTCTACTCCATGGATTGTAGCATCAACTTCAGTTGGGTGGCTAGACTTGTATATTTGGGTGTCAGCAGCATACAATTGGTGCGACAGTGGGCTATGATCTATGACACTTGAGAGCGGCTGAGTATATAGAATGGAAAGAACAGGTCCACGAACAGATCCCAGTGGAACACCACAAGATACGTCAACTGTGCTAGAGTGTATTCCATTTGCAAATATAATGTGTGTCATGTTAATTAAGTATGACTTGAACCACTCCAAGGCTATATTCGGAATGCCAAATACATGCTGGAGAAGATGAAGTAATAGATCATAAATCCAAGAGAGTGAGGACTGTAATCTTTCCACTATTCAAATCAGAGAGAATGTCACTAAACACGTTCAGAATAGTAGTTTCCGTACTGTGGTAAGGGCGATATGCAGACTGTAAATTGCTAAAAAGACTGTTTGAATTCAAACGAGATACAAGTTGAGTTAGAAAAACCTTTTCTCAGATTTTTTATATGAATGGGAGATTAGAAAATGGGCGGTAGTTTTTTAAATCGTTATGGTCCATTGTTGGTTTCTTCAGCAGTGGCTTTATGATGGCAGTTTTGAAAAATGATGGGAATTCCCTTGATGAGAGATGGATATTAATAACATCAGTTAGTGAAGGCAATATTTGGTCTAAGCACTCAAGCAGCAGTGATGTCGGAATTGGATCAAGTTCACAAGACTTTGGTGCACTTTTCATCACGATTGTCCGTACTAAATCAATATAAACAGGTTCAAATGCTCCTAACGAGTGTCACTAAAGTTCTGCATCATAACTGTATGGTGACAAATCAGTTGAAATTGTGCTGTCAAGCGAATCTCTAATGGTTTTACTTTCTCATCGATGAAATTTGCAAATTGGTCTGGTCGGTCTAGTGGAGAGAAGGTTGTTGGAAGTGGTGTTCTTTTGTTCCTTGACATTAGTTTATTAGTTATCTCGAAGATCTCTTTGCAGCTCTCCGTAATTTTAGTACTGTAGTGGTTTGATTTGGCTAAATTGACTATGTTTGTGACGTTCTTCTTAGCGGCTTCGTAGATTTGTTTATGAATAGTGAGTCTGGTGGAATCCAAAGCCTCTCTGCTTTTCGGCGATGTCATTTAGCAGTGCGAAGCTGGTCCCTAACACTGCTATACCATGGAGAACACTTTTTGTTATTGATACTCCGTATTTGGTGGCTGGGGCATGTATTTCATGCAATGAACGCAGGCAGTTATGAAGTTGTTCCGCTGTTGGATGTAAGAAAGTTGTTAGGTTTTCTTGGATGTCATGCATGAATTTGTTTATGTTTATCATACGGAAGTTTCTCTTAGTAGCAAATAGAGGTGGAGGGTTAGGGACTGATACGTCGATATGGCATACAATGCAGAGGTGAACCGATGCAAGTACGTGGGATACAATTGAGGATTGCAGATTATCATCAGGTCTATAACGAAACCAGTATAAAATGTGACCACGTTTATGGGTAGGTTGGTTAACTGACTGTTTAAGATTGAAAACAAGGATGGAATCTAGGAGTTTTGGACATGTATAGTTGACCAGGACAGTCAAAGTGAAAGTTGAAATCTCCAAGAATATTTAGGTTGCCACCTATCGAATTTCCATACTCTAGATTATGGAAACTGCTCCAAAAAGAGAGTTTCAGTCAGCTTGTTTTTTTTGTACAAATAGGAGGACGTTAGAGACAGAAAAAAATGGACTGACCTTTGTTCAACTGTGAGCGTTGTTTGGACTAGTTCAAACGATGTGTGGCAGAAATTGAAGGTTGTGTTGTACTTAAGGCATTTGATCATGGAATTCTTTGTAATTACAGCAATTCCACCGCCGCGAGACTTGCGGGGGAACGACTTGATGGAGTAATCGCTGGATGCTAAATCCGCACACTTACATTCATCATCTGTGGAATGTAACCAAGTTTTTATGAGGAAGAGGACGTCAATATTCTGGTCGTTGATAAAATGCACAATATCTGTGCGCTTTTCTGCTCATTCTACTGATTGAGCGTTGAACAATGCAATACGTAATGGTATCCCTGGGACAGTTGACACAACGGTTGACGATTTAAGAGGAATTTGAACCAAGTTACTAAAATTAACGGCAGAATTTTTAAGCTGTTTATCCGTTACTGGCGAAATGGAGATAACTGGAATTATTCTTCCTGTTCTACGCCGGCCTGCTTTGAAAGTCCGTTTCTTTTTTCGCTTCCGTTTACATTTAAGAAATGATGTATGTATTCCCAGTTCATTTAGTCTTGAGCAAAATGTAATATCTAGAACCAAGGTGTGGTCATTTAATCCAATTAATGAGGGTCCGTCATATTGTAAGCTTTCACGTGACGGCGTTTTTTTCAAAAACAAATGACGTCTCAACATTGGGACAAAACAGCTGATAAAAAGTCTAATTGTTCTCGTTTCCAAAACAAGGAGATGAATTAACACATACGAACAGAACAGCCAATGCATGATGAAACACAATAAAGTAGACGATGATAGAGAACAAGCACAAATAGCATAAATATAGCACAAAATCGGAAGAGTCTATCTCAAGTAGTTAAGCGATGGCGGCCATCTTTCCGGAAGCAAACTTATAGGTTATATCTTTTGCTCTATTAGTATGAAATATTAGACAAAGAGCGAAACGCAAAAACTTTAGGATAAGGACGAAGACAAAAGAAGCCTACATGTTGATATGTTCTCAGTGATGGAAGTTTTGGTCGGTAAGGGAGATAACTCAACAAAATTATCTCCTGTTACAAAACATCAATATAGAGAAATCCAGGCACTGGACGACTCTTCATTGTTGCATATACATATTGACTTATTCTTAGAGTCACACTCTACGAAGTAACCTCTTGCCAGCAGATACACGGACTGGTCATGTGGACCACACATGCCGTAACTAGCCAAAACAGAATAAATTGGACGACGTCCTCCGTAGAAAGTATGGCCTACTTTCCTGCTACACTGGATCATGAGTCAAAGAGCTCACATCATGCATGATGCGTTACTGAAAGTCAAAATGTCGTCCAGTTGGATGAAAAAGTAGAATATAATAATAATAATAATAATAATAATAATAATTATAATAATAATAATAATGATGACTTCGTAATCATTTGAAGCTCTAAGCGCTTTACGATATCTATAGAGATATGACTAAAATGAAACATAAATTAAAATAAAACATATTGAAATTGGAAAACAACAAATATACTGAAACTATTTAAGGTAGGAAACACTATTATGTTTTTAAGTTTGTTATTACAGTCGTGAAAGTTAAGTTTTAACAGCACTCTTGAAATGGATCAGTGTCTTTGAGTCTTTATTTAATGGGCAATTCACTCCACGTTGCTGGGCCCTGTTACGCAAAGTAAACTGAATATACGATGTGTGAGAACTTCTACGTATGCTGGACTGGAGTCCGTCTGTGAAACGTAGCACAGATAACACATTTTGTGTTTGATTCTCGATTGCCAGTGTACTGCAGCGGGGTTTGGTGTGCTTTGATCCTGGTACAATAAATATGATCCAAGCAACTGTGTTTGGAACGTTGTGAAGTTTATGGAGTACATATTGATACGAACCAGTCATGACTGAGTTACAATAGTAAATTCTTGAAAGTACTAATGAACACATAATCGTTTTAGTGGCATCAATTGAAAGATATTTGCGAATACAGTTTCTAGTTCACGGCACTCCGCAAGTATTGTCAGTGGCAGATCTCGACACTCCTCGCCAGCATAGGTCATCCTCATCTGATCGAAGCGAAGACGACGGCGCTTGTTCGCATGCTCTTTCATGACTCATTAAGTTCACTATGACTCGGCAGTCCTCAGCCAATGTTTTGATTGTAGAAGTATGTTACCTTTAACCTCCATAGTTCTCATCCGTAAACTTCCATCTGGTCATGGGTTCCGGAGTCTGATAATTCTATCACAACATGGAATAGCCAACTTCAAATTACATTGAGATATAATCACACGCAATTTGGAATCTTTACATCATCTATTCTAAAATCTAGAAGTTACCGTTTCTTTTTCTCACAAAAGGAATCGTTATTTGTCGACGATTCTACTTTTTACTTATATACGTGTTTCATTTGGACACTCCAAAGGTTTATCGTTACATCTCAGCAGTGGTGATGACTAAAACTTAATCCTTTCGTATGGGTCGAATATGTTTAAATGACATTCAACTCTAGTCGCCATGTTCTCTTTGTGGATATGGTATCGATTGCAATCTTCTAACAGGCAGAAAATAACTCATTGTTTTGCTCTCAAAATATCACTAAACGTGCATCGGAATAGATCTTCAGAATGGCCCGGACCTATAAAAGTGCTTGTCAGCATATTTTAACCAAATTCATCACATCACCTGCAAATTAGAAATTTACTGAAGGAGATGCAGTTATATATATATATATATATATATATATATATATATATATATATATATATATATATATATATATATATATCCACCATCTCTACACGACCACCTCCATCAATCAAAATATGACATCATCGTCAGATCATCCGTATCACTTTTTACACAAAGGTTACAAAGGTCAACGAATATAAATCCAGCCTACTACCATGTTAACACTAGGATATTCTATGTATGGAATTCATCACACAGAAAACATATTATATATTAATCAGGACCGTCGTCGCCTCCAAGGCTTAACGCGGCAGCGGATCTAATCATTCTAAGCCAGATTTATATGGTCCTGTTACAAAGGATTTTTAAAAGAACCTAATGGAGGCCAACCATTTTGCCCACTGGACCAGCCTCTCGAGATCTGCATCAACACGAGTTACCTTCTCCAGACTTGGAGTGACCTTTCTTGATTCTCCTAGCGGATATACTTCTGAAAGTACAACATTCACCGATGAGAATTTATACGGATGCAAGTAATGAAGAGTCTTTTTACGAGTCCAATTGGGCGTGGTCTCCTCAGGACTGGTATATACTGACGATGAAGGCCATTTTGAAGGTTAAAATGGTGGCAGGAGTTTTTCCGACAACTCTACCTTGGTGCCTTATGTCCAACAAGTTCACAGAGCTTCCCATACTGGTTTGGGTGTCATCAACATAAAATCCACATCCTTGGTAAGTATCTCCATTGAAGCCTAAACGGCTAATCATATGCTTTGTACCATAACAATCGATTTATACCTTCGTACGTTTATCTCCATCTCTTGGTTTTCACTTAAATGTTTACTCTTTTTGACTCACCATTGTTTGATGTGTTGGCGATAAGATGGAATATTAATCCCTTAGCCATTTGTGTAAATAGTCCCGGATTCCACAGCTTGGCCAATCGACACGTTATTTATACATTTGGCCTGGATGGATACGCTTGTCCTGCAACACCTCTAATTCCAGGTGTGATATAACAAGCCTAATAATCTGGGTGTAGACTTATTTTCATTGCACTACCCAGGTTGGAGAACCAATCGCAAAACCGAAATTGCCCGGAATTTCTCTGAAACATCGATGACGGAAGTTGGTTTATTCCGAATCCAGAGCTATTTATCCTGCAAGTTTGTATCGTATTAATCAGATCCTCAGAATCAAAATGGTATCTCAACCAGTCGTGAAGCGAATCCCTCAAGCAAATTGTATCTACACTATGAATGCATAAGACCGCAAATATTTTTGTTTACACAGTGGTATACACTAGAACGCATAATACATATACAGTCAAATACAGATGAAATATACACATTTCTCCTGTGGATGCTCCACGGAAAAAACCCGACACTGTTCGTCTTTAGAGAAGAGAGACTACAGGACAAAAGAATGATCTATCAGACCTTTTCTCCACCACTAATTATACACGACCGAAGAACATTGGCTCTGTGCCCAAAGTAGGGCCTATCATAGAAACTAACCTCGTTGAAACAAATACCATTTAATTCGCTTTCAAGAGAATCATTCTCATACCTTTCTTACATGATCTGTTTCCAAGCTACATTAGATAAGACATTCAGAATCATTAATATTGGTGATCTCTGTTTCATTTATGGTTCAAATGATAACACTGGCTTGTCGATTTTGGGATTTTTTGTGAGATGAAATGGTACGAACTGAACCAGACTAGAAAGGTATAATGTTTCAAAATTATATTCGATCCCTAGTCATTCGCTTGCGTGAAAGCCAAGTGTTCTTCATCTTCACGACTCGTACTGCTCGAGGTGTTGTCTGTCTCAAGAACTAGAGTATGAATGCCAGAAGCTTTTTGTTAGTAATATGGGGAATTGATTGTAATACTCGTGAAGAAAGGGAGTCACGCACATCGATCGATTGCTCACTCGCGCACTCCCCCATGACAAATACGTACATTGATTGGTTCACGACATGACTCCTGCCTCACATATAAAATATTATTCGTATACATATATAGCAAACAAATCTAACATTTCGAACTAGTACACATCAATTTAAAAACTTTATATCATGTCTAAACATCATAGTTATTCAGTGCAAAATAAGCAGCGATGTAAATAAAAATTAATAGTTGTTGAATTGAATAATACACATTTAAGAAAGGTTGTACATGTTTGTTTTTGCATTTAGTTAATAAACTATTAGTACGATTTTCGTATAAATATGAAACAAACATAAAATTGTCGACTTCAATGTAAAATTTCTGTATTGGATACACTTTATTTCATATCATGCAAATTTTATTAAAACAAGCGTTTTCATATTCGAAATGTATTTGCAAAATAGTTGGCTCTGATGTAATTCACAATAAGGACATGTTCTTATCCACACTTTACTTCGTGTCAGTGAAGGTGGTTATCTTTGTATGTTCGATAGATTCCTTTTGGATATTTGACACATTCCACTACATACAAGCTAACCATAAGAACATCTGAGTCTTCGAAAGTATTCGTATCATATAAGATAACGTATACAAAAAATCTACTGTAGGAATCTAACAAATGTAAAGGTTAGCTGTGCAATATTTGTGTTATATCACAAACGGAACAACTTATAATAATTTACTTTGTTCCTTTAACAGTAGCTATTGCTTTATATCGTCAATAGTGTTAAATCCAATCTTGTCGGCCAACAAAAAACCTCCATATACACAGATAAAAATAACTATATATATATATATATATATATATATATATATATATATATATATATATATATATATATATATATATATATATAGATATATTAGTAGGGAAGGCGAACAGACCAAATTTTCAAACAAAAATAAGACCTCTACGGAGACAGGGTGGACAGATCAAGTATTTAAGCCGAAATAAAGCATCTATGGAGACAATGTGGACAGAT
The DNA here is from genome assembly GCA_029339505.1 of Unio delphinus. Taxonomy (NCBI): domain Eukaryota; kingdom Metazoa; phylum Mollusca; class Bivalvia; order Unionida; family Unionidae; genus Unio; species Unio delphinus. The sequence continues at coordinate 326,222 of JAQISU010000512.1, forward strand.
CAAGTTTTCAGCCGAAAAAAGGCTTCTACAGAGACCGAAACAATTTTGTACAAATAAAGACTACTACAGAGACAGAGTCTCCAGACAAATTGTTATTTTAAAATCGTTTTAGGATGAAAGTCTTAAGACTTTACAAACAAACTAATTTGTAAAATCTCTCCCCGTAAATCAATCAAATTATTCGACTGGTCAGTGAGTTTAAAATTAATTCTCGTTAATGAATTATTATGACATCGCATATATACTGGATTAGTTGGATCCTCAATGATTGGAAGCCTTGTAGGAGCTGTTGGTGCAAATGAGTATAACATATATCCCTGCTGGGCTTGATTTGATTTTTCGAGATTTATTTAGGTACCTTCCATCAATAACATCACATACTAAATGTACTGCAACCACCGAGGATATATTCACATTCTCAGGTGCGATATGCCTACCACCGCCGTCTGGGACATTATTATGTTTGAGGATAGCTGTTTGTGGTTGTGTTATTTTTTCCATGCGTCGACTATCAAAATAAAGTTTTCCTGAATAATATCATTAACACAATTTTTAAGTTCGGGTACATTATATCATGGAAACTTGACATCGGGTAAATCAGCTTCTGTAATATTGTAACCGGTTAGGAATTTTTGTTTATCTCTGTTCTTGACATTAATTATTACTTGAATTGTTCGTTTGTTGATATATTCAATGTCGGATACAAGCTGATTTAATATAATAATATGTTTTATGATCTCATCACGTGGTTTTGTTATATCAGGGAGATGCTCCTGGAAATGCTGTTGTTGTCTTTCTAGTTGCTTATTATGCAATTGATGTATTTTAACGTAAATGCAATGGTGACGAATCAATCAAGGATTTTCTCAAAAACAAAATCCCATTGCATGGTATTGTTATCGATAAATACGAATATATCGGTTAATTTATTCTTTATATTATACAAATCATCTCGATATGATTGGATGATTTCATAGTATGATTTTTCGTCTGTGACATAATTTAATTTTTCGGGTTCAGGTATTTGGTAAGATGCTTGGGGTGAATTTTCAGGCCATCCAAGTATTGTTCTTATAGAACTCTGATAGATATGTACGACATACCCGGGTGAGTGTATTTCAATCGCGGTTGATAGTGTTGGTTCATGAACTGTAATAGCGATTTTTGATTCTTTTCCAGTAATAGATTTTATTCGACGCTGTAATTCATTATTGATCTGTTCAATTTGGTAAGACCCAGATGGTAGCGAAACAACGTTCCAGTCTGGAGTTCCGTCTTGTTTATTCTTACTCGCAAACACCAGGGAATTATTGGGTTGCTGACCACCAAATGGTTGTAATCTAATATTGGGCCAACTGAGACATACTCGTAATTTTGTCAGCGCTATTTCCTTAACGGGAACCGCAGTAGGGAAATTCACACTTAATTCAGGGTTGGTTGAGGTTATTGAGATCATGGTGGTTTTCATCGGGGTTGTGTTTTCCGCTATTCGTAATAGTTCTTGCGACATTGTTGTTATATTCATGTTGTTTTTCTAATTTTGACATCACGGAATCGTAAACACGTACCATCGTGGAAAACTCACTATCGGATATTAATGTGTCATCGAGGGAGGACGATATCATCGAGGATTATTGCGAGTACGCGGTTGACACAGCATGGAACTTAACTATGTAATTCTGTAGTTTACGCTGACTACAAGATCACATTTATATGTTATTATTGAAATAATTCCCGCGATTGTTGTCGCCGCTGATATACAAATTGGAACAGCTATCGGGGCAACAATTGTCACCGAAGAGAGTATAATACCAGCTCCGGTAATTACACCTGATACTGAGTACACGGTAACGTCAACGACGGTAATTCTTCGTCGATATTTTTGTTATTTTTACTTGATACTCCGCATTGAGTGTTTTGAGATTTTGTTGAAATTCTCTGACCTGATCAAAGCGGGACTGCTGCGATGTTGATGACAGAGTTAACGTCGACATTTTATTACAACAGAGTAATTTCAATTAAGCTATTTACTAAAATCAGCCACAAATTCCACGTATCATGTTACTGATCTACTACCCAGACAATTATTTGTGGTTGTTATCGTGAATCGCTCAGTTGTATCCTTATCGATGATCGTTGATATTGTATTAAAAACCCCGGTTGAACTCGTCGATGAAATGTTAAACTGAATCGGTGATATTAGTGTTAGTCGATAAATACCCTTGACGGTTGCAGTGATACTTAGCGTGTTAGCGAGTGGTGTCCACGTAAATTATTCGTGCTGGATCATGTACACGCTATTTAAGTTATTTGTTCGCTCGTGAGGAATTTTTGTTTTTTCAGCTATGGATATCATCCTCGGCAAATCATCCTTGATGTCGCCGCTGGTTGTTTTGTGATCATCGAGAGACTTTTTAATATCCGCGAGTTTTGGTGTGGTCACCGGTAGAGTCCCAAAGAAACTCGTGATGACGATTCTACGTAAGGCCGCAAAACGTTATACGTGTTCTACATACGCGTAATTAAGCGTTATTAAATCGTCAATCGATGTTTTTATCTCTGTGAACTTCGGTGTGGTCACCGGTGGAACCTCAAAGACATTATCAATTGGGAGTTGCACCTCGGTGACTGATTTTTGTACTTCCGCAAGTTGATTTACTTGAGAATTTAATTTATCATCGAGTGTTGTTAATGATTCCGTCGTCAACATATAATTGTCACCGAGTGCAGTTAATTTTTCAGTGATCGTTGAAACATGTACAGTTGGTTTGAGTTTGCCCTTGTTGGAGAAAACCGCGATAGTATTTTCAGTTACACCGAATTGTTTAACTAAAATATCATCTAGGGAAACATTACTCGTTTTCAATTTACCCTGACGATTTTCAAATACGACTATTTCATTTTTATCAATACTTGCGAGGTTTAAAATCTAGGATATTTCATCTTCGATTATTGTTTTTACTTCACCGGCAGCAGATATTTCCTCGGTGTTTTTTATGCGTGATAGAGATCTTCCAGAGAATATGAATACTTATATGTTATGATCTCTCTAAAAAGCGATTACTAGTATATTCGTGTACGGTTTTATGGGGTGGTTTTTACGCTGATGAAATAGCGTCGAGGACGTTCTATGCTGCATATTGGTGGGTCGGTCATTTTCTGTGTTTAAAGCGTGGAATACCAACGAGGAATTATATAACGCATAAACTCTTTAGGCGGCGCTAACCCATATGAATCGAAATAAACAATCGCACATTGATCAATTGCTTATGCAACCCAGTGAGTTCCATGTCCGGTCCAGTTATTGAGATTAATGATACCGGTTTCAACGCTGTTTGGTTGCTGTGGTAATTGATCTCGCATAAAAACACCTCTGAAGTTTTGTATCGCTAATGTTTTATCAGTATTGAGTGTTGAGTGTTAGGCTCGAATAAACAGCAACATAGGTAGAATGAAAATAACAAGCTTATGAACGTAAGCACAGATAAGTACAAATATTTTTCAGGAAAGAAAAATAAACTTACGGTTTTAAAAATCAATTCCAAAATTAATCCAAAAATAATTCAAAATATAATCCACTAGATAAATTGCAAAAGTCCTGGTAATCAAAATGTCCAAATAATTCTAAGTTTGAATTCCAGCAAAGTATCCAATATGGAAGACGATGTATCTTGATGAAGTCTGTTCTTGTTTATGAAATCTAGGAGCACATATTCTTTTCCAGATAACGAACAAAATAATTTCTTTTGATCCAAACGAATTGACACAATTTCCAGTACACGATAATTAAAAATAACTCTAAAAAACACACACCCAACTAAAATGGAAAGATGTTTATCTAAAACTCCACAATATCCTTAGAACCAACCAATCATTTTAAAAGCCTGTTTACAACTCTGAAGCCAGGTCAGATATGATGTCAACACCTGGTATTTTTTATCTGTAAAAGTACAGGTCACCCTCCCCCCTTCAATGAACGAATCTTAAAACTTAAAGTGCCAAATTTAAATCTAACAAACAAACAATAAAAATAAATATAAATGACTTATATTACATATACAGAACAATAGTTTTAGAGTTATCAGGTGTGGGTCAGAAAAACATGTTAGGATCTGCAATCTGGTAAACTGCATAATCATGGCGTTTCTGATTGTTTTAAATAATGGTGTTTATTGGTGTAGTGCCGTTAATTGCTCTTTATTTACACTTTTTGTAGGATTATATTATATTGTAGGAAAGCAAGTTCGGGACAAAAATTTACAAAAGAAATAACTGTAAGAGCTACTGGCATAAAAGTCAATTGATACTGGTGATGACGTGTGCTAAATAAATAAATAAATAAATATATATATATATATATATATATATATATATATATATATATATATATATATATATATATATATATATATATATATATATATATATATATATATATATATATATATATATATATATATATATATTAGACTGACATGTTATAGCATTGATTATATTCGTATTTATGCTGAGAAACAAAATATCACTCAGTGACAAATGTTTCATTAAATATTTACATTGGTTATATCGTCATTAATTGCACATTTAAGATTCACCACAGCTCGATTTTAAAATGAAAGTTACCTCTTGTTTTACAGAGGTGCAGAGGAACAAAATACAAATAAAAGTGCTTGCGAGAATGCAAATGTCGAGAGGGACAAGGAAAAGGCAGAGTGGGAGATGGAAACGGCCTATTTCCAGAGAAGGTATGAGATGTTTGACTTCTTGTTTGAAATTGAATGGCTTGAACATTTGGGAACAGTGTCCTAGAAGCCAAAGGAGTAATATATTTAAGACTTTCAAAAAATTATTTTCTTTAATGCTCATTATTTTTTGATATTGTGTCCGATGCAATTTTCATTTACATTTTTATGTTTCATGTTCATCTTCTCAACCTACGAATGTGACTTCATTTTATTAGCCGATTGTTTTAGTCGAATACACACCAATGACAAAGGTTGTTTGACTCATGGAATCTGATTACCAAGAGCAAAAACCTTAATAACCCATTTGTTAGCGATTCCAATAACAAAGAAAAAGAAGATTCAATGTGCTTTCTGTAAAATGAACATATGTCCAAATTATACCCTTTAAAAGGCTGTATACACTTATAGCATATAGTTTATCTTCACAACTTAATGTACTATTTTAATATCGGAGGCAAATTACAAACTTTGACAGATGTCACTGTAATTAATAACGTATCTTTTGTGTCAATGGTATTTATCACTGAGTTTGGCAGACACACAAATAATAATAATAATAAAAATAATATTAATAATACTAATAATAATAACAATAATAAATAAAAAAAATAAAAATAATAATGCTGAGGATTTTTATTTCACCTTATCTATATATAGAAGCTCAAAGCGCATTAAACATCATACATTTTGAAAATAAATAAATGCCGAGAAAATTGAAAGTTGGAAACATTATTAGGTCCTTCTGTTTGTTCGTGCAGTCAAGTTTTAAGAGCACCATTCTTAAGGGATCACTGACGTTGTGTCCAGTTTCAATGCGCAATTCGTTCCACGTTGCTGGGCTTTAGTATACCAAAGAACTTTGTTTTCATAGTGGGAATAATGACAATACGGTTTTGAGAAGAGGGGAGTACGTATCGTACTGGTATGTACACATGAGTGAGGCCAGAGAGGTATGTTAGACTGGAATCATTCAGTGAAAAGTAGGACACAAAACAAATTTTGTGTTTGATCCTGGGTCGATTGATTAGCCAGTGTAAGGTACAGCGCAGACAGGAGGTGTGCTCTGATCGTGGTACTCTAAAGATGATACGAGCAGCTGGGTTTTGAACGATTTGAACTATATGGAGAAGACAGTGAGACGAACCTGACATAACTGAGTTACAATAGTCCAGTCTGTAAAGTACTAATGAACACACAAGTGTTTTAGTGATCCCTTACACTGCTATACCACCATGAAGAACACTTGTGTACTGATACTCTGCACGTGGTGTCTTGGGCTTGTTTCTCAAGCAATGCACTCAGGCAGTTATCGAGCTGTACTGCTGTAGGAGGTAAAAAAGTAGTTAGGATTGCTTGGATGTCATGTCTTAGTTTGGTTCAATTAATCATTCTGAGGTATTTCTTAGTAGCAAATCAAGGTGAAGGGTTAGGAACTGATTCGTCCAGATGGCATATAATGCAGAGGTGATCTGATCCAAGTTCGTGTGATAAAAGTTTGGACCGTAGAATATTATCATCAGGTCTATGAAGTATCCAGTCTAAAATGTCACCATGTTTTTGAGTGGGGTGGTTAACTGAATGTTTAAGATTGAAAACATTATTGGAATCTAGGATTTTTTATGTTTATGGGTTTCCAGGACAGTCAAAGTGAACGTTGAAATCTTTCTCAGGTTGTATGGGAACAGTACCAGGCTGTCCTTGCAGTCATCATTATGTAGAGTTTTAAATATTATCTGTGCTTACGTTCATAAGCATCGTTAGTTAGCTTTACATATGAGATCGTATGATGTATGGTAATTGCATAATTTGTAGTTTGATATTGTTGAATTCTATTTTCATTTTAGCCTTGAAGAGGGAAAACATAAAACCAAGACAAATGAAACGTTTTGGGCAAATAAAATGAAAGAACTTCAGGAGAAAAACGAAATGTATGTACAATACAGTTTCTAAAAATTATAATAGTGATTTTGGACCACACCATTAATTCTTATTACAGAATATGGTATGGTTAACAGTAATTGCGTAAATCACATGTAATGTATCGGATATTTCAAATGTATGATGTAAGGATAATGATATACCGATTTACTGCATTCGCAAGGAAATGCGTTATAATCCTCGCTGAGCATGCAGTACTGTAAGTTTTCACTTTTTTCAACCAATAAAAACACATTTCACTTGAAGGATAATATAATTTTAGATGTTGCAATTGAAGATACAATTTCTTTTGTCCAGTCTAAGTTTAGTTTTCAATATTATCTATATCTTCCCTGCCAATTGAATTTTGCTTTAACTATTTGCATACAGATTTCATCTAATTCATTATTTTTGTATACATGACCCGGTTAGACACTGATGATAATAACAACATTAATTTCCTTACCTCTTAAATTGCAAATTAGTTTATTTCAAGCACTACATTTAGGTTTAAAGGGTAACACCATGATATAAAGTAATTTTTAAGCATAACTATAGGTGTAATGATTATTATGACGGGTTTTCATTAACACATCTGTCATTCATTTCAGACTACATAAACATACACACACACACACACACACTCACATATATATACGGTTTATCTTTGCATATGTGTGGATAAAGAAACAGCAACAATTTAATGTATAATTGTATTCCGCATCTTGACTTATATATATATAGGAATATATATATGTATATATATATATATATATATATATATATATATATATATATATATTCTTATATGTAGTATGTTGTGTCCTTCGGAAACATTTCTTACAGATTGTCTAACGGAATGAAGGACAACGAGGTGTTGCAGACAAAGTGTAATCAACTAGAACAAGATTTGGAAAGGTAAGCTAAAGATAAGGAGTGTAAGTACATTTTAATCTATTTATAGTTTAAAATGTTATGCAGATGTAATTTCATTTGTGACACTGATTTTGATCTTTATAATCGCAAAGTTTCATGAATTCCTCTTTTACAATAACAATTAAAATGTAAAGTTTAATTGCTTCATGGAGTTAGAGTTTACTAAAATAAGAAAACATTCGTCAGTGAAATTACATACCTTTATATTCTGACATACAGAAGTAATCACTAGCTAGAATGAAATTTGGAAACTATTATGTCACGTTTCTTATTGACTAAATGTTATACTCAAACTGGCTGAGCATGTGGTATGTATAAGTTGTCACCCCTAATGGTATGTACAGGAGACGAACACGAATATTCCTTTTGTGTCACAGTACTCATTAGTGCATTCATATAGGATATATGTATCTGACGCAATGCTCTTAAGAACATCATGTATCAAACATGGATATCCATGCAACATTATATATACATATATATATATATATATATATATATATATATATATATATATATATATATTTCGTTGAAATAACGACTCTGAATTTTATATAATTTTGGTAATATAAATTGATTTTGTATTGTCGCACTGAGCGGCACTGATGTAAATGCGTTTGAACAAATTTAGAAATTCAGTCAGAATAAAAAGTAAATAAGTAAATATAGATCAAATATTACGATCTTTGTCAGAAAATTTAAAATCCTTTGAATATTTACATTTAAGATTTCAGTAATTTAACTTCAAATAATTTTAGTCGAACAGAATAATGACACATGGTGTTTTATGTATGTCGTTCACATTACAGTGAACGTGAGAGGTTGCGTGAAAATATAGAAGAACTAGAGGAAAGGTTGGTATTTGTTTGGTAGTACAAAAATGTCTTTGTGAGCTTTTTTCATAAAAAAATATTATTCACAATCGACACACTTGTGTTTAATCAAAGAGTTAATGGATTAAGTACCATTATTTCATTGGGATAATCATATGCACTGATATATCAACTGGTATCGCCTATTATCATGTATTATTTCATATGTAAGCTATATCGTCATCACTGGCATGGACATTAAAGATTAACATTAACAAAACAAGTTTTAATATGTTAAACACTAAATGTGATACATTTCACACAAAAAATGCAGGGCATGTAGCGTACGGTGTGTTTGTAAGGACAAAAAAACGAAAAAGAATAAACAGATAAGACTTGATGATTATGCATTGAGTTCATAGATTTAAATATTGCAAATCATTTTGCTTCAGAATTAGTAGTCACAGGAAATTCAGAACACATAACATTACATTTAGATCAGTCACAAGTGAACGAAAATACGAACAGACTTTACAATTCATTTTATCAAATATGGTAAACTGTGCAAAACTCTGCGTGGAATTATTTCCATTCTTAAGTAAAGCAATTGCTTACATATTAATTAATCTGTCCTCATATATATATATATATATATATATGTATATATATATATATATATATATATATACACACACATATATATATATATATATATATATATATATATATATATATATATATATATATATATATATATATCTTTGAATATGTGATGATAAACAAACAGTACCAATTTAAAATTATAATTGTATTCTGCATCCATCTCGAATTATATATATATATATATATATATATATATATATATATATATATATATATATATATATATATGTTCTTATATGCAATATGTTGTATACATCGCAAACATTTCTTATAGCTTGTCTAACGGAAAGAAGGACAACGAGGCGTTGCAGAAAAAGTGTAATCAACTAGAACAAGATTTGGAAAGGTAAGCTAAAGATAAGGAGTGTAAGTACATTTTAATCCATTTATAGCTTAAAATGTTATGCAGATCTAATTTCGTTTGTGAGACTGATTTTGATCTTTACAATCGAAAGTTTCATGGATTCCACTTTTACCTTAACAATGAAAATGGAAAGTTTAATTGCTTCATGGAGTTAGCGTTTACTGAAATAAGAAAACATTGGTGAGGGAAATTACATACCTTTATATTCTGACATACAGAAGTAATCACTAGTTAGAATGAAATGTGGAAACTATTATATCACATTTCTTATTTACTCAAATTTGGTATACTCAAACTGGTTGAGCATGTGGTATATACAAGTTGTCACCCTTAATGGTATGTACAGGAGAAGAACACGAATATCCCTTTTGTGTCACTGTAACACTTAGTGTGTATGATATGTTAACTTGTAAAGATCTAACTTTCAGTGCGATTGGTTTCATTCGGAACTTCATTCTTCAGTGTAAGCGCCTTAACCATGAGCTTGCTTAAACACACGCACACAAGATGTTAAAGACATACTCATTAGTGCATTCATATAGGATATATGTATCTGACGCAGTTCTCTTAAGGACATCATGTATCAAACATGGATATACATGCAACATTATATATATATATATATATATATATATATATATATATATATATATATACTAGCAAGTACCCGGCATGCGTTGCAATGCCACTGAAAGAACTAAAATCGGATAAAATCGGATATTGCAATCCATCGTATGAGGGATGAATTTCTTAGACTCGCTGAACATCACCATTTGTGCGATGAAGAATTATATCACGTGAGTTAAATTCTTCGCCAACTATAACGATCGCCACTTCATCAATTGTTGGTGCATTGTACTGTCTTTCGTGTTGGCCGACAGGTGTTTTGTCTGCTCTCACTACAACTTTGTAGTCATTAGTTGGCATTTGTTCAAGGGCAGTTCTGAACAATCGAATTAATTCGTTGTGTTGATCGAATAAAGTTTGTAATGCATCGATTATTTCTCGTTTAGTGCCCATATTGGATTGACAACGTTGATCGATTTGTTCAGGAGTATTTCCCATGAAATAAATTTGAAGAAATTTGTGATCTGCGTTCAGTAGTGGTAGTAGTGGTCCTGCACGATGGTAAATTTGCCCTTGCACTTTAAATGTTGGCACGAAGTTCTGTGCACGATATTTGTTGCACCGAACGATGTCATTTGGAAACATGAATTGTACTTCCGTATGTTTGCCAAGAAATGTTTTGATTGGCTTGTGTCACCTGATACCAACGTTGATAATGGTTCGGGTGGTGAATGTAATTCTGACAATTTCACTTTTCCACCCACGCAGCACATTCCTGGTGTTTTATTCTTAAATTTGAGGGCATTGCTTTACACGCATAATTTATCCATTTTTCCAATAAGCACACTTGGATGAAGACTGTAATCATAATTAGCATTGTAATGGAATGCACTAAGATTTAAATCAGCATGCATTGTTCGTCTGGATTGAGCAGTGCGAACTCGAATGGTTTCCAATCATGCTTCCCGCTGCTCGTTTGGTTCAGATGATCGGGGTGGAGCAGTGCGAACTCGAACGGTTTGCAATCTTGCTTCCCGTTGCTCGTCTGTTTCAGATGATCGGGCTTGAGCAGTGCCAACTCGAACGGTTTGCAATCTTGCTTCCCGTTGCTCTTCTGTTTCAGATGATCGGGTTTGAGCAGTGCAAACTCGAACGGTTCCAATCTTGCTTCCCGTTGCTCGTCTGTTTCAGATGATCGGGCTTGAGTAGTGCGAATTCGAACGGTTTCTAATCTTGCTTCCCGTTGCTCGTCTGTTTCTGAAGCTCGTGATGCCTTTATCTTTCGCGCTTGAGGTGTAGATCGACCAATAGCTTTTCATTTAGGTGGCATAATTGATTTGACAGCGAAAGTAATGCTTTGTAACGACTATTACAAATTCACACCGCGATTGTTTGACGTAACCAAGGCGCGAACCAAACGTAACTAAGTAAACATGACGTACACCGATTATGAATTTCATACAGCTATTGATTTACGTCATCATAGTTTCAGCCAATCCAGACCGTGTTCGATCACGTGACGTATTTAAGGCGCATACTGTTCGATCACGTGACGTTCAAATTCACACCGCGATTGTTTGACGTAACCAATATTCGAACCAAACGTAACTAAGTAAACATGACGTATCTAAGGCACCTACAGTTCACACCGAAGACACGCGAAATTAGGTATCGCTACAGACCGTGTTCGATCACGTGACGTATCTAAGGCGCCTACTGTTCGATCACGTGACGTATCTAAAGCGCCTACTGTTCGATCACGTGACGTATATAAGGCGCCTACTGTTCGATCACGTGACGTATCTAAAGGCGCCTACTGTTCGATCACGTGACGTATCTAAAGGCGCCTACAGTTCACAGCGAACACACGTTAAATGTCGTAAAAACACATTTTTAATTGTTTCAGATGATCGGGCTTGAGCAGTGCGAACTCGAACGGTTTCTAATCTTGCTTTCCATTGCTCGTCTGTTTCAGATGATCGGGCTTGAGCAGTGCAAACTCGGACGGTTTCTAATCTTGCTTTCCGTTGCTCGTCTGTTTCAGATGATCGGGCTTGAGCAGTGCAAACTCGAACGGTTTATAATCTTGCTTTCCGTTGCTCGTCTGTTTCTGAAGCTCGTGATGCCTTTATCTTTCTTGCTTGAGGTGTAGATCGACCAATAGCTTTTCGTTTAGGTGGCATAATTGATTAGACAGCGAAAGTAATGCTTTGTAACGACTATTACAAATTCACAACGCGATTGTTTGACATAACCAAGGCGCGAACCAAACGTAACTAAGTAAACATGACGTACACCGATTATGAATTGCATACAGCTGTTGATTTACGTCATCATAGTTTCAGCCAATCCAGACCGTGTTCGATCACGTGACGTATTTAAGGCGACTACTGTTCGATCACGTGACGTACAAATTCACACCACGATTGTTTGACGTAACCAAGGAGCGAACCAAACGTAACTAAGTAAACATGACGTATCTAAGGCGCCTACAGTTCACACCGAAGACACGCGAAATTAGGTATCACTACAGACCGTGTTCGATCACGTGACGTATCTAAGGCGCCTACTGTTCGATCACGTGACGTATCTAAGGCGCCTACTGTTCGATCACGTGACGTATCTAAAGGCGCCAACAGCGAACACACGGTAAATGTCGCAAAAACACATGTGTTAATTGTTACAATTTTAATGGTTGTACTAATTCAGAAACCTTCGCGGGCGTGCGCAGAACAACTCACCAAAGTTTTATCGCAATCGGAAGAACGGTATAGGAACGCATACAACACAAACAAACAAACCATCATTCATTTTAATATAATAGACTAGCAAATACCCGGCATGCGTTGCAATGCCACTCAAAGAACTAAAATCGGATAAAATCGGATATTTCAATTCATCGTATGAGCGATTAGTTTCTGAGACTCGCTGAACATCACCATTTGTGCGATGAAGAATTATATCACGCGAGTTAAATTCTTCGCCATCTATAACGATCGCCACTTCATCAATTTTTGTTGTATTGTACGGTCTTTCGTGTTGGCAGACAGGTGTTTTGTCTGCTCTAACTACAACTTTGTAGTCATCAGTTGGCATTTGTTCAAGGGCAGTTCTGAACAATCGAATTAATTCGTTGTGTTGATCGAATAAAGTTTGTAATGCATCGACTATTTCTCGTTTAGTGCCCATATTGGATTGACAACGTTGATCGATTTGTTCAGGAGTATTTCCCATGAAATAAATTTGAAGAAATTTGTGATCTGTGTTCGGTAGTGGTAGTAGTGATCCTGCACGATGGTAAATTTGCCGTTGCAGTTTAAATGTTGGCACGTAATTCTGTGCACGATATTTGTTGCACCGAACGATGTCATTTGGAAACATGAATTGTACTTCCGTATGTTTGCCAAGAAATGTTTTGATTGGCTTGTGTCACCTGATACCAACGTTGATAATGGTTCGGGTGGTGAATGTAATTCTGACAATTTCACTTTTCCACCCACGCAGCACATTCCTGGTGTTTTATTCTTAAATTTGAGGGCATTGCTTTACACGCATAATTTATCCATTTTTCCAATAAGCACACTTGGATAAAGACTGTAATCATAATTAGCATTGTAATGGAATGCACTAAGATTTAAATCAGCATGCATTGTTCGTCTGGATTGAGCAGTGCGAACTCGAATGGTTTCCAATCATGCTTCCCGTTGCTCGTTTGGTTCAGATGATCGGGGTGGAGCAGTGCGAACTCGAACGGTTTGCAATCTTGCTTCCCGTTGCTCGTCTGTTTCAGATGATCGGGCTTGAGCAGTGCGAACTCGAACGGTTTGCAATCTTGCTTCCCGTTGCTCTTCTGTTTCAGATGATCGGGTTTGAGCAGTGCAAACTCGAACGGTTCCAATCTTGCTTCTCGTTGCTCGTCTGTTTCAGATGATCCGGCTTGAGTAGTGCGAATTCGAACGGTTTCTAATCTTGCTTCCCGTTGCTCGTCTGTTTCTGAAGCTAATGATGCCTTTATCTTTCGTGCTTGAGGTGTAGATCGACCAATAGCTTTTCATTCAGGTGGCAAAATTGATTAGACAGCGAAAGTAATGCTTTGTAACGACTATTACAAATTCACACCGCGATTGTTTGACGTAACCAAGGCGCGAACCAAACGTAACTAAGTAAACATGACGTACACCGATTATGAATTTCATACAGCTATTGATTTACGTCATCATAGTTTCAGCCAATCCAGACCGTGTTCGATCACGTGACGTATTTAAGGCGCATACTGTTCGATCACGTGACGTTCAAATTCACACCGCGATTGTTTGACGTAACCAATGTGCGAACCAAACGTAACTAAGTAAACATGACGTATCTAAGGCACCTACAGTTCACACCGAAGACACGCGAAATTAGGTATCGCTACAGACCGTGTTCGATCACGTGACGTATCTAAGGCGCCTACTGTTCGATCACGTGACGTATCTAAGGCGCCTACTGTTCGATCACGTGACGTATATAAGGCGCCTACTGTTCGATCACGTGACGTATCTAAAGGCGTCTACTGTTCGATCACGTGACGTATCTAAAGGCGCCTACAGTTCACAGCGAACACACGGTAAATGTCGTAAAAACACATTTTTAACTGTTTCAGATGATCGGGTTTGAGCAGTGCGAACTAGAACGGTTTCTAATCTTGCTTTCCGTTGCTCGTCTGTTTCAGATGATCGGGCTTGAGCAGTGCAAACTCGAACGGTTTCTAATCTTGCTTTCCGTCGCTCGTCTGTTTCTGAAGCTCGTGATGCCTTTATCTTTCGTGCTTGAGGTGTAGATCGACCAATAGCTTTTCGTTTAGGTGTCATAATTGATTAGACAGCGAAAGTAATGCTTTGTAACGACTATTACAAATTCACAACGCGATTGTTTGACATAACCAAGGCGCGAACCAAACGTAACTAAGTAAACATGACGTACACCGATTATGAATTGCATACAGCTGTTGATTTACGTTATCATAGTTTCAGCCATTCCAGACCGTGTTCGATAACGTGACGTATTTAAGGCGCCTACTGTTCGATCACGTGACGTACAAATTCACACCACGATTGTTTGACGTAACCAAGGAGCGAACCAAACGTAACTAAGTAAACATGACGTATCTAAGACGCCTACAGTTCACACCGAAGACACGCGAAATTAGGTATCACTACAGACCGTGTTCGATCACGTGACGTATCTAAGGCGCCTACTGTTCGATCACGTGACGTATCTAAGGCGCCTACTGTTCGATCACGTGACGTATCTAAAGGCGCCAACAGCGAACACACGGTAAATGTCGCAAAAACACATTTGTTAATTGTTACAATTTTAATGGTTGTATTAATTCAGAAACCTTCGCGGGCGTGCGCAGAACAACTCACCAAAGTTTTATCGCAATCGGATGAACGGTATAGGAACGCATACAACACAAACAAACAAACAAACATTCATTTTTATATAATAGATATATATATATATATATATATATATATATATATATATATATATATATATATATATATATATTTCGTTGAAATAACTACTCTGAATTTTATATAATTTCGGTCATCTAAATTGATTTTGTGTTGTCGCACTGAGCGGCATTGATGTAAACGCGTTTGAACAAATTTAGAAATTCAGTCAGAATAAAAAATAAATATAGATCTAATATTACAATCTTTGTTAGAAATTTAAATAACCTTTGAATATTTACATTTAAGATTTCAGTAATTTAACTTCAAATAATTTTAGTCGAACTGAATAATGACACATGGTGTTTTATGTTTGTCGTTCACATTACAGTGAACGTGAGAGGTTGCGTGTGAAAATAAAAGAACTAGAGGAAAGGTTGGTATTTGTTAGGTAGTAAAAAAATGTCTTTGTGTGCTTTTTTCATAAAAATATATTATTCACAATCGATACACTTGTGTTTAATCAAAGAGTTAATGGATTAAATACCATTATTTCATTGGGATAATCATATGCACTGATATATCAACTGGTATCGCCTATTATCATGTATTATTTCATATGTAAGCTATATCGTCATCACTGGCATGGACATTAAAGATTAACATTAACAAAACAAGTTTTAATATGTTAAACATTAAATGTGATACATTTCACACAAAAAATGCAGGGCATGTAGCGTACGGTGTGTTTGTAAGGACAAAAACACGAAAATGAATAAACAGATAAGACTTGATTATAATGCATTGAGTTCATAGATTTAAATATTGCAAATAATTTTGCTTCAGAATTAGTAGTCACAGGAAATTCAGAACACATAACATTCCATTTAGATCAGTCACAAGTGAACGAAAATACGAACAGACTTTACAATTCATTTTATCAAATATGGTAAATTGTGTAAAACTCTGCGTGGAATTATTTTCATTATTACGTAATGCAATTGCTTACGTATTAATCAATCTGTCCTGATATATAAATATATATATATATATATATATATATATATATATATATATATATATATATATACGATTTGTCTTTGCATATGTGAGGAAAATCAAACAGTACCAATTTAAACTTATAATTGTATTCTGCAAACATATGGAATTATATATATATATATATATATATATATATATATATATATATATATATATATATATATATATATATATATATATATATATATATGTATATATATAAATATATATATATATATATATATATATATATATATATATATATATAAACAGACACACACACATATATAAATATATATATATATATATATATATATATATATATATATATATATATATATATATTCTTATATGCAATATTTTGTTTACACCGAAAACATTTCTTACAGCTTGTCTAACGGAAAGAAGGACAACGAGGCGTAGCAGAAAAAGTGTAATCAACGAGAACAAGATTTGGAAAGGTAAGCTAAGGATAAGGAGTGTAAGTACATTTTAATCCATTTATAGTTTAAAATGTTATGCAGATGTAATTCCGTTTGTAACACTGATTTTGATCTTTACAATCGCAAAGTTTCATGGATTCCACCTTTACATTAACAATTAAAATGGAAAGTTGAATTGCTTCATGGAGTTAGCGTTGACTTGAATAAGAAACCTTTGGTCAGGGATATTACATACATTTATATTCTGACATACAGAAGTAATCACTAGTTATAATGAAATTTGGAAACTATTATGTTACGTTTCTTATTGACTAAATTTGGTATACTCAAACTGGATGAGCATGTGGTATGTACAAGTTGTCACCCCTAATGGTATGTACAGGAGAAGAACACGATTATCCCTTTTGTGTCACAGTAACACTTAGTGTGTATGATATGTTAAATTGTAAAGATATAACTTTCAGTATGATTGGTTTTATTAGGAATTTCATTCTTCACTGTAAGCGCCTAAACCATGAGCTTGCTTAAACACACGCACACAATATGTTAAAGACATACTCATTAGTGCATTCATATAGGATATATGTATCTGACACAATGCTCTTAAGGACATCATGTATCAAACATGGATAGTAACTAGAATATATGTCTACAGATTTAGTTATCAGATGGTTTATCTATACGACTATCTTATTAACTTTTTAACGCTCTCATTTGTATTTGAAACCCATAGTTTCTTCGAAACGAACACATAATACGAAGTTTCTCATACAATCTGACGGATTTATTCGCCCCGTTTTTCTCTGATTTTCTTCATGCGATAGATCAAATCACGACCTGGCTTTGGTATGTTCATTGCAACAAATCGTACAGGCCGGGACGACCTTGCTCTAATAAATCATTTATATACAGAATACCCAATGCTGATTAATTAATTACTTAATTTATTAATCTAATTGTTTCAGAGAGTTTAACCAGAAAAAGAAAGAATGGGAAAAATATTGTAAGAAACTGACTAAAAAACATACAAACGAGGCAGAACAGCTGCATAAGACCATCAAAAGTCTGATGGTGGAGAAAGACAAATTACTGACAAGGTGAGATATTATTGTGTTGGAAGATATATGGTAGATGTAACGAGAAGACTGATCCCTTTGCCCCGTCCGTAAGCTGTGAAACGTCCTTATTTGCAAGTATAAAACTAATCGAATATTTTGCGTAAATAGCATCGAAAAGTCGTCATGCGCAAACGTTTTCATGGGATGGTACAACATTATATTGTCCTAGATGAGAATTACTCGTCCATGGCCTACTGAAACTAGGATTTTCAAATAATGGTTCTTCATATGTGGGCCATGGTCACTCTCAAGGAACCATGGACTGGACAAGAGTGTTTAATGCGAAGTTTAAAAAAAATAGAAGGTGACGTATATATCCCAACTTTTCTCCAGACAGAGCATACTATGAGTATTGTAATTCAAGTTGGTTTCTACGTTACCTGTTTCGGTATGTGATGCTTTATATATGAACGGGTACTGCAAGGTGTAAAGAGAAGTGACAGGAAAGGGTCAAGATTCCGCGAGTGTCATGAAATCGCTTTGGAGTTTAAGACGTAGTTGGAAACAAGACTTTGTCAAAAGTGAGGATGCAATTGGGAGAGCTAATATTGCGAAGTATAAAAGGAGGTATACTGTTTAAACTCTAGTTCAAGGAACAGTTAGAAAACGTTGCACCATTTCAGATCAACGTATATGTAAATTCTGAGAAATGTAGAGACCATTAATACGAGCGCCTACATGTACCTTAGCGATTCCAATTTGAGTGTGAATACATTGCTTCGAAATCAAGGTCATAACTTAACCACGCTACAATAAATAAATGAGCGATCAAACCGAGTCGTATTTCGTGAGTTGCAACACGATGTTAGCCTGTCTTGTATCTCAGTAGCACCAGTTTCAACATCGGAATTATATTCCAATTCATAAATGCAATTCCAACTTGACCCCATTTTTAATGGGAAGAAAAATAGCATTCGTTATGTCGAATTTATCGTTCAGAATGCTTTATATCCAGTAGACAGATGAACGATAGATCAGTCAATACCGAGGGGACCTGTTCCATATTCTCTACTGAAATTGACATTCCCGTGAAAAGGTGACATAGGAAAGGTTGAAATTTGTAACTTGTATGCCGTAGTTAGCGTCTTTGAGAAGGAAAATGGTCCATATCAACCACACATCAGCAAGCAAGTATTTACATTTTGAACCTATTTATGACGACCGAGAAGAAACCTGCCACCATGTGTGGACCAAACAAAGCCTCGTGGTACTTAGACACGTCCATTGCAAAAGGACGATGCGTTTGTGATACCGGTGCTTACATGCCTTCAGCTGAATTTAATTGCGGGAAGCCTGATCGATAGACAACCGCGATACATATCATGGAGGCGTTACAGAGCGAAATGAGTTTCATTATCAAATAGGTTCACAGCGAATATAATACAATATGTGCATTCTGCATTCCTAAGAGAAAACATTTGCGGCAGAGCACGATAAAGTGGACCACCCAAGCGTCTAGATTGGAACATCGGACAATGACATGACCGCTCACTGCAGCACGTCTAGATCGGAGAGTTCCTCAATTAATTAGTTGTTTTTTATTAAAATGATTTTGACCAATATACTTAAGAAACGCAAGGAGCTTTTAATATGCAATGTTGCAAATGATTATCATCCATCATTTTACCTTATCGGTAGTGGAGGCAACGACAACGTCGTGCACACATTAAACTCATTTTGATGTATATCATTGTAGAGCTGTGTATATAAGATCGCGACGTAACGTTTTGCAATAAAGTATTGCATTTAATCCAAGGTTGAGTTGCAGGTAGTAACTAAGCTATCCCGATTGAGCCATTACATATCTCCTCTGCCAAATAAGAGTAATACCCCAACGAGTATATATTTGCCCGGACCAGTCTAACTCTGTCGAATGGCCTGTATTTTTAGCATTTCCCGGGCAACATCTTGTGGGGTTTACTACATTGCCAGTTTTGTTATGGCTGTCAATAATCTCCTTAGCTATAGTGTCCAATGCGTTTTCATAGTTGCTTTTGTTTTCAAGAGAAGGTCGAAAAAAAAATCGATTCTTAAGAAACTCCTCTTACAACAAGCAAGCTGGTAAAAGATGAGAATCCATGAGGTGGTGTGACAGTGGAGGACCCACTGGTGAAGTTATGACGGCAGACAATCCTTAGTACCCCTCCCCCTCCACAGCATTTTTGCCAAAGCCCATCCTAAGATCTTGCAGATTAACAATAACCGGAAAAGACCAATACAAATCTGGATAAGTCGTGCTGATGAAGTAGGTTGCGATCAGTTACTAACCCTGATTACAAGTAAAGAGGAGCTGCGCATTGAATGATAGACTTCGAAAGGAAGCTACTGCAATTTGGAGAGGCTATCTACAAAATTACAAATGCGTATACGTCCCTCATCTACTAATCGATAACTCTTCCGCTAACACACAATCGATCTGTCCTATATTCTCACTATACTAATGATCGTCATCAGTACGATTGTACTAGTAGACTAAGGTGTAATCGGTACAAAGCCAATACAAGCGCCAGACCTGGCAGCTAAATGAAACTCGTGCAGCGAAAGATAATGGAACAGTGCAGAGAAGGAGAATGGAGCAATGCAAGTTGAGTCGTTCTATTCCATGCTAAATTATCTGGCTAAAACAGCAGTCTAATGGTGACGTTCGTGCTAGAAGTGCCTTTTTTACTGGTGAATCTGAAGCGTCCTGGGGCGTGTTAACACATTATATGTTGTATTGTTTGTCGTAATGCGTATTAGTTATAAAGAGAACGTAATAACTGAGATGTCTCGTGGAGAAAGCCAAAGCCATAAGTCATTTGGGGATGCCTCTTTAACAGGATAGACCTGAATGAATGCTTGGAACAAGCACGACACGAAACAATGTGATGAAAGATGGAATGTTGTTTGGAATGGATTATATATATATATATATATATATATATATATATATATATATATATATATATATATATATATATATATATATATATATATATATATATATAACATACAGTGATTCTTTCAGACGTCTCATTCAATTGCTCTATCCAAACATTCACAAAGAGGAAAACAAAAACAAGTCCGTATTCAAATGTATGACGGTACGATTCAAATATTCTCACGTAATTTCATACAATCTGAGATTTAGATAACCTCGTGTAATTTCGTATAACGAAAGTGGAATTCAAATAACCTCATGGAATGAAAATAAGATTCACATTATCTAATGTAATGAAAATGACCTAAATTATACTGGATTGAAGCATCAGTCAGGTGGAACAAACATATGACTGGGTCATTAGTATTACCGTATGATTCATATTATTTGTTAAATATTGCAATTGTGTTAACTGACAAACTAGACAGTTATCCCGAATTATTGGGTTGGCCCACAAGTGTATCGGCATGCTCACGCCATTCATGGATCCACCATGCCAACAAGTTTACCTATTAGCGGTTTCGTCTATGTACGGCCTTGATGGTTACATCATCAGCCATATCCATATTTACGAGCTCTATTGAATTTAATTTGTAAATGGCTGTATTCTGGACGATTCAACCTCTAAGGATGTTGTTTAATCAGCAGAATCTGCAGTTTTAATGCCATAGTGGATATGTGTACATGTTTGTTGGACCATTTGATCATAAGTACTCATAAGAACTAGAAAGATATTTTAGTTTCACAATAGGTTTACATTCTAAACTCGTCAATGGAATAGCATCTGTCAATCTGTAGTCTCGTATATTTATTAGTTCTTTGTATTTATTTGCATCTACAGTTGCATTACTATATGCTGAATCTGACAAATTCGTAACCCTATTTCCATTCAGTGTTTAATTGTAATTCTAATAATATCATGTCACAGCTTACTGCACTATTTTAATATAGGAGGCAAATTACAAACTTTGACATATGTCACTGTAATTAATAACGTATCTTTTGTGTCAATGGTATCTATGACTGAGTTTGGCAGACACACAAATAATAATAATAATAATAATAATAATAATAACAATAATAATAATAATAATAGTAATAATAATAATAATAATAATAATAAATAAAAAAATAATAAAAATAATAATGCTGAGGTATTTTTATTTCGTCTTATCTATATATAGAAGCTCTAAGCGCTTTAAACATATATAATGATATGACAACAATAAGCACAAACAAAACAGACACCATACAATTAGAAAACAAATAAATGCTGACAGAATTTAAGGTAGGAAACATGATTAGGTCCTTATGTTTGTTCGTGCAGTCGAGAAAGGTGAGTTTTCAGAGCACCATTCTTAAGGGATCACTGACGTTGTGTTCAATTCCAATGCGCAATTCGTTCCACGTTGCTGGACCCTGGTATACAATATAACTTTGTTGTCATAGTGGGAATAATGAGAATACGGCTTTGAGAAAAGGAGAGTACGTATCTTGTTGGTATGCACACATGGGTGAGGCCAGATAGGCATGTTGGACTGGAGTCATTCAGTGAAAAGTAACACACAGAACAAATTTTATATTTGGTCCTGGATCGAATGGATAGCCAGTGTATGGTACTGTCTGCTCTGATCGTGGTACCCTAAAGATGATCCGAGCTGCTGGGTTTTGAACGATTTGAAGTTATAGAGTAGACTGTGAGACGAACCAGACATAACTGAGTTACAATAGTCCAGTCTTTAAAGTACCAATGAACACACAAGTGTTTTAGTGGCTCCTAACACTGCTATACCACCACGAAGAACACTTGTGTACTGATACTCTGCTCGCGGTGTCTTGGGCTTGTTTCAGTTATCGAGTTGTTCTGCTGTAGGAGGTAAGCAAGTAGTTAGGTATTCTTGGATGTAATGCATTAGTTTGGTTCAATTTATCATACTGAGGTTCCTCTTAGTAACAAATCAAGGTGGAGTGTTAGGAACTGATTCGTCCAGATGGTATATAATGCAGAGGTGATCTGATGCAAGTTCGTGGGATAAAACTTTGGACCGTAGAATATTATCATCAGGTCTATGAAGAATCCAGTTTAAAATGTTTTTGACTGGGCTGGTTAACTGACAGCTTAAGGTTGAAAACATTATT
The DNA here is from genome assembly GCA_029339505.1 of Unio delphinus. Lineage (NCBI taxonomy): Eukaryota > Metazoa > Mollusca > Bivalvia > Unionida > Unionidae > Unio > Unio delphinus. The sequence continues at coordinate 349,325 of JAQISU010000512.1, forward strand.
GGAATCTAGGAGTTTTGATGTTTATGGGTTTCCAGGACAGTCAAAGTGAACGTTGAACTCTTTGAATTGGTCAGGTTGTATGGAAACAGTACCACGCTGTCCTTGCAGTCATCAATATGTAGAGTTTTAAATATTACCTGTGCTTACGTTCATAAGCATCGTTAGCTAGCTTCACATTTGAGATCGTATGATGTATGATAATTACATAATTTGTAGTTTGATATTGTTAAATTCTATTTTCATGTTAGCCTTGAAGAGGAAAAACATAAAACCAAGACAAATGAAACGTTTTGGGCAAATAAAAGGAACGAACTTCAGGAGAAAAACGAAAGGTAAGTAAAATACAGTTTCTAAGATGGATAATAGTGCTTTTGGACCACACCATTAAGTCTTACTACAGAATATGGTATGGTTATTAGTAACTGTTCAAATCACACGTAATGTATCGGATAGTTCAAATTTATGATGTAAGGATAATGATATAACGATTTACTACATTCGCAAGGAAATACCTTATAATCCTCAATGCGAATGCAGTATTGAAAGTTTTCGTTTATTTGCAAGCAATACAACCACATTTCACTTGAAGGATAATATAATTTTAGATATTGCAATTGAACATACACACAATTTCGTTTGTCCAGTCTAAGTTTAGTTTTCAATATTATCTAATTCTTCCTTGCCAATTGAGTTTTGCTTTCACCAATTTCATACAAATTCCAACTAATTTATTATTATCTTATACATGACCCGGTTAAACGCTGATAATGATAACAACATTAATTTCCTTACCTCTAGCATTGCAAATTAGTTTATGTCAAGCACTACATTCAGGTTTAAAGTGTAACACCATGATACAAAGTAATTTGTAAACATAACTATAGGTGTAATGAGTAAAGTTATCGTGATGGGTTTGATTAACACATCAGTCATTCATTTCAGACTACATATATATATATATATATATATATATATATATATATATATATATATATATATATATATATGTATGTATGTGTGTGTGTGTGTGTGAGTGTGACTGTGTGTATAGTCTGAAATGAATGACAGTCACAATATGTCATGTACAACAGTTATCTTTGTACATCACGGTATGGTATAACACTCAGTCTCTCTATCTCTCTCTATCTCTCTCTCTCTCTCTCTCTCTCACACACACACATACTGTATATATACATGACGCCTTATGTCTGCGGCATAATGCCCCAGTGCTAGACTTCACTATAAACTGTCTCAGTGCAGACAACGTAGCGATGTGACTGGAAAAGTGTTAAGGCTACATTACATGTCCATTGGTAACGAGCTTGTTCTAATTAAGTGCATGCAAACATGAATACAAATAGGCAGTGATACGAACTATATGCTTTAATTAATAAATGTATTTTTCTCGGTCTGACACAAGTGATTAGAGATACAAGCAGCATTATATATATATTTTCGTTGAAATAACGACTGTGAATTTTATATAATTTTGGTCATTTAAACTGATTTTGTGTTCTCGCACTGAGCGGCACTGATGTAAATGCGTTTGTACAAATATAAAAAATCAGTCAGAATAAAAAATAAATATAGATCTAATATTACAATCTTTGTTAGAAATTTAAATAACCTTTGAATATTTACATTTAAGATTTCAGTAATTTAACTTCAAATACTGTTAGTCGAACATACTATTGAAACATGGTGTTTTATGTACGTCATTCTCATTACAGTGAACGTGAGAGGTTGCTTGAAAAAATAGAATCACTAGAGGAAAGGTAGGTATTTGTTTGGTAGTTCAAAATGACTTTCTGTGCTTTGTTCATAACACAATATTGTTCACAATCAACACACTTGTATTTAATCAAAGAGTTAATGAATGAAATACCAGTATTTCATTGGGATAATCATATGCAATAATATGTTATCTATTATCACCTATTATCATGTAATATTTCATATGTAAACTATATCGTCATCACAGGCATGGGCATTAAAGGTCAACACTAACAACAAAAGTTGTAATATGTTAAAACTAAATGTGATACATTTCACAAAAAATGCAGTGCATGTGGCTTACGGTATTTGTAAACACAAAAAAATGAAAGAATAAACATATCAGACTTAATGATAATGCATTGAGTTCATAGATTTAAATATTTCCTTTCTTAAGTAATGTAATTGCTTAAATATTAATCAATCCGTCCTCATCTATATATATATATATATATATATATATATATATATATATATATATATATATATATATATATATACGATTATCTATGCGTATGTGTGGATAAACAAACAGCAACAATTTGAATGTAGAATTGTATTCAGCATCTGGAATTATATATATATATATATATATATATATATATATATATATATATATATATATATATATATATATATATATATATATATATATATATATATATATATATATATATATATATTGTTATATGCAATATATACATACAACGAAAAGAGTTTGCGAGAATGCAATTGTCGAGATGGACAAGGACAAGGCAGCGTGGGAGAAGGAAAAGGCTAATCTCCAGAGAATGTATGAGATGTTTGACTTCTTGTTTCAAGTCGAATGGCTTGAACATTTGGGAGCAATGTCCTAGAAGACAAAGGACTAATAAATTTAGGACTTTAAAAAGATTGTTTTCTTCAATGCTCATATTTTGTCGACATTGTGCTCGATGCAATTTTCGTTTACATTTTTATGTTTCATGTTCAGTCTTCTCTACGTACGATTGTAACTTCATTTTATTAGCCGATTGCTTTAGTCGAAGACACACCAATCACAAAGGTTGTTTAACCCATGGAATCTGATTCTCAAAAAGTAAAAACTCAATAACCCATTTGTCAGAGATTTCAATAAGAAAGAAAAAAGAAGATTCAATGTGCTTCCTGTAAAATGAACGTATGTCTAAATTATACCCTTTGAAAGGTTGTATACACTTATAGCATATAGTTTATCTTCACAACTTAATGCATTATTTTGATATCTGAGGCAAGTTAGAAACTTTTACATATGTTACTGTATTTAATAACGTATATTTTGTGTCAATGGTATTTATGACTGAGTTTGGCAGACATACAAATAATAATAATAATAAAAAAATTATTATTAATAATAATAATAATAATAATAATAATAATAATAA